>JAEBUS010000005.1:107598-470683 GCA_023014475.1 Amanita pallidorosea
GTTAGTTAGTTAGTTCGTACAGTTGATAAGTCAAAGCGGGACGTACAGTATTGTAACTCGTTAGTAGTCTCTCCTTCTTCACCGGAGACTGCAATGCCCAAACTAGCGAATTGCAAGAACAAGACAGTGAGTGCGGCAGTATTGAAACGCATTTTGGTGCTGATGCAACATCCGACTCACCACAGCTGTTTTATACTCCAGAGTAGTTACGTAAAGCAGTTAAAGTTCGGACAATAATGCATTTACTGGGCATGCTGCGCGCCGCACAGGACGTGCTTATGGGATAGTAAAGTCGCCGCTGACCATTTAAATTTTTGAACTAGCGTGGATAAATTTTTGAAATGGATTTTAGGGTTGAGGACGGTGTGATAGCTGCCCACATCCAAGTCGTGATACGCATGAACGCGTATTGCTTCCCGCAATGTATGTAGTGTGTTACTAGCGATAGTAGTTCCTCTCTTTGCCTTCTCGTTCCGGCGGTAACACCTTCCTTTAGGATGGTTGCTTGCATGATGCATCTGTCGTAATGGTCGAAAAACTAGTCGTGTACACACGTCCCACGAGTTTGGTAATGGGTTGCGTCGCCATATTGGACACGCCGGGGAACTTTGAATCCGGAACAATAGCTCGGCCGAGAGTTTCCCTGACTTCTTCATGACGGCAAGCAAGGTTCGCCCTCATTGAACATTCTGACATCTGCTCTAAGAGCAAAGCATGAATGTTGTTGAGGATGGCTTGCGTCGCTGCGTGGCCGTGTGCATAATTCCACCCACCATATGACATATGGAATTACGGTTTCCGAGTCGTCTGCGCCCGATTTCAGAAATTTTTCGAGCGGTCAGCCCTGCATATAGTAGTTGCTTAAAGCGAATATGTTTTGCGCGCCCAGCCTATTATCAGCACGTTGTCCGCTTTTCTCCTTCAAGACGCCAGTCTTGATAAGGATCGACATTGAGACCCTTTTCTTGGATGAAGATCCGCAGTTTCGTGTGAATATCACCTGCTATACGACGAACGTGCTGTTGGTCCTCTAATTTCTTTCCAGAACAAGAGGTCTAAGTACAGCAGGAGCCAACGTTCCCAGTCCGCTGACCATTGGATAAACATATTGGCAAGCCCATTGAGTAGAGGAACTTCGCATGCAACCCAGGTCTAGTGATTGCCGTCAAATTTAACACTAATCAAAAAACCAATATACATACTTGGAATGCATGAAACAAATAACCAGATGTGGGAGAACGTTGTTGGTCCTCCATTGTCCCATGTCCCAACCTCTTTACTACGGCCATCCACCCCTTCAGCCTCGCCGCCCAAATAACCTGTTCATCTTCTCGTTGCTTCCAGCGATGTTCACGTTGATCATTCCAGGTCTTCCATCATTAGTCTTGAAACACAGTACGAATGTTGGTGAAGAGAAAATCAGTGCCGACGGTCATGGGGAACGAGAAGAACGAAAGCCACGCATTGGCAACAACCGGCAGGACGCAACGCACGAAGGCAGAGAAGTGTACATTTGAAAGAAGTGAGGCGTTCGTCGATGAGTGTTGTGTGTCACGGTGGGCGGTTTTCTAAATTAAGATTTGACAGTTGGATATTTAAGTATTGAAGGTATTCGCCACCAGTTGCGGTACTGGCGAATACTGACGCCATTTAGTTCCCACAGTAAATTCAACAAGATCGTATACAATGTAGAGATATAAAGCTGATGTGCTATGCAAATTTTTTTTTTTTTTTTTTTGTTTTTTTTTTTTTTTTTGTGGGTGGGAGGAAGAAGACGGATCTTGGGAACCTACTCCGAGAGGCCGCCGTTTGCACCCTCACCACTAAACTACTTATGACCGCATCGACCTTCGACACCTTCCTTACTCCTGCGATGGCCACCGGAATACATGTACATTTGCTTATGAATATGAAGGACTATAGCGACAACACATGGAGTATCTGCTGTTTTAATCACCCATGACCACAAATCTCAACGCGGGCAGGGTCTGCCGCGACGTACACACCTATTAGCGCGGACCATCATGCACATGATCATAATAAGATGGGAGTGTACTTACCTTCCACCAACGTCCCTTCTAATAGGACCACAGCACCTATATCCCGGAGGGCCTGGTGTGTTTTGAATACAATATCTAACAATGGCAATGCAGGGTACGTACATGGTCGCTGGTGAGTAGCACAACGCGCTTTATAAAAGATACACTTGAAAAAAGAGAAAAAAGGGCCTTACATGGCGAATCCCATCGCCTTTGCCCATGTCCGTTAGTTTGTGCAGTGGGTAAGGGGAAACGGGACGTACAGTGGCGCTCAGCATCCAAATCTTCAGCTTCAGTAGGGATAGCATTCCCCAACATGACGAATTGCAAGAGCAATATAGTAATCGCAGCGATGTTGAACCGCATTCTTGGTGCTAACGGAGCAACCCAGCTGTTTTATACTCCATGATCAGATAAGGTTTGAACGTTGAACAATAGCATTCGGTTCGTCACTGGGCACATGATGATCAGATAGCTGGTTATGAACGTCTTAATTACCGCGCCGCAAAGCCGCAAAGGATTCACAATGAGGTTTATAGTAGTAGGCTCTGAATCGTAAATGCTTAAACTTAAAGCGTTCAGGATACGTCACGCAGACCTTCCTTGATCACGTCGCCCCCTATGAAGCTTCAAGTCTTGTGGCCAGTCTTGTAACTTGTTGGCGTGTGATAAGGGTAGATCAGGTGTACCTCCACGACGGTGAAGATCGATAGTCTCTTCTCTTGAATGCTGGATTGTAGTATCTTTGTTTATCTGACTCTTCAGATTTGAGGCGCTGAAGCGCTAAGTGCTTAGTTGTCAATTGACGTGCGCATCATCTTCGGCAGTATCCGCCGTATGTCCTGAAAGCGGGTCGCCGGGGCCCGTGCCTGTGGCAATTGCGGAAAGTAGCGAGCAACATAGTAGAAATAAGGCTTGGAGTCACACGTCAATAATTGGACATACTATATACATTCTGTCCCATTCGACCAATCCTAATAGGTCCAAGCCGGGTCGAGTCCATCTTTCATATGACGCGAGCTTTATAAATTTTAATATCTTCAGTGGGTCTGTAGGACAATGAGCTTAGCATAAGAAAAACGGCGAGCGTAAGTAGAACTGACACATCTTGCGCATCGACCTTGACGGATCCTAACCGTTGCACTACGCGCATTCCCGTGCTAACTCGGCCGAATATCGTGTGCTTGTTATCGAGGTATGGTGTAGGAGCCAGAGTAATGAAGAATTGAGAGCCTATCGTGAGGCATGTACACAATCAGGATCATCTGGACAAGAGGATTTGTTCTAGAGGCGTACCGTTTGTATTTGGTCCTGAATTGGCCATAGCCAAGATCCCAGCGCCTGTGAATCTCAGTTCGGGATGGATTTCATCCTCGCTGCGGGTATGATGGCCTAAGGTTAGGACTGGGGCAATTGCCTAGCTGGGTGGGCACGTACAATCGCGGCCCATAGATACTCGTTCCTCCTCGACCGGTTCCTGTTGGGTCACCTCCCTGTATCATAAAGTCCTACGGGGTGCAGCCATTAGGAAATAAGGAGGCAATGATAGAAAGCTGTGCACACACGGCAATGACACGGTGAAAAACGACGCCGTTGTAGTAGCCTCGCTTCGTGAGCTCTGCAAAGTTTTTGCAGGTCTACAGCATTTTTCAGTCTACCGCACATATAACATATAAGCTTACTTTTGGAGCATGATCCCAGTACAGTTCTAACTGCACTTCGCCTAGGTTTGTCTCCAGGATGACCGAGTCCATTGAGTCACGCGTCACGCGTGACGAACGCTAAATTTACGAGATGAGGGCAGTCATTCAGAAAGTCACTTCTGCGTCTGTTTCGGGTGAGTCAGATGATCGCACAAGGCGTTTTATAATCGGCTTGGCAGTTGATGGCGAATCTATCTCAAAAATCGCCAAAGGCTTGATGGTCCTTGTAGGAATTGGAACGGGTCTGTATACCACAAACTCGTTGAACAAAGAGCTCACGGATATTACGTGCAGGACAGATGACACTATGTCCGATATCACAACGATAGCCAATAAAATGTAGGTGTTGTATCTCCGCCCATCCAATCTTTGCTGACCATCAATCTTCTGATTCGCAGCTTGTCATTGCGAGTTTTTAACGATCCAAACGATCCCGAGAAGATGTGGAAATCAAGTGTCAAGGACATTGGCGGAGAGATTCTGTGTGTGTCGCAGTTCACGCTGATGGCCAACACATCTAAGGGGAACAAGCCTGACTTTCATCGGGCCATGGTAAGGGTAGCTACTCTTCTGTTGGATAGAATCTGATAAATTCAAAAGGCAAGCGAGGCATCAAGGGATATGTATGCAACCTTTTTAGATAAGTTGAAGCAGTCATACGAGGGCGACAAGATAAAAGGTAACAATCCATTTTAATCGAATCCATGCCGTTGGTATATTTTATCTAGATGGAAGATTCGGAGCAATGATGGACGTTAGTCTTACCAACGAGGTGAGGAGAAACAAAATTGTTATCTCTAGACCTATTAAAGAACGGCATAGGGTCCTGTCACCTTCACCATTGATTCACGCAAGTTTGAATACGTCGATTCGTCGAACAAGAACTCAAACGCTGGTTCACGCGTAGATTTGGCCCAAAGACCCTCAAATGACTCATGACATGATCATTCAGATAAAATTGTTAAACAGGTTGTATGGAATAACATCTAGATCATGAGCTTTTCAATGTGGTTCTTAATAGTTGTGATCTGGCTCTGAATTTCTTTAGCCTCGCCGATTGTAATGCTTGCAGCGATAACAGGCCTTGACACATTACATGCACGTCCGAGCGCGGCCTTGGACTGTACGAACACATAGGGTACGTTCTGATGAAGGGTGATAAGACGCAATACTCTTATAAGAGGGAAAATTGTAGGTTCACTTTTTCTTCACATAGAAGAGGTAGGTGTAGCAAAATCTCCAAGGGCTCCGTGTCGGCAGTCAAGATGATAATTTCAGCGATACCACGATTCAGGGTCTTAGTCGCTGCTCTTGCATCAGCTTCCGCAATGAAAAGTGATGCAAGAGCAAACACACCTTCATTCGCGCCTTTCTTGAGCTGCTTGTATGTACCAGCCTGTTGGACGAGATCAAGTATCTAGAACGAGCCATTAAGATAAAGACAAGGTGCGACTTGAGAAACACGTACAGAATTTGTCAAATCTGCATCTGCAAGTGGCCATGTCTTTGAACGAGTCTCGGCCATGATGTTTGCTTTCTTGTGACCTCACTGGATGATCCTTGGTCGAACGAGCACAGCTCATAAAAGTTCAGGTAACGTGATTACATCACTTCACGTGACGTCTTGCATCCTCCAAGCATAGATCCGACAACAATCGTTCTCGACAAGTCAGACGGCTCTGAATTGCAGCCCCTATGTATGCCAATGGTCCCCGCTGCCTTGTCCACAGATATGGCAGATAGAAGTTCTCTCGTCCATATCGTCCAATACCCAGGTAGCGAGCCTTTACACGTGGAAAATGGTGACTCAAAGGACACGTCTGGATCTCATGCCGAACCAGAGGGAGAGGTTGTTCCTAGTCCTCCGACATCGAGATATGCCTGTCTTATCTGGGTTCCCAAAAAGCACTGCATCTAGCAAGCATACATCTTCTGTCGCAGAATCAGAGAATACGCCCGCCTCCTCTGTTAACGAAAATACTTTTACCCCCCGCGCCCCTGCAGCCGTTACAGTCTCTTTCCAAGCACTGAAATAGCCAGCGGAGATATTACAGATGGAATATCATCCACTGACTCGGGATATAAATATTAACGGGTTGTTCCCTGAGGAGTGGTTATCTACACTTGCCGTGCCTTTCGGACCCGAAAGCGAGAGTGGTTATGGTTTTGTATTGAATCCGTAGAAGCCGTTAAATTGGGTGGGCATCGGAATCTTCACCCAACGTTCTCAAAGCAGGTACACAAGATTCCCGGGATCGCACATTCGCACCTCTCTTCTACGACGATTCCCGATGATGAATGGGCATCGCCGAACAAGTGGGTACAGAATAAGGCGAGGCGACGTGAGTTTTAAGGAAAAGATGGAGAGCTTGCACAATCTGACAAGCACCAACTTATACATGGAAAGATTACCCGTATGAAGCGACCTTGGCTGCGCTCGTTTCGCCGTATCGTGCTGGCAGCAGCCACTTCTTCCAAGCTAGACTCAGCAAACGCTCTGTGTGCACGTCGTGATTAGTACGCCTCCTGAGCTTCATTAATGTCTTTTTATTCGTCGCAATTCGGTCAATGATGTTGCCGTTACAACGTTCCAGCCTGTCACTCAACTCAAAATTTCCAGTTCATTCAATGGTTTAGCAACAATGACAATCAATGCAATCAAACTGTGGTGAAAAGAGGAATCTACACCGATTAATGTTCAGACTGCGTCTAGTAATGGGTAGTCGTGATTGATGGGAATCAATCCCTAAATGATTATTAATAGTAAGGGCTTTTTTCACCCAATTTACCCTCGGATTTTAATGACTGGGAAAATCCTCTCTGTCAATGTAAATGTTTTCAATGTAAATGACTTGGTTTCACCGTCACGTGAGGGGAAAAATCTAAAATTTAGACCATTGAATGGCGCGATTGGATTCGCCTGAATGGCGCGATACGTGGGGTTTTTGCGTAACACTACTTAAGCTGGAAGCGCACCGTTAAGACTCTGACCATTGCCACCATCAATGCAAGAGCCCAAGAAACTGTATTTTGGGTATGGAAGCAATATGTGGAAAGATCAAATGAGGCTTCGGTGCCCAAATAGCAAGTTTATTGGGGTGGGAGTTTATCCAGGATGGCAAGTGTCCATGTCAGCATTGCAATACTGAGGCGCGCTCTTACACTCCATTTACAGGAAGTGGATAATCAGCGCTCGTGGATATGCCACAGTCATCCCGTCTCCCGGAGACAACGTCTATGGTCTACTTTATGAGTTAACCCCGTCGGACGAAGAAACTTTGGACATTTGCGAAGGCGTTCCCAAGAAGTACACAAAGTCGGTGGTGAAAATTAACATGATCAACGAACAAGGGAACAAGGATAAATCCGTACTTGCCCTCATCTATATTGACGTTTGGAGAAAGGAAGGAGTCTCAAAGAAGGAGTATATTAAGCGAATCAATACGGGGATAGAAGACGCCGTGGCGGGGGGTGTTCCAGAGGATTACATCCAGAAGTACATCCGCAAGTATATACCAAAGGCGTCTAGTAGAGTCACCAGGCGTATACGTATGTGATGTTTAGATGCTTTTTTATTTCTTTCGCATAGACTATTAGAAATGTGTATATACTACGTAGACAAAGTAGAGACAACAGTACAAATGTGCCCGCACATGTACTGGTAATGAAATCGTTAAATGCCAAGAGTAAGGAAACCGGGCTCAAATTTGACTAGGACTCATGCAGTCCAAAGAAACAAAATCACGCGATCCGCCGATTCCGGGCACGTTTCCGTTTTGGCTCTACGGTATTGAATCAACGCTCGTTCGAGTTGGAATTGGGTGCGTCTGTGGTTGTAGACGGCCGGCCTGCAAGGTGCGGATCGAACTTCAATGCATAGCACATCAGCTTTATATCTCTACATTGTATACGATCTTGTTGAATTTACTGTGGGAACTAAATGGCGTCAGTATTCGCCAGTACCGCAACTGGTGGCGAATACCTTCAATACTTAAATATCCAACTGTCAAATCTTAATTTAGAAAACCGCCCACCGTGACACACAACACTCATCGACGAACGCCTCACTTCTTTCAAATGTACACTTCTCTGCCTTCGTGCGTTGCGTCCTGCCGGTTGTTGCCAATGCGTGGCTTTCGTTCTTCTCGTTCCCCATGACCGTCGGCACTGATTTTCTCTTCACCAACATTCGTACTGTGTTTCAAGACTAATGATGGAAGACCTGGAATGATCAACGTGAACATCGCTGGAAGCAACGAGAAGATGAACAGGTTATTTGGGCGGCGAGGCTGAAGGGGTGGATGGCCGTAGTAAAGAGGTTGGGACATGGGACAATGGAGGACCAACAACGTTCTCCCACATCTGGTTATTTGTTTCATGCATTCCAAGTATGTATATTGGTTTTTTGATTAGTGTTAAATTTGACGGCAATCACTAGACCTGGGTTGCATGCGAAGTTCCTCTACTCAATGGGCTTGCCAATATGTTTATCCAATGGTCAGCGGACTGGGAACGTTGGCTCCTGCTGTACTTAGACCTCTTGTTCTGGAAAGAAATTAGAGGACCAACAGCACGTTCGTCGTATAGCAGGTGATATTCACACGAAACTGCGGATCTTCATCCAAGAAAAGGGTCTCAATGTCGATCCTTATCAAGACTGGCGTCTTGAAGGAGAAAAGCGGACAACGTGCTGATAATAGGCTGGGCGCGCAAAACATATTCGCTTTAAGCAACTACTATATGCAGGGCTGACCGCTCGAAAAATTTCTGAAATCGGGCGCAGACGACTCGGAAACCGTAATTCCATATGTCATATGGTGGGTGGAATTATGCACACGGCCACGCAGCGACGCAAGCCATCCTCAACAACATTCATGCTTTGCTCTTAGAGCAGATGTCAGAATGTTCAATGAGCGGCGAACCTTGCTTGCCGTCATGAAGAAGTCAGGGAAACTCTCGGCCGAGCTATTGTTCCGGATTCAAAGTTCCCCGGCGTGTCCAATATGGCGACGCAACCCATTACCAAACTCGTGGGACGTGTGTACACGACTAGTTTTTCGACCATTACGACAGATGCATCATGCAAGCAACCATCCTAAAGGAAGGTGTTACCGCCGGAACGAGAAGGCAAAGGAGGGAACTACTATCGCTGTAGTACACCACTACATACATTGCGGGAAGCAATACGCGTTCATGCGTATCACGACTTGGATGTGGGCAGCTATCACACCGTCCTCAACCCTAAAATCCATTTCAAAAATTTATCCACGCTAGTTCAAAAATTTAAATGGTCAGCGGCGACTTTACTATCCCATAAGCACGTCCTGTGCGGCGCGCAGCATGCCCAGTAAATGCATTATTGTCCGAACTTTAACTGCTTTACGTAACTACTCTGGAGTATAAAACAGCTGTGGTGAGTCGGATGTTGCATCAGCACCAAAATGCGTTTCAATACTGCCGCACTCACTGTCTTGTTCTTGCAATTCGCTATGTTGGGCATTGCAGTCTCCGGTGAAGAAGGAGAGACTACTAACGAGTTACAATACTGTACGTCCCGCTTTGACTTATCAACTGTACGAACTAACTAACTAACATGGGTACAGGTGGTAGGCGTCACGACGTAAGACTGTTCTCTTTTTTCCCAGTGTAATTTTTTCTAAATGTCGTTGTGCTACTCACCAGCGCCCATGTACGTATCCTGCATTTTTGCTGCTAGACGTTGTATTGACAAGTAAACCAGGCCATCACGGATATAAATGCTGCGAGTCTCACCGAAGGGGAGAGTACGGAGTGTAAGTGTACACCTGTCTCGTTGTGCTGATCATTTGTCTGATGGTTTGATTTCAGTTGCATCCGCGAGAGGGAACATTGCCCCCGCTTCTAGTTACTTGTCAATTGTCATAGCTAATGTTACATCTATGCTATGTCCCTTAAAGGTTTTGACCATTAATGGAAGGGAGATTCTCGGTCCCTTTATCATCTAACGCTTTCACCGTCATCGCCTGTCAGTAACTTTTGTCTCCTCCCAAATTCCTCCAATCCATTCTTGGTAAAAGTTTAAATCAGTCCTGTAAATGAGTGCACCTTGAATCGCAGTTCTTACCTCTACAAACATATGATACCTTTCAAAACTTGATGTTTACTCAGTTGCCACTCATTCATACACGGAAATCACGCTGTTCATGTGTTGTCTACACGTCGTCCTCTTCCACGCTGGACCATAGTACATCAGTCATAACTTGGAATGCGCATTTCTTGCTATCTTTCCTAAAACATGGCTATGCGGCGAGAAAAATATCTGACGTTCATAATTGGCATGTGCTCAGTGGCAACTATTGGTCAAACCCTGACCGCCGGTGACCGGTGACCGATCATTTCATTCTTGTAAAAACTGCTGCGGCCCTGTCCATATACATGTCTTCTGCGGGTGCGGTTATTATCGTTCATGCACCGGTCACCTAATCATTCTGCTTGGCGTGACGTAAATGACTGGAATACTTATTGTGGTGGGTGGGGTGCAGCTATTACCAAAATGCGCTTCAATCTTGCTGCGATTACTATCTTGCTCCTGCAATTCGTTAGGTTGGGGAAAGCAATCCCCACTGAAGCAACTGACAACTTGGATGCTGAGACTGACGTGCTCCACTGTACGTCCCGTTTTGCCTCGTTCACTGCACGAACTAACGACAAGGCCCGGCAAAGGTGGTCTTGTAAGGCTCTTTATTTTGTTTTTGTCAAGTGTAGTTTTTCTAACGGCGTCGCGTTGTGCTACTCACCAGCGATTATGTACGTACATTGCACTGCCATTTCTAGCTGTCTTCCTCAAAGTATACTGGCAGGCCCTCCAGGATATAGGTGCTGTGGCCATAGGTAAGTACACCCCCGTCTCCTTATGATCATTTTCATGACGGTCCGCGCTAATAGATGCATACGTCGCGGGAGGCGTTGCCCGCGTTGAGGTTTGTGATCATGGATGGTTAAAACAGCAGATACTCCATGTGCTATCGCTAGTAACTAGTCACTTATCCGAGCGTACATGTGCCTGTCGCAGACATGGAGATCCTAAGGATCAATGTCCTGAATCGCCAGCGAATATTGCGAGAGTTGAGCTTTCTGCTGCTCGGTCATAAGTATATGGTAAGATGCTAGTGGTGGTGAAGACACAAACAGCCAACGCGGCCGAACCCGAACTTATTTAGACTCAAACAGTCCGCCTTCTTTCCTCGACCTCGTCGCGATACACACTCGACCTCTTCCCCAACACTCGGACAGTATTTCAAGACTAAATATGTAATACCTGGTATGATCGACATGAACATCGCTGGATGGACAGGTTATTTGGCGGGCGGTGAGGCTGACGGGGTTGAGTGGCGAGTGTGGGAGGTTGACATGAGACGATTAGACCATCGCATGCGAAGTTCCTTTACTCAATGGGCTGACCCCTGTACACCTCTTGTTCTGAAGAGATGAAATTGAAGGACAACGGCACGTACGTTGGTTACTGCAACTTGCAAGGATAAGCCCCGGTTCAGCTGATCTCCATCAGCCTCAACGTCAATCCTTATCAAGATCGGCCTCTTGAAGGAGAAAAGCAGCGCGCAAAACACGTTTACTGAACGCTTTAAGCATCTACGATATGCAGGGCTGACCGCTCGAATCAATTGCGAAACCGGGTGCAGACGAAACCGAAACTGCATATGGGAGGTGGAATACGACCACGCAGGGACCCAAGCTAGGATCCTCATTAATGCCGTGACCTTGGAGCAGATGTCGGAATGAAGAGCCACGAACGTTGCTGTCATGAAGGAGTCGGGGAAACTCTTTACCGAACTCTTGTTCCAAATTCAAAATTCCGAATTTCACGCATGGCGTGTCCAATATGGCGACGCAACCGATCACCAAAGTCATGGGACGTATACATACGACTAGTTTTTCGGCCGTTGCGGCATATACAAGATGTAACAAAGGAAGGTGTCACTGCCGGAACGAGAAGGCAAAGGAGGGAACTACCATTGTATACACAGCGTGAAGCAATACGCGTTCATGCGCATCACGACTTGGATGCACGCAACTCGCATCTTCCTCAACACTCAAGTTTCTCAGTTAATCCCCGCTCGTTTGAAAGCTTGAATGATAAGCGGCGACCTTACTATCAGGCCCCCGAATAACCCCCTCAAATGAATCCAGACAAAATTTTCGTAATTTTGCTTGAAAGGCCGGTTTTCATCAAGGTCCAGTGTTCGGCGTGCACCTGTTCTTGCCCGCCCACGCCTATAGTAAGACTCCCAGTCGAATACGGTCGCGTTGATGTCTTGTTGATGTCTTGTTGATTACTTGAAATTTCGACCTGGCAGGGCCTTCTCAGCTCACTTGTCCGTGCCATGGCAGAAGTAGATAATCTCGACATAGCATTCAAGGACTCAGAATGGAATCGTGTCCAAGCTACCTACCCAAACGACAGCCCACCTCTATACATTCACCTTGTAAAGTGTTTATCAAACTCGTGTATATGGATGGAATATAGTCATTGTTATATTTTCGAGCATTGCAGGAGTCCTGGGATACATTTTGAGGCGGTTTCCGGTCGTCCAGACAAATTGACACATATTTGGCCTAGGCCGTTGCGAATCCAGACAAAATCGCAGGTCAGTGCCATAGTGATTTACATAAAAAAGCTCAAGACAAAACCCCAAGCTGTAGGAATCGGCATTTAGGGGGATTATCCGGGGGCTTTTACTACACACGTCCTCTGCGGGCGGTGATTAACGTCTAGAACCAGCCACCATTATCATTTGGGCGGTTTGCAAAATGGACCGTTTGTATTATTGTCCAAACTCTAACTGCTTAACGTAACTACTCTGGAGTATAAAAGAGCTGTGGTGAGTGGTATCTTGCATCAGCACCAAAATGCGTTTCAATACTGCCGCACTCACTCTCTTACTCTTGCAATTCGTTATTTTGGGGAATGCAGCCTCCAATGAAAACGGGGAAGTTACCAACGACTTAGAATACTGTACGTCCTGTCTTGACTTGTCGACTGCACGAACTAACTGACACGGGCACAGGTGGTGGGCGTGAGCATGTAAGACCTCTGCTTAATTTTTTTCAAGTGCAATCTTTTCTCAAGTTCGTTGTGCTACTTACCAGCGCCGATGTACGTACCCTGCTTTTTCATTGCTAGATGTTGTATTCAAACGTACACTAGGCCATCGCGGATATCACTGCTGTGAGCCTCGCAGAAGGGAGGACTATGGAGAGTAAGTATACCGTCTCATTATCCTGATCATTTGCCTGACGGTTTGAGTTCAGGTGCATACCCGACTGGCAACGTTGCCGGGGTTTCTGAGATCTGTAGTTTTGGATGGATAAAACAAACGCCATGTAGTATCACTAGTACTCTAGCTTGTCACTCGTCTTTGCAAATGTTACATGTATGCCTATGCTATGCCTCTAAAAGTTTCCGAACATCACGGAAAGGGAGTTTACTCTTGGGTTCAGGGTCCCTCTCCAGCTCTCCGGCTTTCCCTGTAGCCTGTCGGAGTGTCTCCCAATTCCCTCTAAACCGTTTCCTGGCAAAAGTTGGAAAGTCCCCCTACCTGTCTGTAAAAGGGTGCGTCGTGAAGCTTGAATTCACAGGAATCACAGCACAGCAACTCTTCCCTCCAAACGCATATGATACCTTTCCGAACTTAGCTACTCATGGAACATAACGAGAACATGCTTGGTGACCACCTCGGGCCAACAACATTTACAAGTGCCACTTATTGGGAAGTGGCGATCTTGCTATCCCAGGATTCCCATATACACGTCCTGTGCGTCGTGGTAATTGTTTAACGTTTAACGTTTGACCCCAGTGTGATGAGTGGAGGTATCGTTCAACGTTCAGAACGTTCAACCCCCGACCGATCATTTTTCACCCTGCGCGCCAGCATCATGCAAACCGCATGCTACTTATAGCTCAAAACCTGACTGATCATTCTGTATGGAATATAAGAACCGCTGTGATCGGAGTCGGATGCTGCACTAGTAGCAAAAATGCGCTTCAATATTGCTGCGATTACGTTCTTCCTCTTGCAATTCGTTGTGTTGGGGAATGCTATCCCCACTCAGGAGGCTACTGACGTCCTCCACTGTACGTCCCGTTTTGCCGAGCTCACTCCATGAACTAACTGACATGGGCAAAGGCGGTGGGTTTCTTGATGTAAGACTTTTGGTTTTTTTTTCAAGTGTAGTTAACCTAAAGCGCGTTGTGCTCCTCACCAGCAACGATGTACGTATCCTGCATCGTCATCGCTAGATGTTGTATTAAAAATACACCAGGCCCTCCAGGATATAGGTGCTGTGGCCCTATTATAACGGGCTTGGGCGGAATGTAAGTACACTCCGTCTCATTATGATCATTTACATGATGGACCGCACTACTAGGTGCGTAGATTTTGGCGAGCCCTGCCTGGAGTGAGATTAGTGGTCATGGATGGTGAAAACAGCAGATACTTCATGTACTGTCGCTAGTAACTTGAACGAAAGCCGCGCATTGACGACAACCCATAGAAGGCAACACACGAGGGCAGAGAAAGGTGTATTGGAAAGATGTGGCGCGCGAGTGCGCGTGCTCCCAAATAGCGCTATTCCTCTCGCAGTCAGCTCGGTTTCCGCGACGCGACTGGCTCAGACATTCAGTTCCCATCTTAAATCCAAAAAGAAAGCAGATTTATTGTATACCGGTGAATGCAATGTGGAGAGAATCATCGTACAACAGATTTGATGTTGGGGGACACCACGTGCCCTCGCCTTTTGCGGTCGTTTGCGGAAGTTCTCGCAGTGTTCGTGATGTTCGAGAAATTCGAGACCTTCGAAACCTCAGGCTTCCTTGGGATCTCCATTCCTGTAACAGTCACCGGAATACATATTCGCTTGCTCGTGATGAGACTAGTTACTAGCGATGACAGTTCATGGAGCATCTGCTGTTTCATTCATCCATGGCCACAAATATCAATGCGGGCAATGTCCCCCGCGATGTACGCATCTAAACTCCATCAGGCAAGTGATAAGCATAACGAGACGTGTGTACTTACGTTCCACCACCGCCCCTTCTAATTGGGCCACAGCACCTATATCCCGGAGGGCCTGGTATATTTTGAGGACATCTAGCAATGGAAATGCAGGGTACGTACATGATCGCTGGTGAATAGCACAACGCGCGCGCTTAGAAAAAAAACTACACTTGAAAAAAAACGAAAGAAAAAAGAGTCTGACATGGTGAAATCCACCACCTTTTCCCATGTCAGTTAGTTCGTGCAGTGGGTAAGTCGAAACAGGACATACAGTGGCGCTCAACATCCGAATCTTCAGCTTCAGTGGGAATAGCATTCCCCAACATAACGAATTGCAAGAGCAAGATGGTAATCGCTGCGATATTGAAGCGCATTTTTGCTACTAGTGCAGCATCCGACTCATCTCAACGGTTTTTATATTCCACAGTGCTAACGTTACGCCAAGCAGAATGATCAGGCCTTGGATGGTTAATTCTTGAACGTTACGCTTTAATAACCGCCACGCCCGCAGAGGACATGAATATGGAACAGGGCCGCAGCAGTCTTTTACCCCACAACATGAGAATGAAATGATCAGTCAGGGTTTGAACGATAGTTGCCGCTGAACACACCGTGGCGCCGCACAGGACGTATATGGGATAGCAAGGTCGCCGCTGCCCACTCAAAGTTATCACTTACTCTGGTCCAGTCACGTTGAGGATCGCAAAAGCGTGCATACAAGTCATGTGCATGAGTCCCGTGATAGATGTTCCTTCCTTTTTATATCTGCGGATGCTGCCGAGATGATGCTGCCGAGATGATGCACACAACTCAGTATCAGCCCCTCAAATCCGAAGAATGAGATAAACAGAGATACTACAATCCAGCATTAGAAGAGAGACTATTATAATGCTTACCGAGCTTCACCATCGCCGAGGTTCATCTGCTTTACCCGCACGCCAACAAGACCGGCATCTTCAAGGGGGCGACGTGCTCAAGGACGGGTGGATCCTGATTAATGATTCCTGAACGTTTTAAGCATCTATCATGTCAGACCTATAAATGGAGATCGCTGTCACTCCAAAGAGAGAGAGGGCAAAGGATATCACCACAGCCCATCGTGAATCTTTTGCGGCGCGACCATCATGTGCCCCAGCGACGAACCGAATGTTGTTGTTCGCACGTTATCTGATCATGGCGTATAAAACAGCTGGGGTGCTCTGTCAACACCAAAAATGCGTTTCAATATCGCTGCGATTACTGTCTTGCTCTTGACATTCGTTATGTTGGGGAATGCTATCCCCACTGAAGCTACTGACGACTTGGAGATGGAAGTGCGCCACTGTACGTCCCGTTTTGCCTCGCGAACTACGCGAACTAATTGACATGTGTGGCAAAGGCGGTGGGATTCTGCTCCATGTAAGACTTTCGAAATTTTTCAAGTGTAGTTTTTCTTAAGCGGCTGTGCTACTCACCAGCGACCATGTACGTACCCCTGCATTGCTATTGCTAGATGTTTGTATTCAAAAATATACCAGGCCCTCCGGGATATAGGTGCTGTGGCCCTATTTCAAGGATCATTGGAGGAAGGTAAGTACACCCCCCGTCTCATTATGATCATTTACATGATGGTTTCCCCCCTAATAGGTGCGTACATCGCAGGAGACCTTGCCCGCGTTGAGATTTGTGGTCATGGGCGGTTAAAACAGTGGATACTCCCATGTGGTGTCGCTAGTAACTAGATTCATCATGAGCAAACGTACATGTATTCAAGTGCCCTTCGCAGGAGCGGAGAAGGTTGAGGTTTCGAAGGTCCCTAAGATCTCGAACTTCATGAATATCGTGAGAATGGTGCTTTCTTCCGCGCTCTCTGTTCCTTTCTTCATCACTCCCATCTGCGGTCATACGTAGTAAGATGATAGTGGTGGTGGTGGAGGATTCAAAGCACAGCAACTGGAAAATCTGTTGTGCGATCAGACAGCGGGAAGTGACCGTGACCGTGACGCTGGATGTAACGCCGTGGAAACCTTAGTAGATAATCGCAACGACATATCACAAGCCTTATCTTTTTTGGCAATTCCCCTTGCACGACGGAATATGGGACGCCCGTATGTCTCTCCTCTTCTTCATTGTTCAAAATCAAACGTTAATCAACCATCCTACCTAGATCAATGATGTTAGAGTCTCAACTCTCAAGTGCTCAAGTGCTCAAGTGCTCAAGTGCTCAAGTGCTCAAGTGCTCAAGTGCTCAAGCTCCCAAGCTCATGTCCCATACTAGTAATTCCTGTTAGCTTGGCAGAACCTTGAATGGTCAGCGGTCACCTTGGCGAGTGGCGACCTTACTCACTATCCCATATACATGTCCTCTGCGGCGCGGTAATTAACCAGCATGTGCGCGGCGAAGTGAATGCATTGTTGTCCAAACTCTAATCAGTGCTTGGCGTAACTATAAAACAGCTGTGGTTAGTGGGATGTTCCATCAGCACCAAAATGCGTTTCAATACTGCCGCACTCGCTCTCTTGCTCTTGCAATTCGTCATATCGGGGAATGCAGTCTCCATTGAAGACGATGCCGCGAACGACTTGGCAATTTCCTGTAAGTCCCGTTTTGACTTATCGACTGCACGAACTAACTGACGTGGGCACAGGTGTTGTAAGACCTCTGTTCTATTTTTTTCGAATGCAATTTTTTCTAAAGCCCGTCACGGTTGTGCTACTCAACAGCCCCCATGTACGTGCCCTGCATTTTCGTTACTACATCTGGTATTCAAAAGTACAGGCCGTCGTGAATTTAAGTGCTGCCCTGTTATTATAAAGGGCCATGAATTGCGCTGTGGAGAGTAAGTACATCCCCGTCTCATTATGATCATTTGCATGACGGTCCGCGCTTAGGTGCTGGCCTCGCCACAGACCTTGCCCGTTGAGATACGAGGCCGAGGGTGGTTAAAACAACAGATACTTCCATATGCTATCGCTAGTCACTCATCACAAGTAAATGTACATGTATTACGGAGTCTGTCGCAGGAATATAGGTCCCAACCAAATATCACGAAGATCGCGAGAAAGGAGTTCACTACCGTCAGTCCCCCTTTTGCGGTCAGTGTAAGATTCTGCGCAAGCAGCTTGAAGTACCTCATGTCTCTCCCAACATATCTCATATCTCACTGTCCCTTTCCTGGTAAAGAACCTGTCAAGCACAGGTCATACATAGCACAACAGCCATAACCGACATAACCCTCCAGCTGCATATGATACCTTTCCAAGCTTGATGATTATCTAGTTAGCTATTCATACATGGAACATCAAATTGTCGAGGCAGGCGTTACAAGTGAGTAGAGCGAAAGAAAAAAAGAATATGCGTGTATCATCCTTTGAAACCCAAGGATAGAAAACGTGATGATAAGAATATGGTTGACCTCATAGGAGCAAATATGATAGCAGGGAACATGATACAGTATTCCAACGTTCAAGGGGGGGGGTATAAACCGAGCCGAACATGGTTATCGTCTTCGACTTGATATTCCTCGGATACGTGGTCGAGTAGGCGTTTCCTCATTCGTCATGATATTCCTGGGTAATGGGAACCTCGTGCTTGGGCTCGCCACTGCAGATGAAGACGGACCTGCCGAACTTCCCCTCGCGTGCCGACTAGATTCTGTCGACACCGACCGTGACATGGCCACAGAACCACTTGCCTGCTGAGATGGCCACTGCGATGGGTCGGTCATGTCCTTGGCAAAGCCGCCACTATCACCCACCTGCTGCACCGTCATTGCCACGTTGAGCCCATTTGTCAACTCTTCGTTAGCCGCATCTAGTTGTCCCTCCAAATCAACCTCAATCTCAGAATCGTAAGGAGGTGAATCATCCTGGTCCATAGCATCAGCGTCTATTTGCTTGGAATCGTCCTTCTCGCTCCCGGGGTACCTCCGTATCCGGAGGTTGGCTTCTTGGTCATCGTCCCCGTCACTGCTGAACCAGTCATCATCGTACAAGCCTGCAGGCGGCTCGCCAATCCAATCTTCGTCCTGTTCGGTGCCAAAATCCCATACGTCCAGCATCGTCGCCTCCCCGGTATTGCTAGCGGCGACGCACCACCGTCCTTCAAACACGACTTGCCATACGCCAGTGATGCTCGTCAGTAAATCTCGAACGACTGTGCCTTCCCGAATATCCCACATCTTGAGGTTGCCGTCGGACCCGCTGAGGACTTTAAATTCGTCATGTTGGAAGCACGTTATGGCACCTGTATGTGCTGCTAAGGTGTGCTTGAGTTTGCCCGTGTCTGGATCCCAGACGCGAAGCGTTGAATCTGCCGCAGCGGAGACGAGATATGAAGGCGAAAGGCCAAGTAGACCGACGAGAGAGGTGTGTCCTGTGAGTGTGTGTTGACAAGTCCCTGTCCTGAGATTCCATACGCGAACTGTGCCATCCATTGAACCAGAACACGCTTGGTGACGACTGGGATCCAGCACCACGCTGTAAACTGGTTTAAAAATTGTCAGCTCACGCGGGCCAACATTAATAGCATTTGATGTACCTTTTTGTGTATGGCCTGTAAGAACATGCTTACATGTCCCAGTGATGATGTCCCATACACGAACGTTACAGTCGTAGCTACCCGACACCAAAGTCCTACCTCGAGCTGCAAGAGCTCTGACGGCGTGATCATGACCTGGTAGATGGAAACGGTGATATGGATTATCATCGACGTCCTACGTGCATAATTTGATCAACTTATCAACGAGAGTAGAGACGCACACATACACATGCCTCGGCCGGATCCATTTCCCCTTCTTCCGGAAAAGCTTTGTATTCAGGATCTCCGGGTTTAGGTAGAGTCCACACTCGCAACGAGTGATCTCGGCTTCCTGTAACGATCAAGGGTCGCTTGGGCCACTTCTCCTTTGCGATAGAGCCATCCTCATGTTCGAGCTCCACCAGCTCAGGTTTTACGATGGCAAGACATCGTACGGTACTTGTATGACCGCCAAAGACATGCGTGCATTTACCAGTGTTTAGGTCCCATATCCTCACTGTCCTATCTGTGGATCCGCTGACAAGCGTATCCTTACTCGCGGCTAGTGCCCAGACACCGCCTTCATGCCCCTCTAATGATCGTATCAGCTCGCCAGTGAGAGGCGAGTAGACATGTATTGAATGATCATCTGAAGCTGAGATGATTCGACCACGAGAAAAGATTAGACATGTGACAACGGATGAGCCGTGTGCCGGGAACGATATCTGTTTCGGCCTTGAGTTGTTCACCCAGCGCGTTCGGGTAAGGTGCCGCGATTTGAAAAGCATCTTGAAAGGATGTGGATTGGGTAATGATGATGGTATCTGGTTATCTGTGTGACGCCGGCGCGCATATAACGAGTTGGAAAAAGCTTGTTCAGAGTCGCCCCCGAACCAAATGTCAGTATTCTTCAACAAGTCTCTCCAAAGGACGATATCAGAGTCGATAATCGATCTCCAGGATTTGGAAACTCGAGAGGCTCGTGCGAGCGCTGATACCGGGAGATAACTAAGGATTTGTGATACGATTTCTGGTGGCAGGAGAGTGATGAAATCGCGGGCTAGGGTTGGAGTGAGAACGGAGTGTAGTGTGCGCAGTACAGGAAGTGGAGAATGTCGCAGTAGCGTGAGAAGAACGTGTGACTGCAGCGGCGCAGGAAGGGCCGTGAAATGCGCTAACAATGAGGGTAGTGTAAGAAGGGTCATAAGCGCAAAATCGGGTTGCAGGGGTGCTTGGGGCTGTGGAGACGACGGACCGCTTGGAGGAGCAGACGGCCAGATATTTTCCGGTGGCGGAGATCCATGGGGAGAAGGGAGAGGGGAAGGAGGGGCAGCGGCATTGACATTATGCATATTGATTGGGGGCAAGTGGGCAGCCCTTGCCTTCTTGCGCGGAGGGGCGGCAACGGCACCTATTGTGCTCTCGATTTCCATCATGTTGTCTTCGACATGCGATCGTTTCTTGCCATATCGCTCAATGGCATCCGCCAGACCGACCAAGGGATTGTTCTCGGAATCTTCGTCTCGTCTAAGCATACGCCACCCCTTCCCCCTTGCGACTTCTTGTTCCTCTTGTATCTCGTCATTGCCAACATCTCCGTCACGAAACGTAGCGCGTGTGCCTCCTGGGAAAACAAGGGGAAATTGGCGCAGGGAAATTGGAAGGGTGGCATTCAGCAGAGGATACTGTTTCGGATCCCTAGGAGGAGACGGAGGTGGCAAGGGCGGTAATGGGATCGGCGCGTAAGTGGTAGTGGTGGTGGTGGTTGTGACTACCCTGTGTACGTGTCGTGTAAGAACGCCGTACGTGATGAGACCCGCAAAGGGATGGAACCATACCTTGTCGTGCTGACTGATGGCTGGAGAACCAGCAAAGGACGTGAATTGGAGCCCATCTTGATGCCGCTGGGACGATGAGAGCAGCTTACAGAGACCAGTGCTTTCGCGCCAAGTGACATATTTCAGGCGGAGCTTAAAATGCGACATCCACGGCGACTACAGCCGTCGAAGCGATGGTCGGCGAGCAGCAGCTGGAGAGCGTTGCATTCTTGGGTGACTCGCATGAATGTGCACTTTCTCCGTTCTGCATGGATCGTGCAACGTGCTGTGGCCGCTGTGGAAAATCAAAAGAGTGTGAAATGTCTGAGTTCCGACGTCGGAGACAAGACGGTCTGTTTCAGCCGCCGTCGTCCCGTCAACGTTCAAAGGCGCTCCTGGTTGGTTCTGCCTTTGACAGCGCTTGCGCTTGATACTAGTCGTCGCCGTGAGTATCCTTCCATGCATTGCAGAGAAATATCATAGCTCGATGACGTCGTCATGTCCACATGTCCACATCACTCTTGTCTGATCACGACTTGTCCTCCCCAGGTCTTCTAGTCAGTTTCTGTCCGGCCTGTCTCTAGCCATGTCACAACAGGGTCCCTCTTTGCCCCAGTCCACGCAAATGCATTCTTCCTCCATCCCCATAGACCCAGCGCTGGCCCTCTATCCCCCATACTACTCTCAACAATCCGGCTATCACGCACCGCCACAGCATCTACCACAGCACCTACCACTGCCACCAAATTATTCCTCACCATCATCGCAAGGCTCTGATACAATCGGCACTCCCCCTACTGAACCAATGTACGCGCACGTAGCAAATGGAAAACGCCCCGCCTCTTCCGTCTCGAACAGCACTGTTGGAGATGTACGCAAGAAGGCACGCAAGGATGATAGCGCAGATGCTCAAAGTCCTTCTCCAGACAAGGACGAAGTAAAAGCGAAGCCAACCAGGGGATCTCGGTCTGTACTTCACCATTTCGTCATTTAGTTTCACACCCAACTCCCGTTCAGCGCCTGCACAGTCTGCCGGAGATTAAAGATGAAGTGTGTCGGTGCAGAGCAAGGCCCGCCCTGTAAACGTTGTCTGTCAGGCAACCATGAATGTATATTCGAAGAATCCAACCGAGGAAAACGATCGTCCAGGTAACTTGTGTCATACGGCAAAGCCTAGTTCTCTTACAATCAAGTAGTGACAGAAAACATGAACTACTTACGCGCTCACTTAAAAAGATGGAAAAGACATTAGATACTGTCCTACGCTCCATTGGCAATCCCGGGATTGCCTCTGGCATGGCATCCCGCTCACCTTCACCTTCATCGCAAATAGCCAACACTCAGGCCCTTTTGGGTTCACCCTCACCACCACCTGCTCCCTATCCACAACAGTCAGCGGGATCGCCGAAATTGCATTCGCTGCCAGATAATGCCCTCAATCCATTAGGTCTCTTGGTCGAAGCCAGCCTAGGTAATCGCAGGTCTCAAATGACACATTCAAACTCCTGTTTGGTTGCGAGGTCGACAGATTCAGACGGAAAAGTTTCAGTTGGTGTCGCAAGTGCCAATTACTTTAAACCAGGCAAGGTGCTTGGATATGCACACATTTAAGTAATGACTTGGGGTTAGGTCCAATGACTATCTTACCTTTGCGCCGTCTCTATATTGAGCGTCAAGTACAGCCTGAAATGCTCAATTTTGTCAGCACGGAAGGAAGTTGTAGCATTATTCAACATGTGAGCTCTAGTGATCAGATACACTCTCGTTGCTTATGCCGCCCCCTAGTTACTTTGACCACATTAATGTGCGGACTGTCTGGATCGAATCATATTGAAGGCCACTGACTCTGTCCAGATGCATTGTAGTCTACTGGACAGAGATTTCCACACACCGTCCCTCGTGTGTTCTCGCTCTCCATTCTTATTAACGACCAGTATGCAATTTTCCATTGTAATGTGTTTACATGCTAATGCTATTCCTAGTATGCGCTATAGCTAGTAGATTTTACACGGCGAAGCCCGATTTGCACAGCCCCTTGATGGAATTGGCGAAGAAACTCTCATTTAGCGTCCCTGCAAGAGGATACAAGTCCGTGGAGATTGTTCAAGCATACATCATCCTTGCTTTGTATGGATGTGGCGCAGTCGAGCGATATGAACAAGATAAAACGTGGCTTTTACTGGGAGTAGCTATCAGGTTGGTTCTTAATACATCGTGAATTGACCAACTTCATGCTTACATACTCTAAGAATGGCAACGGACCTCAATCTTCACAGGAAAACTGCAGTGCCGGGCCGGGATGGTCTGGAGGGCCGGGCTCGTGCCGTTGAAGTTCACAATAGAGAACGAACATGGATTCTGTGCTTTACGCTCGATCGAAGTTTCAGCGCACAAATGGGGAAGCCGCATTCTATTAGGGAAGAGTAAGCTCGATAACGATTTAATTTATGATCTTATCTCAAACGTGTGCAGCTTTATCATTCGGAATGCTATGCAATGGGCCAATTCTCCTGTTGCCGTTCCGTCTGATACGTCACTTGCGGCATATACGGTGCGGCTCGTGTCCTGCGATGGACAAGCTCTCTAACCTCCTATCAGGAATTACAACGGATCCTGTCGCGAAGCCTCGACTTCTTGTATTCTGCAACGGACACGGCATCTGGATTGCAAAGTCACCTCGATTATCTCCTCGTCATTAAAACCTTCGAGGCACAAATATTTACATGGCGTCAGGGTTGGCCGGGATCACATGTTTTAGATAGTAAGATTTTGCTTTTGGCTATTGCGTACACAGATTAAATTCGCTCATCAAGGTTTACCACAAAACGTGCGCGACTACAAAACATTGATCGCCCAATTCTACTTCAATTATGTCGTGCTAGTTTTGAACTCCTTTGGTCTCCAGGATGCGTTGGAGCAGACTCCCGCCAACATTGGTCATTTCTTTGCGCGTTGCCACTCCTCCGCAACAGCTTGTGCTGTTGTTGTGCGGGATCAACTCGGCCCGAGAGGTTACTTGAAATATTCACCAGATTCTCACTGTGTCATGATTTCCTACGCCGTTCTTACTCTTCTAAAGGTATGTAATCATCTATACTTACCGTTCGCCAAATTGCTAAATAAGCATAGTTGATTCGGCCAGAGTTTCAAGAATTTCATGACAACGAACAGACAACTCTACAGCTAGTCAGAAATGTTGCCGATACTCTAGAGAGTTCCGCGGCCAACCGATTGCAGACACACGCGTTGTACGGTGTTTTCCTGCGCGCTCTCATATCAGCTCGCCTGGACCAGAGCCATGTTGGTGGAACGTCGAAGGATGAAGAGGACGACGACCAGAATCAGGGATCATCAGATATGTCTCCACAGATTGGAGGCATGCAACAGACAACATCCTATCCTGAACCTTCATATCTTACGGAATTCAACTTTAATAGCGAGATGGGACCAGTTGCTGACATATCGACATTCCCCCCGACCATGGCACCTATGCCAACTGAGGATGCTTCCGTTGGTATGTCGATGGATAACATCCTTAGCCATGGCTTCTGGGACAATATGCTTGTTCCGGGTAAGTGGTCGACTGATCTTGAGCGGGCCGAAACTGATATCGACGATTGTCTAGGTTACAATAGCATGGATGGGCTTTCGGGCGGCTTTGTTTTCGGCGTCGGCGGCAGTGGATTGATTACGCCCCGGATGGGCGTTACTCCTGCGGTGTCGGTTCCTAACACGCCCATGTTCTCACAGATGAGTATCGGCGCTGCCTTTAACCAAGGGTCTATCAAAGCCGCGGACTCGTAGTAAGTAAGTTGGGAAATTCTTTTTAAAAAAAATCCAAGGTAGATGTGAATAGAGCCACTCGTCCATCGGAACCTGTGTTCATCTCTCTTTTTCTTTTTGCTTTTTTTGGTGTTGGTTTGATACCTGTAGCTGCATTGCGGGTTGCATGTCAAGGGTTTCCATGTACCACTGTTATTAAGACGATATCTATTGTACAGTATATATGCATAGTGCGAAGACTAACAAGTTGGCGTTTGAGAGCCGTTCAATACAGAATCACGTTCCTCCAGAACACAGGACATGGCGATGCTTGTCAAGATGCAGTGAGCTTCTGCCGTCCTTATCTCATGGAATCTAACCAGGTGGGCATTTCATATCTACGATGGCTGCGCAAGCACGGGCGTCATCGGTCTCATACAATACAAAACTTCAGGTGAGTGTGTTAAGTGCATCAAGGCACGTAGCGTGTAGGTGACTACATGCTTATCTGTCGTGACTGTGTAGCCAACTGTCTGGTCGCATCGCCAGGCTGCTGTGTGCTCCGGGTCTGCCGTCGCAGTGCTCGGAGGGGTGGGGGTGTGTGACTCGGACTCGGACTACGCCATCATGCCACCACCGATTGGGAAGGTCTGCCACACCAAGGGGGCGAGAGCTCGGACAGTCCCGGCCTTAATTGATAACTGATGACTAGTGACTAGGAAGATGCCTTGGATGGACAGATGCGCGTGTGGGTCGCCAGTATCCTTTCGATGGCCGCTGCTAATGTGGATATATACTTGCCCACGGACTCGATGCCATACCCATAACGTCAATGGGTCTATCCCGGTGCGGAAGAATAGGGGGGGGGTCCACATACATGGATTGTCTTGCTCAGTGTTCGGCCCGCGTCGCTCTGTTATTCGTATGAAACGGCGCTGGAGTGCTTGACCGGAGGGGTACGGTGGAGATGTGCGCGTTTGTGTTGCTTCTTTCCTTCGCGATTTAATGTCAGCGTGTCAGCACTACAAAGATCCAAATGGATCATTGGATGTCCCACATCCTCGCGTGACCTGGGCTACGGGTTGTGCCAGTGGCCATGGGTAAGATTCTCTTGTGAGTCCCCATGTATAAAGATCTGTTGCCAGCAGCAGTGATGAGCTTCTTCTATTTTTGTTCGTCGAGATTCAGGTGGACAGACCCTCTGAGAGGAGTTGTGGGCGGGTATATCGTCCATGTGCTGACCTGCTTCTAGACTGTTCAACCAGAAGTCACCGTTTTCTCTGTTCCGCAGGAAAGTTGCTCGGACAATCCATAGATTTACGGATCTTCCAGCACAGCACCTTGCATTCATTCGCACAGCGAGTCCCGTCATGGTGTAGTCGGAACTTTTCTTATATGACATGTCACAAGTCTGTCTGATCCGATTTTAGGGTTGTAACGCACCGCCGTTTCTTCTCAACATGATACCAGAACACGATACCCGCGCTTTGGCGCTTGCTTGCTTGATGGGCTTATATCCCCATCTGTCGTCGCGGTGCCCGCGGTGCCGTAAATACCATATCTATATTTGGTGAGCGGTCTCGTTCGGGGTGCCAATTTCAAATCTCCACTGGACTGGCGGGATGGTACGTTAGATTGTGTGCCTGTGCTTATGACCTGGATGTACGTACGTACGAGAGCTTTATTAAATATGTATTGATGTTTATCAGTACTACGTCGGCATAGCATTCGTCGTGGACACGTACATGAGTCGCAGCGATTTCGAAGAGCTTAACAGGCTTCCCCTATCAAAGTCGGTGTTATCTCACTTTGATACGCCGTATCTGGGACTTGTCGAGTCTATGGCCATTCGGGGATCTTGTGGGGTAAGACATTATTATCGTCATTCCCGTTTACAGCCTCTTTTCTACTCCAATGTGCTGCTAATCCAAAAGCGTAGCACGCCATAATTGTCTCCAGTTCAACCATCTCAACGAAGACAGGTTAAATATTCTCATGAAATCCCCTCATGGTAATCGTCGACATCAATCACTTGACTTGCCTGATGTCGATAACAGGTAATTTCTCATACAACAAGCATACATGAAATCACCAAAGTCCGTGTTCTATGAAAAGGCGGATGACATTCTTGGGTATCGTTGCGTCGTTTAAACTTTGGAGAGCGCCAGTCATAAAGCATCGTAGTAACTGCTCCTAGCAATTCTCGAAGCAGAATCCATGATCACGTCCTTTGTGCGGCCGGAAGTTTCTGGCGTTCATTTAAAATTTTTGCGATGACCGTGGCCCTTATTCACGAAACGATACTCGGGCGTACTACGGGAAATGCCATGTCTCTGCGAGACTGAGGTATCTATGTAACTCTACCTCAGCACAGGAAGCACCGCTATCTAGCTTGGGAATCGGTGCTGTCCGAAAGAAGTCGCTAACCGTACAGACGAGTAGAACGGTAAAACCTTAGCGCCAACTCAACGCATCTTCCATCATACGGCTATTGTAAATTCTTTCTGATGCACCAACAAAGTGAACGTTGATAAGTGCTAGATAGGCTCGCGTTCACCCGTCTGTCTTTGCCACCCTTACCAACCGTAAAAAAAGATTCGTGTGACTCCCGACGTCTCACGCGTCAGACCGCTTAATCCTCTAGATTTCGAGTCGTGACTGACCAATCATATCAGATGCAATCTAGCGTGTAATCTGTCATGCCGTGACCCCGGTAAGGACCGGTAATCCATTTAGGTTCAATTCATAGCGGACGAAGCGCAAAGACTCTGCTCTACGTCGGACATGTTCCTTGCGCCAGAAGTTTCGGGTAAGCAATTTGCTTGTTTGAGACCTGTAATCTAATGTGATCCTCGGTCAGCAAAACTGGCTAGATTCAAAGGTACTACCATGCCGCGAGGCGAGCACGTTTTGATGTCGGTCTTGGTGAATGTATCTGACTCTTTATATGGATGATGAATCTAGATGCGCGCCAGAAAGGCTTTTATCCCGATTTAGCGCAGGTAAAAAACGCCACAAGGATATATTCCGTAACCATTGCTACTCAGTCCCGTATAAAACTTTTTGCACTCAACGGGTTGAGCCTCTTTTGACTACCAGGACACCACCTGGGCTTGTTATCTTCCCTCGGGTCAGTCTCTTCATATATATTGCCGACAAGCAATCTTGTTGACCGGCTCTCTAGCTCTTCGACACCATGACAGCCCACGACCGTACCGCACATTGGGTTCAGAAACATAGCGGTGAAGTCGTGTTCTACTCGCCTTCATTTCCACCTTCAGAACTCGATGACTACATCTCCGTGCCGCCGTCTCCGGCTGAAAGTTCTCGCTCTATACCCCCTAGGATGATCTTGAGGTATGACGATGGAAGGCCAGACATCCCCATACCCCCTGCGGACCACAGGTACAGCCGCCACCACGCACGCACTTACGACACTGTTGATCCGCGCGCACATTACGATGCAAGAGTTCGCGGTCGCCAGCATGGTAGTTCACACGGCAAACCACCTGGTGTCGAGTCGCGGTCTAGGAGGATGCCCGACCGAGTTCTGCTCAACGCTCCAGAGGACATTCGAGTATTGCCAGCAGCCATTCCCCATGTACAACCTCGCTCACGGTCCGTGCCACGGTCGTACGATCCAGCCGTGGGACCAATGCCCCAGCCCCAGCAAATTCATCCTCTTCCACCGTCAGGGTCATACGCACCCATTTCTCACGCGTACCAACCGCAGCCTTCTTCAAGACATTCACGTCGGGAAAGTCATGCGTATTACCATGGGTATCACCATCCTCCTCAAGTTGCGGCGAACAGCGTTATTTACAGCCATTCGGCTCCGCCTGTCCTAATGGGTCATGGTCACCCTACCCCCGCGCTTCATACAGGGGCACAGGAGTATCGACGTGGGATGTCTGGTACCCGCATGGGGATAGAGCGTTCCACAGGCTCCCGAACTCGCTCGGTCTCCTTATCTGGGCGGAGACGTGTCTCAAAGCCAGTCGTCGTCGACCGGTCCGATAGTTCTTCGGCCAGTGATAGCGAACCTGATGCGACCTATTACGCGACACGCAGCAGAGGGAAGGCGCCGACATCGGTAAGTCAGGTTTTCCGTTGGCGATTGCAACGCAATTGAAGGGAAAAAAATATCAGACTCCGAGCACTAGCAAGTCTGTTACTACTGCAACGTCAAGTGGCCGATCCCCAGTTACACCGTCGTCCGCGATGCATGGCAAACGGCCCTTCTTCCAACGATTGTTTCACTTTGCGGGGAAGCTTTCGCACGCAGGAGCTTCTCGGCCTTCATCTGTGGCAGATGCGGGGGATCTCCACAGAAGACATTCCATTAGTGAATCTCGCCGCTAGATGCCTGGGGACCTTCGGTACGAGCATGAAAATAAAGAACCATAACGTGACAATCTGGAGTAAGCTCGAGCAAGGACAAAAGTAGGCGCTCTCCCACGGCGCCGCCCAATACAAACATTTATTATTGCTACTACGTTGATTCTCACTCTTATAAACTATTATATTATGCCCACTGTCTTGGTATCTTCACACAGTATCTAGTCCGCGGCCGTTGCCTGGGGTTTAGAGGGGAGCCAGGCGTATTTATTCAATCAAAATAGGAAATGTACTATTGAATAGACTTGTGTTTTGCAATACTAGACCTGCCCGTAGCGTAAGGAGGAAAAAAACAGATCTCCGAACCAATCGTTCCGTGAACGCCGCGCATGTAACGATTAGATATTAACAGGTGTCATATCTTCACGCCAAGGACCATGCGACACGTTCGTGGCATGAAGCTTGACACAGCTTGCCAGTCGAGGAACAAGAAAGGCATAGCGAATAGTATATTTAACGTGCTGTAGAGAATGTTAGCAGAGCAATGTGACGTCAACACGAAATCATGGGATCATGGGATCCATCAATGGGCGTGGCCCCGGATATGGCTGACTTAGGCCCTTACGGACTTGAAATACAGCTAATACTGCGTTGTTATCGGTGGTTCGCGGAACAGAGCGGTCTTCGTGGCATGACGTGAGAATGAAAGCCATACGATGTCCTGACGACTTGTTCTTGCCGAAGTAAGCAGGCCACCCCATAAGGATGACATGGATGGCAGAGCAATTTGTCCGTGATAATCATCGGATATTGCTTTGCGCAGCCCTGATCATCAGGGCACAGGCCTTCGATGAGTGGTGCTAAGACGACGATGCAGTGCCACAATATGGACTCGGTGGACGTCTCCATTAAGAGGAGTAACTCACATCATGATGGAGTGAATATGTTGATTGCTGTGGGGACGATGAACATTCCTAGAAGGATGGGGATATTATCGTCCCTCAAGCACTGACATAACGTTTGGTCGGTGAGATTGCTGAGAGCCAATAGCATACCGTTCCCGCGGTTCCAAAAACGGTCTTTGTATTCGGTTAGATTGGACGCCAAGAGGTTTTTCATCGGCGAAACATGCGTTTTTGATGTCGTAGAAACGGTTCCTGCCGGCCTGTGACGCTTACATTTCAAAGCTTCGAGAACGAGCATTTGGACTTGCCTGTGTCGACCAGTGAAATTGGTGCACTAACAGTCTCGAGCACGAGTTGATCTCCATTGGCGTCGCTATGGGTCCAGGTTTGCTGAAACATGAGTAGATCATGATAAGTTGGACTGTGCGTGTGACAGGCCGTGACAGGACGCGTCGGCGGAATGTCGGTCTCCCTGAATGGACGTTCCCGTCGCACAGCAAATTTTGCCCAGACGCCAGGCTGCAAAGCAGGCATCCGCGAACATTACCCAGCAACTAGATGATTCCGATTCGGATACTCACCATGCTCAAAGTTCTTCATCACCAAAACGTGTGATCCAGTATGGGAGGAAGGCAATGCGAAGGAGGATGGGCCGCGAGCCTGAAGCAATAGCCGCTCCGTCGTCTCTAGGTCACGACTCTCCAAATTTGTCAAATATAACTACATTTTTTGACCAGAATGGCACGACAACACCTCCTCGCGACGGTCGTCCCAAGAAGCGGCCGTTTTCGCAAAATTCTACCGAGGATGCATTGGACTCACCACTGACGCCTGCCAGTGACTCAGATTCAATTTCAACAAGTCTCACTCCGCCACCCACTTCTCCTTTTCCTCCACCGCTCTCATCGCGCCCGTTTACTCTTGACTATCAGACGGAAAGTCGCACCGACAACTACAGCTCCACGAGGAACAAGAGAAAACGTCAAGGAATGGCCTCGCGTCCCAAGAAATGGAAGAAGAAAGAGTTGGGAGAATTTGTCTGGGTCTTGATAGACGATAATTCTCGTATCTTTGATCATGGCAAGGCTGCCCAGGAGAGAGAGCACGTATGGTGGCCCGCAAAGGTGATTCTAGTTTACGTGTTACGATAGTATGCTAACTCCATTTGACCAGATTAGACCTGGGGTTCCTGGAGGAGGCAAACATCTATCTGTATTCCTGTACGGACAAACGGCGTTCAAGGCCAAGGACATACAAGTCAGTTACCCCACTGAGGACAACATCTTCCCCTTCAACAATTCAACTGGCGAAGCAAAATTCCATGAACCAACCTTCGTGACCCCATCCCACCACAATTTATCCAACGTAATGAGCCCGAGAAAGAAGGCAAAGCGTGACCGTTCAGAGTTGGTCAATCTTTGGAACGCTGCTCTCCACGAGCTGAATGTTGAACGTACTGGTCGCGAGGCTGTTCCCAGTGGTACGCAACCTGAACGTGGACTTGACCCTGACGTCCGATTGGGAACTTCTGATGACGATGAAAATTTACCTGCAGTAGGAGGGATTGACTGGAAAGCGAGCCTTGCATCTATTCCCACGAGCTCTCAGCCCAGTTCTTCTCCGACGAAAGGAAAACGCGGGACTGCCGTGCAAAATAAGAAAGGACAGCAAGGAGGGAGACGAGGGGCCACTCCTATGTCAGAGGACGAAAGTGATTTTGGCATTGCATGGTTAGAAGAGGACGTGCTGGATCAAGAGGATTGGTTCCCAGCACCTGCCGACGAGACGCTTCTAATACCTGGTGAGCTTGTCCTTGCAAAAGGGACCGACGGCGACAGGAACTATTGGCCTGCGAAGGTTCTGGAATATATACCCCAGAAGAGTAAAAGAGAGAAAGAGGGGAAATATAAGATCGAATATCTTGACAACACAACTACCTTCGTCAAGCGCAGTACTTTTTTTACTCCAGAGGAGGATGAATTCGCCACTTGCAAGGTTTGTAATGCAAGTTTGGTTTGGGTGCTTCGTAAGCTGACGATTGCATCAATTTAGCTTGGACAATTCGAAAGTTCATATGACGATGCCGCTAACGATTCTGATGCAGAAGATCTGCTTGATCCTCGATCTCAAACCCGATACCCGAGTCCCACTCCTCCATATCCTCCACCTTCCCAGGAGGCATTTCTTAAGCTTGACGTACGCTCTCAGTTCGGTTTCACGAAGCCCATCCTAGTTGCCATTCTGAATGAGCAATATCCGCCTGCAAGGGAAAGGCATGACAAGTTCCTCAAAGGCGGACAGGCCAGGAAATCTGTTGTCAGTAGTGCTGGTTTGAGAGGTGAAATGGAGCCTCGCTCTATAGCAGAGCTGCAAGGATGGTTGTGTGAGTGGTGTTTGAGGGATGAGAGGTTGGCAATGGATAGACCTGTTGTGAACAAGGACGAGGAATTGAAAAATGCCAAAATCGACGAGGTGGTGTCAAGTTCTCTTGGCCAGCCAGAGACGATGGTAGTCCACGGTGCCAACGAGGATGTTAATGTTATGGACTCCAAGGCTGGCGCGCAACCTCCTCCGTTAGCTATTACGGATGCTGCTTCTCTCGGACAGTCAGAGATGATGGTAGTCAGCGGTGCCAACGAAGACGTTATGGAATCCGAGGCTAGCACGCAACCTCCTCCGTTAACTATTACGGATACTACTTCTCTCCCTCCTCAGGGGTGCCCTGAACCCTTGTCTGCAGATTCTTTTATGGATGATACCAAGCCGGTGGATCAGTTGTCACCATTATCTTCACTATCAGATCCACCTCAAGAAACAACGGTACGTGATGATCTTTTTCCTCCGAATATTTTAACATATGATTGTGCAGCCGACGTCTGTTGAGAATAACATACCCGAACCGACTATCGTGCGTATATGGCACACCAAGTCATTGAAAATCTAACGTCTAATAATAATAGGATGCAATGGATATGATGTCCGATCTGACTGAATCTGAAAATTTAGATACCTATGTATCAGAAATGTCAACACGGCCTCCCCGACAGTATGGTTGTCCTCCGTTTGAAGCGCTGACGAAAATGGAGAAACTCGATGTAAGTTTTGGTTAAACACACGTGACAATTAACAACTTCTATTTCAAGTATTGTCTTAATGTATTGCTTCCTGAAGCAGTCATTCAGATGCTCTTATGGCGTAAAGGGCTGCGCACAACGATGGAAGTTCTCTCTCCAGTTGAAGAACAGCAATTGCACGATCAAGGAGCGAAGCTGCTGGAAGAGACTGATTGGGTATATGATATCGTGCGCCTTAGGCACGCACATGAAAGACGGCTCGCAAAAAGAAGCAAAGACGATGGCGTTAGCAGCAGTCAAAAGAGTGAGCGAGGAAGGTTGAGAAATGTGGGGAGAGTGAATTACCATGAATAAAAAAAATGCTTTATTTGTCGTTGTTAAATACTGGGGGTCGGCATAGCAGCTTTCGCCAAGTCCAGTTAGTTCCTGCACTGTACGGATGCCCCCGCCTACTGCCGGTGACGCATGGTTGGCAGGGCGTCGGTTTGGAGTCGTCATTGACGCTGGTTCGTCAGGTTCGAGACTACAGATATACAGCTGGAAGGACCCACGGACTGTCAAGATTGAAAAGGGGAGCAAGGTGGCTTATACACTCCCCAGGGTCGAAAAGGGCACGCGTGGTCATGATGAATGGGTGAAGAAGGTCGAACCAGGTCTGGCATTCCTTTCAAAAACAGAACGCGGTTGTTGTCTTACTCGTTTCACCTTTAACAGGCATCTCGTCTTTTGCTAGCAACCCAGGGAGTGTTGCAGCTTATCTTAGGCCGCTCCTGGAACACGCTCGCACATATGTGCCTCCTTCCCTCCAGCATGAAACGCCCTTGTTCCTCCTTGCCACGGCCGGAATGCGGCTTTTAACGCCAAAGAAGCAAGCTGAGGTGTTGGAACACGCTTGCCAGTTCCTCGCACTGCATTCGCATTTCAAGATTGACCCTCCTTCCGACAAAGGACCGTGTGGCTCCAGCGTCCGTATCATAACTGGGGAAGAGGAGGGACTCTTCGGCTGGATTGCGGTCAACTATCTTACAGACGGGTTCACCGGACCTCCGGGGCAAGGAACGACATACGGATTCCTGGACATGGGTGGTGCATCGACGCAGATAGCATTCGAGCCGGCTCTGGAGCATCAAGGCGACGCGCGTAACCTCGTTGACGTAAGGTTACGGCTTTTGGGAGGCGAAGAAATCAAACATAGTGTTTTCGTGACGACGTGGCTGGGTTACGGGACGAACCAACCCAGGGAACGGTATGTTGGAAAAACTATATCGGAGCACGAAGAAGCGCGCCGGGAAGGCAGGGTACCTGACGGTGACATTGTGCACGATCCGTGTCTTCCCAAGGGGCTGGAACTTACGGAGCATCCTGTGCATGCCACTCTCATGAACTCTACTCATGTCAACAAGACACACAAGCTCGCTGGAACCGGTTCCTTTGAAGAATGCATGCGGAAGACAGCGCCGTTGTTGAATAAAAATGCACCCTGCCCGGATACCCACTGCCTGATGAATGGGGTTTATGTTCCACCGATCAACTTTGCCGTATCAAATTTCATAGGCGTATCGGAATACTGGTACTCTTCCGAGCATATATTTGGCTTAGGAGGTGCATATGACTTTGTGCAGTACGAGCGAGCTGCATCAGACTATTGTGCGCGGGATTGGGATGGATTATTGAAACAATACGATGAAATGAAAGCAAGACATCGGGTGGGAGGAGATGATGAGGTTTTGAAAGAGGACAAGGTTGTGCAATGGGACCCCACAGTCGAGCGCTCCCGTTTGGAAATGCAGTGCTTCAAGGCGGCGTGGATAGTCAACGTCCTACACGAGGGTCTTGGTTTACCCAGGATCGTGGATCCCGGAGGGAATGTATCTGGTGGAGCGAAAGAGGTAATCGAGAAGGCGACAAAAAAGGGACTCGGACGGCCTATTTTTCAATCGCTTGATTCAGTTGAGGATATCGCGATAAGCTGGACTCTGGGAAAGATGGTGTTGGAAGCGAGCAAAGAAGTCCCCTCGGTGACCAAGGATGTTAAGCCTATTGTTGATCCAATCGATGACATTCGCAACATCCAAAACTCGCCGCTTCAGCCTATCCGCCCCCCGTTCCTTCAAGGCCTTGAGGATCGCATATCGCCTCACCTTCCTCAATCTTTGACAAGGTCATCGCTCGGTTTCTCGCCAATCCTCTTCCTGCTTGTTATCTCTATTCTCTGCCTGGTTGTTGTTGCATACCCCATACGACGACATTTACGAGGTTTATGCCCCCGATGCATCAAAAAAGTCTACCTCAAACGCGATGACCAGAATGTCCTAATAGAAGAAGGCAATGGTATGAATGGACACGGGTTTCCCTCACGACCTCCTTCACCTACCTCGGCCAATGGCAAAAGTTGGTCAAGCAGAATTCGTCGTGTCTTGGGCGTCCCAGGGAAAACATCTACTGTCTTCATCAATTTAAACATTGAAAATTCAAGCCTAAAAAGTATCCACGGGTCACCCATGCGAGTGTCACCCACGCGCTCATTCACAATGCCTACCGTCGCTACGACATCCACTCAATACTCACGTTCGCCATCTCCAATACCAGGGCACGAAAGCACGAGTGATTTTGGAAATATTGTGAATGGCGCGTCTGCTTTGCTGGCTGCTCGCTCGCACAATGGATCTACCATGAGCCTGTCCCCGCGACCTGCGGCCATGTCGCGTTCAAATAGTATGGCGCAAATACATAACAAGGCACCCCATCAAGACGAGTAGCATCAAAGACAAATGGTTCTTGATACGCCATCTGATATGCAACGTCCGAAGCTTTCGACATTGCGAACATTACCGGCCGCTTATTTGACCGTGGAGATTGCTTCATGGAGAAGCGTCGCGTCGGTGGCAGCGGGCCAGTGCGGTGGAACAGACAAGGGACCATGGTGGTATGATACCCGTAGATTAGAGTTCATAAGAGGGCGATTGTGATATATTTATCCAGACGATGTCAATCGACCTCCAATGGGACAAACTCGACACGTCCCTTGCCTCCTACATTGTTGACCTCCTCAACCGCCAGCTTGCCAATGCAGACAGACCCTCTTTCATAGGTCCAGTCGAGGTCACGTCTCTGGATTTCGGTTCCGCGCCGCCACATGTAGAACTGGTGGATTTGCGTGACATTTACCGTGACTTTCTCGAGGACGACGACGAAGACTCAGAACATGGGCCAAGGAGGAGAGGGGAGGGCGTCGAGGAAGATGAAGGCTACGAGTGGGTCTCTCGTCGGGCTGGAGCAGCGGCAGCATTTGATATGGGGCGAGACGAACTGCGTCAAAAACTCGCTTTCCATCATTTACCACCGCACGTACGACACAGCTATGGGCTTGCCAGACCTCCGGATGTGTTTTCTTCTCTGCCCTCTCTGCGTTCGCCGCTAGATCCATGGGGGTCGGGTGTTTACGGGTTGGGAACGAGCATACCTGATTTGCGATCCCCTTGGCCTGGTCTGCGTTCGCATCCCTCAACCCCACGGAAGACTCTGTCCGAAGGCGTCATCGTTCCCTCAGACCTCTCGCCAAACATGCCATCCTCCCTGACCACCGAGCCGTCGCACACGACGCCTCTAGACCCACCCCATCCAGACAGCCAATCACCGCCCCCAGGCGAACAAAACCAAAACCAAAACCAAAACCCACACCCGAACCTGCAGCTCCATCTGCACGTCAACTGGCATTCCAATCTGCGGGTCACGCTGACAACGTCACTGCTGATAAACTATCCTTCGCCCGAGTTCATGTCGCTTCCGATCAAACTCTCCGTGACCGGTCTCGTCTTCAACGGCGAGCTGGCCGCGGCGTACGAAGGCGAGCGTCGCAGAGTGCATTTGTGCGTGTTGGACGATATGGATCCGTATGGACCCACGGGCGATCGAGCCAAACGTACCTCGACGGGGAGCACGCCTCCCGATATAGACGACGAGGCTGCCGTTTCTGGTATCCCCACGCGGTCACTAAAACCTCTTCCGGTTGGGCAACGGTTGTTGCCGACGATATGCATCGAGAGCGAGATTGGACAGGTAGACAAACATGTCCTAAAAAACGTCACAAGGGTGGAACGGTTCATTCAAGATGTTATACGGAGAACGGTGGAGGAAGAACTTGTCTTTCCTAATTTTCATACTATAATACTGGGTGATGCATGATGCACGAATTCATTTCATAATTATGGGAGAAACTCGTCTGAAGTATCGAAAAAGGACATGTTAATGGCATAATGAAAGAATATCCTCGACTTGTATGGTAATTTGATGCAGTAGATCGTCCAGTGTTAGTCCCGCTCTAAAGCAGCTGGATTGCAACAGGCACCTGCACCGTGCCTAAGTACTCGACAGATGAGGAAGTTAGGGATGGAGCTGCTTCGGGACTACACACCATTTTTCATCGCAAGAAGCCTGCCGCGCCATATCCATATCTCACTTATTATTACGCTCTCCGTGCTCAGCGGCGACCGGGCATCCAAGTTCATTGGTGACCGGAAACACATCAACGTGCTCCCGATCTCCGAGACTATCGGCAACGAAATTGTTGGCCGAGGGTGTATGATTCAGTCGTAGAACGGGTCTACCCAACAACTCAAAATCTTCAAGCCCTTCGTCATGCTTCGCACCCATCAGAACAAATCTTCATCATCAAAAAAAAAAAATAGCCATACCTCATCATATTCTTTGAGGGAATGGGATACGAGCCGCGCGTAGGGATGAAACCTTCGAATGTAGGACGACCGGTAGGTAGGAAGGCGAAGTGAATACGGTATGTTTGCCTCTTCGTAAGTTGGCAGGTAACGTTCGACATTGCTGCACCGAACAGGGAAGGGCAGGCGGTGGGGATCCATAGAAGCGAATGGACGCAAAAGAATGAAAGGCCAGTTGATCGAGAGAAGAAAAAAGGAAGAAAAGAATGGGGAACATTTACAGGGTTTTGAAAATTGCTTTATACTGTGCCAGCGGCTCAGCGGTATTATACCTTTATGGTATCTCCGCAACTGCCCTAATTACGCACGCTGATCCCTGCATTTAGGTCGGGAAGATCACGGCACGATGGTAACCTCAAGCCCGAGCGGGAGAGGACGCCAGTGAGGTATCCCGTAGACAAGTTAAAAAGCCTTCAAAAACAAGCATACGACAGAAGGACAAGTAGCAGAAGTTTTACGACGATCAAGGTTGGCGGAGGTGGTAGAAAAAAGCTGTCCCACCAGAGATAAGTTGATTGCTGAGGAGTGAGTGACTCCGTGCGGAGAGAAAACACAAGCCTATTTATCTTGGCAGGGACGCGGTGGCAAAAAAGTACGAGGTACTGAATCTTCTGACAACAGATCCACTGTTATAAATTTGACATGCTCCGACGTCGGGGCGGGCCGACGTTACTCTTTATGGGTAGTGTGACAGTGATGTCACGGTACCGAAGATGAGTCATTTTGCGCCCAATATCGTTGTGGGATAGTTCACAGCCTAGGAATTTAAATGCACAGACATGGTGTGATTCCACGATCCCGACTTTCAAGTTGAGATCCCATACCGGCAGAGTCAGATTCTGGCTTCTTGACGGTAAGAATTCTTCCCAAGTAACAAGTCTAGCAGAGAATCCAGTCCAAGTCCACCAAATCCTGATAAGACAAAACGTCATGCAGGTTTTGGCAGCTACCTCGACGTAGCATACAAGCTATCTGCGCTTTATTCCGTTAAATGAAACAAGATACTATGGCTGAACTGGCGACGGTCTTGTGAAAACTTGTTCCTGAAGCAGAAGCAGCAGAGAATTTGAAGACTTGTACCACTCGACTGCCTGGCCACCATCTTCCGGAGGGACCATTGTGGCTCGACACAGTAGCTGACAGGGATAACTTTGGAATCTGTCAAGATGTTCTCCGGAAAGGTCGACCAAAAGCAGAAAATATCGCAGAAGGAAGTAGTTTCGACTATGATTACTCCGCCAATTTATTCAGACCTTTTGAATATGAGATTCTGACTGTTTATAGTCGCTTTGAGCCTCACCTGAGGGTGGCCTGACTGAGACCTGCTCCTGAGACCCTGAATTGCGTCGCAGAGGGGCTCTTGAAGCAGCCACAATGTTGGTCTGCAATAAATACGATTTGGCCTTGAAGCTTGAAGAGGCAGAACGGTGGATGAGTGCAAAACGCATTACTCAGAGCCTACGCCAAGCCGGTTGCGCATATAGTCGTGAGTGAGATGCACAATAATTCGAATCCCGCGACATAATTTCCTGCATGCTCCTGGCAAGTCGCTGACGGTGGTCGAAGATGCGAACCGGTGCCGTGCGTTGGATATGAGAGAGCCGCCTAGCGTGAGCACATCAAAGAGTCCGATTACAAACCACGTCTTCCAAACTCCATCGACCCACAAACCAGCGGCCTTTTCGAAATCCATCTCTGGCTTCAAGGCCTCCCCAAATACTTCACGAGGGCGTGCAACAGGACGAAGATTGCGTGGGTATGAGACGAGCGGCTGAGTAGTTGCGAGTCTGGGGGCCCTCCGGAGGTGGCACTGAATGCGGATAGGCTTGTGATAGGCTTTGCCGGCGGAATCCCTGGAAAATCAAAAATCCAAGCAACTGCAGCGGCATCACAGACGCGTAACTCTGTTCAAAAGACAAAGACAAGCTCAATGCTTGCAGCCCACCAATTATTGGCAGAAATGACTTTCTAGAACCCGAGCGAATTCTAACCTTCTGTTATCAGCCTTCGGAACATCGGTCCGAATCCTCGGCTTACCACCGCAAAATAATATGTACACTTTACGAATCTTCAGAATAATGTATACGAAAAAAAAAAAAGGTATCAAATAAATCCTGTTTTACATCGAAGAAAGTTGAGCCCAAAACGAATCATTAGATGTTGAAATATCGGCAAGCTTATGCGTTTGCCCAAACGTCCGCCCCATTGCCGTTCTCGGTGAAATTTCGAATCCATTCAGGAATCATGGAATCCCGCACCTGGTTGCCGATATCAGAGAACCTTGAAGAGATCAATGGACTACTTCTGTCACGACGTTCTTGTAATTCCGCTATTGTCTTACTCCAGGAAGCAGACATCTGGCTAAACATCGAGTTTACGTTCTCCAAGATTTCTGACGATCTATATTGGACTGCTGGTGGTGTTGGTGGCGAGAAAGGCTTCCGGGCAGGAAAGATGACCTTGCTGGAAATATTGTGCCGGGAAAATACAGGAACATGGGCTGGGACGTGAGGATTCTCAGCTAGTTGCTCGATAGTAGGGGCGACATCGGGCATTTGGATGCACAGTGTCTCGAGAACAGCTTCCTCCTCCTCGGTCAAGTCGAAGTCGTCTGATTCTTTAGAAAGTGAAGGCAGATAGATTGAATAACAGTCCACGTCCTGAGGCGAGATCTCGTCACACGAGTCTGTTGTGTTTGAATTGACGACAAGCTTAGTAGATCGAGCCGAGTCGCCCACTTCCGTCAAGACAAACTGGGTCGACGATGTAGAGTAATCTGCGTCCGTGGACAAGTTCTCTTCATGCTGTGAGCCGCTTGTGGTCATTGAAGCCGCGGAATGCATCGGCATAGGCTTGAAGATGTTCATGACATGAGAGGCGGACGTGTTTGAAAAGTCGCGTCCATACTTTGGCAAGAGAAAAGTGTCGTCGTCGTCGTCGTCGTCGTCGTCGTCGTCGTCTAGAACAAGGCCGGAAAGTTGGTCATTAGAACCGTTTGAAATAATGATGACGGGTATGATGCAAGTGATTTCTTGAGTATCCGATAAGATAGACTCATCTGAGTCATCGGCCGTCGATGCATAGCTGGTGAAGGAATCGTCATTCAGAGAATGGTCATCTTGAAAATCTTGTGGGTGTAGCTTAAAGAAATCGAAATATCCTAGAGTAAATGTGCTCTCAATATTCGCGAGACGCGTTTGACAAAACATACCGGGAGGATATGGGAGGCAGATATCATCATCTATCGAGATGACGTCCTGAAGAACCGTTAAAACTGATTGTCCATTCCATAGCGCGGTTACGGCGAGGGAGATGATGTGATAAAGGAAGACAAGCGGTAGGAAGTAGCCATAGATGAGGAAGGAAGCAGCGAAACTTGACACAGACATTGTTGTCTTCGGCAACTGTTAGGTACGAGTACGAGAGGGAAAGACTCAGGCCAACATCTTATACCGTTTGGCGGTGGGCGGCTGGCAGACATTATGGTGGCTAGCAGATAGATGACCGGTCCGGTGCGAGCCGGTTTGGCATCACCCTTGCGAACAAACAGTCAACGCTGGTTGTAAAAATATATCATGACTTGGCATTGGCTGTCTAGCAACTGTACGTAGATAATCTCAATGAGGTTGATCCATTTTCTAATTCCGAATATGTTAATCAAAATAAAAGCAGATGAGAGAGAGATGTCAAGCACACACAACTTGGCCAGTTGCATTGAAATTCCATCTACACTACACCCTTGTTCAATGTCTCCATTGAGTTTGCTGGGATGAATGACCAAAGGGATCCCTCCAATTCATAGCCCTTCTGCTGGGTTATTGTCTATGTTGTTATTGATATGTGCATCAGCAGGTGGTGATGGTATTTGCTCCTCAAGAGTGCGTAGGTCCAAAGGTACTTCATTGTATGCCATAGGGTCACTATCATCATGATCCTTCATCCTGCTCAGAATGCATAGTATTAGGGTAAGTAATAATAGGCCACACCATATAATACTCTCCAATGTAGCATGTCACACATCTAGCATATGGGTGTTGAATATAGGAGGATTGGTATGTTGGGAGACACAGGGAGTACTGGATGGTAGCCTCTTTGTATGTGGGTGGGTGCAAACATGGTAGGTTCAAAATTCATAGACATGTCTTTTGGGGGGAGAAAAAAGAATGTTCAGGTATGAGGGGGACACAAGTTGCACTTTGGAACACATGGATACAGACTATACCTTTATAGTCCACAAATGCTTTAAAGGTCTGCATCCTCAATCCCCAAAGAATATCCTCCAAATAGATGCAACAACAACTAGTGTTGTGCAAGCACATACATGCTTCAAAGTATCAACTTTCATGGCACCATCAGTGCTCATGGTTAACAAGTGAATGGGATGAACCAAAGGTGGGGGTGGCTACCACTCTGTAAGGGTCTTGTTTTTCCATGCCAAAGACATGGACAGAAGTTGAACCAACAGTATTTATTAGCAAAGGGCCTGCTGTTGCATGCCAAAGGGAAGGGGAGGAAAAGCAAGACATTGGATGCCAAAGAATTACAAATGCGCTTCGAGTGGACCCCTGCCCTCTACCCCCAAAGCATGGAAAAGTTGACTGAATCATATTCAAAGGAATCCCACCACGCATACCATTGAAGTGAGTCAAATGCACTTCTCAATGACAGCTGCACCCATGTCACCATATTTAGGAGGTGTCACTCCAGGTGGAGACGAGTCACATCCTAACTTTTTGCAGTGGGAAAGTGTTTGATGTGTGGACAGTGTTACGACTCTTACAATTTTCTGGTGGTTTTTCCATATTTTTATCTATTTTCTCTGGGGCCCTATGGATGCATAGGTATACAAGACTTATAGGTGCCAACCCCTATGTCAAGGCGCCCATCAGTTAGGTCAGCAATTAGTCAGCCAGGGGCTGTGCTGATAAGAAGACAATAAGAACTGGATGGGGACACGGGCATCGCAGGAGGGTGTAGATAGTTGCCATGGCTCCATTGCTGCGCGCACATAGCCCTTGGGGCATGAGGCTGCTGTGCACAGACCATGGTTGGGGTATATAAGGAGTAGCATTGTAGGTAGGAGTCTCTAAGACTCTAGATAGTTTCCTCTCACCCAGGTTACTAGTCTACTGTGTCATCTAGTCTTGTCTCTATTCATTATCTTCTCTGAGGCTTGTGGTTGTGGTGGGATCTGTCCTAACATAATCTAGAGTCTTTTCAACCACACCCTTTGTTGTTTGACACAGTGCCGAGCACGTCTTGCTCGTTGTTGCTCACAGTGTTGAAGCAATCCATTAAAAATCTTTTTTGTCTGACCAAACGCTTGTTGCACCACGAGACTGTTTGCAGCCTCGATCTGACTAGGCAGTAACTGGGTCATGACTGACTCAGGGAACACTCTGTCAACAAAACAGTCTTAGACAAGAGTAGTCGTGTGCTGGGTTGTGGACCAGGCAGGGTCACCCCAGGCAGCTACACTAAGATTGTGGAATAGCTGTTGGAACCAGTGAAGACAATCAATTGTTGTGTCCTGTATCAAGGCATACAGTCTAGGAATACCAATCACGTATCAGATCTAATGATCTGAGCATGAGGACATCCTAGTGAAATGCTGGGCAGCACAGCTCTTGGTCTTTTGGTGGAATAAAATCAAACACTCAAGTGCGGGTGTGTTATTGACCGCATTGGGCAGTATCTGTGTTAGGAAGCGTAGTTACAGAAGAAGAGTCGACATCTCCCTACTTGGGACGTCATCTGTTTTTGGAACAAACTTGGATCTGGGATCCGGAACAATGGTACAATTGTTCAACTATGTTTTGCCAAGGGCTGCAATGTCCTTGATGGAGATTGGAACTGTATTTGGTCTAGAATGGGTGGCAGGGTGCCCTTTGCCCCAACAATGAACTGAGAGTTGGCCAAACCAGCTGACTACCAACAGCGTGATGCACATGTATGAGCGTGGCATCAATGGCATAAAGATCAGCACTGAACTGAAAAGCTTAGGCTGCACAGGGCAGCATATGAACAATGAGTGCTCGAGGAGGCAGCTTTCCACGAGCAAGAGGAAGCATGGGAAATTCTCATGCAGGAAAAGCGTGAGGCGCTTCGACAAAAAAGGAAGTTCCAGCAGATGGAACAGGAATTGGAAGCAGATAGGCGCGTGCTAGAGCAGGTGCTTGAGCAGCTTGTCGATCAACCAGAAATCCGGGAGGCAGTGTTTGATTCTCCCACCAACATGCTATTATTACTTCAGGGATTCAACATGTTTACCCTGAAACATGATGGATTGGTCTTAACAGCAAAGAGCAGAACAAATTGATGCATGCCTCAAATGGCAACATCAAAGTGAAGCATTTGGGCCACATGATGCAGTATGCCCTGTATATGTATGAATGGAGGTAATCTTGATCAAGCCGATCTCTATCTCCAGTCACAGCGCCCAACTCACTAATATACGACACAGGGGCAGATAATGATATGGTCATGCTGCCAGAATGGGATGATTTCATGGACCTACATCTAGCAGATTGGGGAATTTGCACTAAAAATGAATATACCAAGCACTGGGTTGAGAACCAGGAACAGATTGTCCTACCTGGGGTTCCGATGAATGAGGATCGCCCCAACTACCATTGGCGAAAACTGGGGTACTGCTATATGTACCTGTTCAAACTGGAGTAGTATGATCTCTATCACTGGCCAGCCTGGCCCACGGTCACTGAAATCACATCCTGGAATGTTGAACTCTGCAACCAATTTGCACAGTTTAGTCTCCAGGACAACTGTCAAAGGGACCGCTACCATGTGCTGGAGGAATTTGAAATCTGGGAGGAGGACAGCGATGATATCTGGGACTGGGGCTGCATCAACAGTATGATCAAAAGGGGAACTTACAATAAGCGAGCTCAATTCAGCGGTAAAGGCTTCTTCTGCCGAAACAAAAAGAAGAAGAAGGCCAGATCATACACTGGCTCAACCCTTTCAATCAAGTGTGAGGGCAGGGATGCAGAATTATCTAGTGTACCAGTACACACTAGTAAGCCGAACCCTGTTCTATACCTGATCACAGGATCAACCCCTCCCAGGACCTCAAAACAGTCTACACTGCCACCAGTGCCACCTAAAATTCCCACATATGCCGAGGCTATTAAAGCCAAAAAAGAGGAATTCAACACAATCATGTGTACTAGAGGCGGTGATTGGAACTGGCATGGCAGACCAGTAACTACGGCGGAGGATTGGATGATAGAAGCGGGACCTAGCAATCTCCATGAAGCTCAGAAAAAGTGGGAGATTGATCACTGGTGATGGACAGTAGCAAAGGAGATAGAACACGTGTACCCATACCCTGTGACTTGTGTGAATGATAAAGTTTTGCACCTGGACCTTCCGGGTTACTGTTATTTGGTAATGTTCCAGAAGCAATACTGGAACCATTTCAAGTGGCCAGCCTATCTGCAAATTCAGGAGGTTTTCCAGTTTGATAAACACATGAGGAAGTCCAAGGCAAACATAAGAGCACAAAAGACTTATGGATGTGCAGGATGTATTCATGTGGAGCGTGTTAGTCAGGGACTCAACACCTGGACCCAAATGGAAAACTGGATACTCAAAGGATACAGGCAATACCATATCGGGGCATTTCAATGGACAGTGCAAATGGCCACAGGACTTCGGGATTTCTTAATCGGTTACACACAAGTAATGCCGCATCCTTTACTGCAGCAAATTCCCCTAATGGGAACCAATCAGGATGATGTGGCCAACAGGCAGCAGCAAATTGATGATATGGAGGACACTCGGATGGCAACAGTCAATGGCTTTGGGCAGCTTTTAACCAATGTTTTGGATGAGTGGCAGCGCACACACCCGCAACCTCTGGCAGCACCATTAACTAAGGCTGAAATGCCTGATCACTTTGAAGGTGACCCAAGCCAAGTAGATAATTGGTTGCGAACCATGGAAGTCTATTTTACTCTGGCACGAGAAACAACAGTCTGGCAACGCATTGTAATCTGTCTATATCAAACTAGGAAGGGCAAAGGCAACCATGCAGGCGAATGGGCTGGAGTAAAGCTCCAGGAAATCCAAAAGACAGATGAGGAATACAAAGGGAAACATGCATGTGCTCCTACGTGATACCCTTTGGATCTAACTTGGGCGGAAGTAAATAACAGACACTGGGCTCCTTTGCAACCTGAGGACCAGCCGCTACAGTGGACTCATCCACCCAATATTGCTAAGTACCCTTGGACCACCTGGGCTGCCTTCAAAACAGAGATGCATGAGTTCTTCATGTCAACCAAGACCAAGCAGCACGCGACAGACAATTTAATGAAGTTGGAGCAACGTAATACTCCCATTGAAGACTACATCATTAAGTTCAATGCACTATTGCCGTTGGTTGGATGGGGAGAAAATGCTCTCAAGGACCATTTCCTTACAGAATTAATCCGGCGCTGGGAGCCAAATTAATAAGGCATGGAAATCTGGCAGAGGATGCGACCCTGAAGGCTATTCAAGATCAAGCTGTGCAGTTGGCACAAGTTTACCACAGGGCAAAGGAAGCATACAGTGAGAAGAAAAGCCGTAATGAATACAAGGAAACACTGGTGGCCAAGGAAACTAAGGCACCAATCCAACACAGCATGCCCACCATGTCCATGTCCAGTAGAGATCCAAATGCCATGGACATAGACAAGGCGAAACAACGCACTGGGGCGTGTTACAATTGCAGCAAAGAAGGACACTTTGCCAGAGACTGTCCCAAGCTGAAGTGATTTAGTAGGAAGGATAAGGGGAAAGGCTGTATTCGAGAACTAAAAGTCAAAGAGCTCACAGAGGAGCAATGGAAATAATATGGCAAAGAGAAGGGTTTTGGCAACAGCCAGTAGGCAAGTGCTCCGCACTGCTGGCTGATAGAGTTTCAATCTTGGACAAAGATTCTTGTATTGGTATACCTGAATTGTTATATGAATGTTCATCATATGTCCATCGGATTCAAAACCTAAGTGTGAGTGCAAAACCCCAAATAAGAAGTTGGTCTCCTGCTTGGGTACTCAGGAGAATTTGGCAACAGGATAAGGACACTGTGGTGCAGTGCTTGAAAGAATGGGTTCATAATAAACAACTCAATGAGGCAACTGAAAGTTTGGTTGATGAATTAAACCAGCAATTGGAAGCAGAGGCATTGTGGAACCTAACATGGTTAAGGCAGAGTGTCATCAGGGCCACAGGACGACTAGAAATGAATTTAAAAGGGATCATCACAATGATGGACACTGGAACACAAATTAACGTTGTTGCGTTGGTAGATTCAGGGTGTACTGGGTCTTGTGTCAGTACGGAGTTTGTCGAAAGGCACAAACTCAATAAACGAAAACTTCTTCAACCAATGCCAGTGTATAATCCCAATGGAACCCAAAATGCATTAGGAAGTCTAGAGTACATGGTCCAGTTCAAGTTATGGATAGGAAGCCATGAGGAAATCATTGAATGTGGGGTTGCTGGGTTAGGAAAAACCGACATCTTTTTAGGACATGATTGGCTACAGCATCACAATCCAGTGATGGACTGGAAGAAACAGGAAGTCTGATTTACGAGATGCCCAGGGACATGCTGGGACCGGTCCCATGTTGATAACACAGAGGATGAAGTGGAGCCTATGGAATGGAACCCTTAGAAGAAGGTGAAAAACTCCTAGCGGTGCACATCAGGGAACCAGAGTTCAAGTTACAATCAGTAGCAACAGACATAGCTGCCAAAGAAGCCAGCGAATCAAAGAAACGCTCTTTGGAGGAAGTGGTACTGGAACATTACTTAGGGCACTGGAAGGTATTCAAAAAGGAAACCTTCAATGAATTGCCACCACAACGTCCATGGGACCATGCAATTGAGTTAATACCTGGATCAAAGGCAGTGGATTGTAAAATTTATCCACTCAGTCAAGATGAACAGGCCCAACTGGATGAATTCTTGAAGGAGAACTTGGAATCAGGTCACATTCAACCTAGTAAATCTCTGATGGCATCTCCGTTCTTTTTCATCAAAAAGAAGGATGGAAAATTACGGCCAGTTCAGGATTATTGATGGTTGAATGAAATGACAATAAATAATTGGTACCCATTGCCACTCATTGGAGAATTGGTGGACAAGTTGTCACAAGCTAAGGTTTTCTCAAAAATGGACATTCGTTGGGGGTACAATAATGTTCGGATTAAGGAAGGCAATGAATGAAAAGCAGCTTCTTGGACAAATCACAGATTATTTGAACCATTGGTCATGTTTTTTGGATTAACAAATTCCCCGGCAACCTTTCAAACTATGATGAATGACATCTTCCACCAGGAAATTGCCAAAGGATGGGTTGTCATTTATATGGACGACATTTTTGTCTTTTCAAAGTCTCACATATTTTGGCAAAATTGGAGAACCACAAGTTATCCCTCAAGCCAGAAAAATGCTGGTTTGACCAGCTGCAAATTGATTTTCTGGGCTTGGTGATTAGTACAGATTCCATCCGAATGGAGAAGGGCAAGGTTGACGCCATTGTGTCCTGGCCAGAACCAACTTGCAAAAAAGAGTTACAGCAGTTTTGGGGCTTCATCAACTTCTATTGGCGTTTTGTGCAGGGTTTTGCTCAGGTGGCAAAACTACTGACTAAGTTAACAGGCAAGGTTGACTGGTCGTGGGCGGAAATTCAATCTGTGGCCTTTTAGGGACTGAAAGACCTTGTGGCAAGGGAGGTTGTCCTCAAAATTCCTGATGACAAGGGCCAATTTTGAGTGGAAGTAGATGCTTTGGATTTTGCTATTGGGGGAATTTTGTCACAGCAAGGGAAGGACCAGCTCTGGTGACCGGTGGCATTCATTTCAAAGGCACTCGATGATGCTGAACACAATTATGAGATCTATGACAAGGAAATGCTAGCAGTTATGCATGCATTTTACAAGTGGTCTCATTATCTCAAGGGTGCCAAAGAGATAGTGGAAGTCCTGATGGATCATCAAAATTTGACATACTTCTGGAAGGCGCAGAATCTGAATAGAAGGCAGGCACGATGGGTCACGGATTTGCAAGAGTACAATTTCGTCATTAAGCATTGATTGGGAAAGTCTAACTCAAAGGCCAACTTGTTATCCAGGCAAGTGGGACATGAGCAAGGTCAAAACGATAATGAAGGTGTTATTCTCCTGAAAGAACACCTGTTTGTGCAACTTATGGATGATGACCAAGCAATGGGTGAACTATTACGAGATGTTGCAAAAATCCCTAAATGACAATGGGAGTCACAAGTACGAGAAGGACTGGAAAAAGGAGATTTGGACTACACCATTGATAAAGGAATGGTACAATGGAAAGGACGAATTTATATACCTGCCAATAACTGACTAAGAGGAGAGTTGATTGGACTAGTTCATTCATGGGGACATTCTGGAGTGGTCAAAACATTAGAATTGATAACACGAGACTATTGGTGGCCAAACATGCACAAGGATATTGAGAAATATATCCCAGGATGCAAAACTTGTCAATGCGCCAAACCCGATCGACAAGCTAGGGTGGCACCCCTTCACCCAAACGAGATCCCTTCAGAACCATGGGAAATTGTGTCCGTCCATTTGATTGGACCATTACCAGAGTCAAAGGGCAATGACATGGTCATGGTAGTTGTTAATAGATTCACAAAAAAGGCATACTTCCTTCCAACAACATCAATGATTACATCACAAGGAGTGGTGGTCTTATTCCGAGACAATGTATTTCAAGAGCACGGAATTCCCAGAAAAGTTATAAGCGATCAGGGACCTCAATTTGTCTCCAAGTTCATGGATGACTTATATGGAATGTTGGGCATTAAAGCAAACCGTTCTACAGCATATCACCCGCAAACAGATGGACAAACCAAGAGAGTCAATCAGGAGGTCAAGGAATTCCTGACCATGTTTGTGAACCATTGCCAAGATAACTGGAGTGATTGGCTGGCAGTGGCTCAATTCTGCCACAATGATCGGATACATGCATCAACAGGGTATTTGCCATTCTTCATGAATAATGGATGACATCCCAATAAAGGGGTAAACCCACTTCATACACCCACGGTGGTCACAGTTGAGGAACTAGCCAAGCAAGTCGAGGACATATATGCCAAGGCAACAGAGGTGCTGAACAAAACCGCCGAAACTATGAAAAAGTGGTATGATGAAAATAAGGCACCAGCACAAGAATATAAACCTGGCGACAAGGTTTATCTCAGCACAGAAAATCTGCCCACTATTCGTGCTACAAAAAAGCTTGATGGCAAGTTTGTCGGCCCGTTGGAAATAGTGAAAAAGGTTGGCACGTCTGCATATTAGTTAAAGATTCCTGCGTCCTGGAAAGTCTACAACATGTTCAACAAGATCCACCTCAAACCTTATAAGGAACCTGTATTCCCAACCCAGAAAGACAAAGTAGCTCAGCACAAGGAGCTACAAATGGTTGAAGAACCTCAGGACAATGAGTATGAGGTCGAGGAGGTTATGGACAGCCGAGTCAGTGGTCACGGCGGTGGACGACTGGAATATCTCATTAAGTAGAAAAACTACCCAGTGGAAGAATCCACATGGGAACCAGCGGAAAACCTTGACAATGCTAAAAAAGAGGTTCAGAAATTCCATAAGGCAAATCCTAGTGCTCCATGTTGATTGGTTAATGTACATGACATGGATTACTGGAGGTGGCAGAACCATATGCAGGTGTATGTGCCCAAGCGATTGTTTGGATGGGAAGATGGAAAATTCAAGAGGGACTACCTCGAAAAGCTCAAACAGAATTGGCAGCAGTGGAAAGGTGACCACAAACTCATTTATGATGAACCAGACAAAGAAGGGGCATTCTCAAGAGACCTTGAGCGTGGCAGGCTCGTCAAGCCTGTACTTAATTCTCCTAAGGCAACATCACAGCACTGACTTCCTGGGACGTGAAGTCTTAAAGGGGGGGGTCATGTTACGACTCTTACAATTTTCTGGTGGTTTTTCCATATTTTTATCTATTTTCTCTGGGGCCCTATGGACGCATAGGTATACAAGACTTATAGGCGCCAACCCCTATGTCAAGGCGCCCATCAGTTAGGTCAGCAATTAGTCAGCCAGGGGCTGTGCTGATAAGAAGACAATAAGAACTGGATGGGGACACGGGCATCGCAGGAGGGTGTAGATAGTTGCCATGGCTCCGTTGCTGCATGCGCATAGCCCTTGGGGCATGAGGCTGCTGTGTGCGGACCATGGTTGGGGTATATAAGGAGTAGTGTTGTAGGTAGGAGTCTCTAAGACTCTAGATAGTTTCCTCTCATCCAGGTTACTAGTCTACTGTGTCATCTAGTCTTGTCTCTATTCATTATCTTCTCTGAGGCTTGTGGTTGTGGTGGGATCCATCCTAACAGACAGGAGTTAAGTTGGCACATAGGATTTGGCATGATACTATCATAGCATCTCAAAGTGCAACCTCCATTCTTACTCCCAAGTCCTCAAGAGATAACAGGTGCAGGTGTGCCCCTTATTGGTATCAAAACTGGTCATTAGTACCATTCAGAGTGACCTTCCTGAAACATTCTTGGACCATATTCAAGGGGGATCTGATGAAATCCCAGGGCTGACAGACACACAGCCATCCCAACTGCTTCTTCAATCATTGAATCCCAATACCTCAGACTCAAGGGGCATCCCTGTGGATTGCTTGGGATGTGCACCAGAAATGTTAATGAGCCACATGAGTTGCATGCTGTGAATGTAGGATGCCACCTGAGAATGGAGGTGACACTGAAATTGAATTGTTGTCAGAACTTTCATCCACCAATGTTCCAGTCTCTGACAGAGTGAGTGTTCCAGTTTATTCATGAAAAATATTTTAGGTAGAAGATGGGAATTTTGCAGGGCCTGGTTGAGCCGTCAGTTGAGTGTGTTGGTCCATTGGCAATCCTGCCAGTTATTGAATGCCAAATTTGCTTGCTCAACTGGCGGCATTGCAGAATAGGGTGTACAATGGTACGTCATGTTGCACAGAGGCACAGAGGTGTAGCGGTGCAGAGAAAGTGGTGTCTCAAAGTCCGATGAAAATGCTGTTGCGTGTGGTGACTGGCAACTCCGACTTACCCTACATTTGCCATCGCCGCTCTCAAGACCAGCACCCTTGGATGGTCTGTAGTGTTCAACATCATGCTGCGAATTCTCCACTGGTTTCCTCTGATCAATACCTATTTCCTCTGCCGCTACAAGTACACAAGGCCACCACGCACACAAGGCCATCCTTTGTACCCACCCAGTAGCGTGAAGGATAGCCAAGGCTTTGCTTTGTCAGAATTTCCAATTAGACAACACTCGCGTTCTGCGAACCAATGTATAGATGTGGAAGGCACTATATACACAGGTGGTCAGATTTCATGTCGCGGTCTGCAGCCTTTAGTTCCACCATCGCGGATCTCTTGAGTTTGCGGCATTACCGGAAGGAACGGGCAGAGGTGCGGAGAAAGACTGAACGAAGCTTCATGAAAGACACGAAAGTTCTGCAAAACCTTGAAGTCCAGTGCATTGCCAATAGAGCATACTCTCCTCTTTCTGGTGTTCTTGTTCACGTGGAAATCTCTTAATCCGGACCACAAGCAATTTTGGGCTGCGTGCTTGTCCTGTTGCTGATTCTCTCACCCCTTCTGAGCGTCTTCGTGTTGTGTTACGATAACTATTTATCTCAAGGACGGGAATAGGGAGGGGCAGATATTGGCAGCATAACCTTGGATAACTGCTCGGTGGCTCGTTCTGTGTAGGTACAGATTGATGTGCTATTATTAACAGGGTTTTTCTAGCGTAGATCATAACCGGTAAATTATAATTACGGCAAATTCCCAACACAAAAAAGCAGCTCCACAAAGCCAAATAGATCCTGCATTGAAAAATATGGCAGTTTGTTAGTGCCGATAAAACCTACTCACAACTCGAGAGAAAAGCCCCAAGCGGATTGAATTCTCAACACCATCCTCTTCAAGTTGTGCGTAAATCTTGTCAGGGTCGATAAGGAAAGGCGGCTGGTCGTAATTGGGTGGCTCTTCATCTTCATCACCATGTTCAGTATTTCTAACGACGTGGCGACCAGCTGGCCGAGGTCGATCCGTTTCCTCGTTGTGTTCGCCCTTCTTCGTGTCAGATCACGAGTGTTGACAATCAAGCCAATGGTTGTCTTACCGTCTGCATATCCTCTTCATACCGCTTTTCGAACCCGGCATCAACGGGATTATTGACGGGAGCTGCTTCATTTTCCGCTGCTCCCTTGAGAGTGTTTTGGTCACTCCCCGGTGCCACTGCCATTACACGGGGGAAAATAGATAAGTTCAACAATGCTTGTTTGGGTTGGCTATCCTTGTCATCCTTTGCACCAGTTACACACACACATACATATATATATATATAACTGGCAGTCGCACCATTTCTGGAGCTTCAGATAAACTTGACGCGCTCCTGGGGTAAGGATGAAATCGACGACGCTCAGATCTTGATGGGTAACGAAAAGCCATGTTATTCCCCGTGGATGAAAATAAGTGGCGAGAGCGCGCGGTTGTTTAAGAGGACAAGGGAGAAAGTCGAACGGGAGGAGAGAGCAGGAGAGGAGTAGGATTTCGGACCCTTGATACAGAGTTTTTTCAGCCTCAGCAGTCTTGTACCATTATAGCAACTCGTCAAAATCCTCTCCGCACACAATAAAGGGTTTCACCAGTTCACAACGGACGACGTTCCCCGTACTCTGGACCTTGATGTATGAAAGCCTTCAAGCGCGATCAGCTTGACACAGCTGACGGGGGAGCGGCTCGCAACGAAGACAACCTGCATCCTTCGGACTTACATCTGTCCAGCATTGCAACGTGCCATACCGAATCCACCATTCGTGGTGCCATTCAACATTGATGAAGAAAAGCATTATAAATGGGAGCCGAGTCGCACGTCAAGATTGGAGCCACCCTCGAGGTAACCGACTGTACTGCAAAGCCACCTTTGACTGACCCAATATAGCAAGAGTGACCCGGGTACCTGTCACAAGCAATGAGTCATTTCGCGCTCTGGGAAAAGTGACTGACCAACTTGATCATGAGAGTATATGTGTGATGATAGCGTTGAGTTTTACGACCAAATCGCCATGTCGAAGCGACGCAGCCAAAATGACGAAAGCAGCAACCGGACCACAAGTTCCTGCAACCTTTTCTGACAGTCGCAAAAACCCAGATGTACCTTTGGCGATTAGCCAGGATGCTAGACGAACCACAAGCACAGTAAGTTTGTCGACCATGTGTTAGATCTTGCCTGGGTAAGAATAGCATCTCGTATTATTGTCTTTGAGAGTGTCCTGTACACCTTCATTACCCGAGGGCGCAATCTGGGTAAGTTTGAAGAACTCCATAAACCCGGCGTAGTACTATCGGATGCTACTGATGAAATTCCCGTTGCGAAGTGTACAAATCGTCAGTGCAAAAGAATTTTCTGGTCGCTACGTCTTGTGGCCTTGGCACATCTTGGCAAAAATTAACTGCGATAGAGTGTGCGTCTGGCTGCGGAATATGTTATTTTTGGCCGCAACCAGAGCGCAAGGTAATTTTGGTGTTGCTTTGCCAGCGCGTCTCAACATGAGGTGAGATTGTGGTGGCAGTGGCGGTCAATGGTCTGATAGCCGCTTGCGAGCAGAAGTCTCCAATATTTTTACTGAGAATTGCGGATCTAGTTCTAAAATCGCGACTTGCATGTTCCACCTAACTTGTACAACCCGAAGAATTGACAAATAACCAGGACCAGGACCTATGATCCAATAGGCTAGAATGCGCCGGCAATTTCGAGCTTCGAGGTTTTATTCGGGGAATAGCCTCTCCGAAGGGGCAGTGACACTACGCGGACGAATGCGTTGTAATTCAAGTCCTCCGTTCCAGCGACAATTATATTTATCCAATAATGCTACAGTTCCAATAACTTCGTCACACCAAAAATTTACTCATATACGGGGCATCCAACTCGTATCCCAGCTTCCTATAGTAATCTCGTGTTCCAACACCTAGATGCAGAGTGTAAGTCTGGCGACAGGAACAATACAAGCAACTTGACCTGATATGACGGCCAGCTTCACGCTTCCATGCTCTTCCCTTGCGATTCTCTCAGCCTCTTCCATCAACAATGTACCAAAGCCCTACGATCGAGGTTAGGCTTATACGGGAAAATGCAAAGGGTATAATACCTGATGTTGAAATTTGGTCGGGTCTCTGCCGTGCACTGGCACTGCGGTTCCGTACACGTGCAATTCACGAACTATGCTACAACCACCTTTTTCCGTCCTCACTAGTTCAGGACGGAAGGTACCCTCATCTGAACATTTTCTGAGACGTAGCAGGCCCACAAGTATGTCCCGTTCTGGGTCTTCATAAGACAAGAATGTTTCCCAGCCACCGTTGGCGGCGTAATCTCGTCTAAGAAGCTCAACTGACTCAGGTCGCACCTTGTGGTGAATTTCGTGGATCTTGTCATACTATCAGAAACGTGAACGCAGAGACGTACAATTCTTACCCCGACTTCACGGAAGCGAACATCGCGGCAAACAGCTCCAAAGTCTTTCATTCTATTCAGAGCCAGCTCACGCAGATTTCCAGAATTTTCGCATCCACTTGTGACGAGAGGTAGTGGAATGTCTCTAATATCTATCCCTTAGTACTATTCTCGTGTGTAGCATAAGTGGAAAACCTTTGTACACGATAGACCCTCGTCCATGGCGGAACAAGTGCTAGAATGCGCGCTACGACGTCCACCAAGACGTTTGGTGTATAGTTCTTGTATTTTCCAGTCCGCCAAAGCTCGTAAAGACCGGTTCCGCGGATCACAAGCGTTGGGTAGATCTTGAGTCCATCGCTTCTGAATGCTGGGTTTTCGAAATATTCCTTAAACTGTTCGAGGTCGCGCTCCACGCCGACGTTTGGGAGATCAGGCATCATATGCGCAACCACTTTGAAACCGGCGTCTTTGGCGAGATGGAATGACTCTGTCACTGCACGAACAGTATGACCACGATTTGTATCCCGGGCGACGTCTTCATACACAGATTGGACACCAATTTCGAGTCGCGTACACCCATACCGGAGCATTTGACTAAAGAACACGATTCAAGTTAAAAAAGGAAGAATTCAGTGCATGCTCAACCTCAGATGCGGTCGTAGACAGTAGTCAGGACGTGTTTCAATCGTGATGCCGATAGCCTTAGATCTGCTTTGTTCTGAGAAGCTGAGGTATGGATATCAACACGGCAATGTAACAATGTTGGAAAAATCCTAACCGCACTGCTTCGTCTACGTCCGTCCCCGTGAAACCGGACAATGCATTGTGGAGCTGTGCAATAAATTTTGCTCTGTAATCCTCGGGCATGCTCATAAATGTTCCTCCCATGATGATGAATTCAACCTAAATTGATAAGCAAAGTAGTCGTGTTATTTCTACAGCGACACACCTTGTCTACGCTATGGCCTAGACTTTTCAGCTGCTCTACTCTCCCTCGCGTCTGCTCGTACGGATCATACCGTGCCCGGATTGCTCGCATGCTCGTGGGTTCGTAACCTGTATAGCTCTGTGTGCTGTAATCAAAATCTGAATCTGGACCTCCTGGACAATAACTACAAGAGTTATCAAGCAGGTATTTCCTCTCGTTAAAAGGCGCACACGCATATATTCCCTGTCATGGCGATGTGTGGACACCGATGGGGTTTGCACATGACTGCCACGACGGCAATCTGAACAGGATCACAGGATCAGTTAGTAACGAAGGAACTATGACGTTGGCTCACACCGCTGGCTGTTCGTACTGGCCTTGCTCTAAGCGTTGGTAGCAAAGCTTTCTTGTACTCATCCGGAATCGCGCTGATGATGTCAACCAGTCTTGGTACACCGCCGTAGCCGTGTTTCTTGCTTATTCGAGCACGGATTTCATTCAAAGAGACAGTTTCGTTGTTATCATGAGCCTTGATGAGTTCTGCAGCAATTCCAGATGTAACGCGCAGAAGCTGTTCGACCTGCGACGGACCTGTAAGACCAGTTAGCGTTGCACGGCGGCGTGAGATTCGTCCTGCAAACCATTTGTTTTGGATCGCTGTACCATGTCAGTTCACAAGATTAGATTCGACCATTTTTTTGTTTTTTAAAACTCCGCATGATCTGGGTTTGAACTTCCGGCAAAGGACCTGGGCATGGCCGAGTGCCGAAGCTTGAACAGGCCTCTTTCTTCTGTCATCATGGACACTTTTGACAACTTTCAGTACGAGAATGCGTCTACGTATGGCGGAATGAGCGTCATCGACGACAATTCTTCCGTTTACACAGACAACACCCGCGAGGACACTGTTTCAAATATCGATTTGTCCAGCCTTTCCGTATCAGACACCGCTTCTCATCAAGGCAATGGAGATACAAATGGCGTCGCCAAGGGCGGTTCCACTATCGATGAGGACTTCGATGCTGTCCTTGACGACCTCAAGGATGAAGGAGTTGTCAATCTCGCGCCACACGCCTGCAGGTGGGTCATGAATACTGACTCGGTTCAAACTTCACTGACGATCTAGAGCAGCTATTGTGGCATCCACTCGCCAGCGTCTGTCGTCAAATGCTTGATATGTTCCAAGTGGTTTTGCAATTCTAGAGGGAATACTTCAGCATCACACATCGTGAACCACCTTGTCCGTGCCAAACACAAGGAAGTCATCTTGCACGCTGAAAGTCCGCTCGGAGAGACCACCCCTGAATGTTACAATTGTGGCAGCAAAAACGTCTTTATGTTGGGCTTCATCCCAGCCAAGAGTGATACGGTTGTGGTCCTTTTGTGCCGGTATGTGCTGTGCATGCTATGTCATCATGTATGCCCTCATGACTTTAACAGTCAACCATGTGCGGCAATATCAAAGGACATCTCGTGGAATGCCTCTCTTTGGGCGCCACTCATTGATGATCGCTCGTTTTTGTCTTGGCTCGTCAAACCTCCCAGCGAGCAAGAGCAACTGCGTTCTCGCCAGATTTCATTTGCTCAGATCAATAGGCTTGAAGATATGTGGCGCGAAAATGCAAATGCCACTCTAGAAGACCTGGAGAAGCCCGGAGTTGACGACGAACCCCAATGGGTTATTCCTCGTTACGAAGACGCTTATCAATACCAGAATATTTTTGGACCTCTTGTGAAGATCGAAGCAGATTATGATAAGAAGCTTAAAGAAAGTCAAACTCAGACAGATATAACAGTTAGATGGGATATCGGTTTGAATCAAAAACGTGTTGCATGGTTCTGCCTTCCTAAACTAGAGAGTGGCGAAGTTCGCTTAGCCGTTGGCGATGAACTCCGCCTCAGATATTCGGGAGAATTGCATAAATCATGGGAAGGCGTTGGTCATGTCATCAAGATACCCAACAGTAAGTGTTCATGTTCATCGATGTATATTGTTTATTTATTGATTGTTTCGTAGATGTATCAGATGAGATTGCACTGGAATTGAGGAGGACGGACGGAGTTCCGACTGAGATTACACATGGCTTCATTGCTGACTTCGTTTGGAAGTCGACCAGCTTTGACCGCATGCAACTTGCCATGAAGACTTTTGCAGTTGACGAAAAGAGCGTCAGTGGGTACATTGTGCGTATCTATAGTCTGTAGTTTATCGGCAGATACTTATCCCGGTTTTTCTCAGTACCACAAACTCCTTGGCCATGAATTGGAACCCCAAGTCTTACGTACTCAGATGCCCAAGCGATTCTCTGCCCCAGGACTCCCAGAGCTCAATCACTCTCAGATGTATGCCGTCAAGAGCGTGCTGCAGAAGCCTCTAAGTCTTATTCAAGGACCACCTGGGACCGGAAAGACTGTTACGTCAGCTTCTATCGTTTATCACCTCGCTAAGATGAATCCCGGCCAGGTGCTCGTGTGCGCACCATCCAATGTTGCAGTTGACCAACTTACGGAGAAGATACATGCAACTGGTTTGAAAGTGGTTCGCTTAACGGCCAAGTCTCGTGAAGCGCTTGACTCGAGCGTTTCATTCTTGACCCTTCATCAGCAGGTCGCCAACAGCACCACGCACATTGAGCTCCAGAAACTTATTCAACTCAAGAATGAGCAGGGGGAGTTGAGCAGCAACGATGAGAGGAAGTACAAGACATTGATAAGACAATGCGAGAAGGAGATTTTGGGAGCTGCGGATGTCATCTGCTGCACATGCGTTGGTGCTGGCGACCCAAGGCTGACCAAGTTGAAGTTCAGGACTGTCCTAATTGATGAAGCAACACAGGCTGCAGAACCTGGTATGTGACTGCAGCTTTGGTCGTGATTAATCCTAACTGTTGCAATAGAGTGCATGATCCCCTTGGTAATGGGGTGCAAGCAAGTTGTGCTCGTGGGTGATCATCAGCAATTGGGTCCGGTTATTATGAACAAGAAGGCCGCTCGTGCTGGTTTGACGCAATCGCTTTTCGAGAGGCTGGTCCTTCTTGGGAATAGGCCCATCCGCCTTCAAGTTCAGTACCGGATGCATCCCTGTTTATCTGATTTCCCTCCAATATGTTCTACGAAGGCAGTTTGCAGAACGGTGTAACTGCACCTGAGCGTCTCAGGAAGAATGTTGACTTCCCCTGGCCCGTTCCTGACACGCCGATGTTCTTTTACCAGAATCTTGGCCAGGAGGAAATTTCAAGCAGTGGTACCTCGTTCTTGAACAGGACTGAGGCGTCAAACGTCGAGAAGATTGTTACCAAATTCTTCAAGTCTGGTGTTGTTCCGGCCCAGATTGGTATCGTGACGCCATACGAAGGTCAACGTTCATACATAGTCAACTATATGCAATTCAATGGTTCTTTGAAGAAGGACTTGTATAAAGAAATCGAAGTTGCGTCCGTCGACGCGTTCCAAGGACGAGAGAAAGATTACATCATATTAAGTTGCGTCAGGAGTAACGAACACCAGGGAATCGGTTTCTTGAACGACCCTAGACGTCTTAATGTCGCCCTGACCCGGGCTAAATACGGTGTTGTCATTCTCGGTAATCCAAAGGTCCTTAGCAAGGTAAGTTTTGCGTTTTAGGCGGAGCTCATAGATGCTGACGATTTCGAAAGCATCCATTGTGGCACTACCTGTTGACACATTACAAAGAAAAAACATGTCTGGTTGAAGGTCCTTTGAACAATTTGCAGGCCAGTATGATTCAATTTAGCAAGCCCAAGAAGTCACTCGTCAAGTCTACGGATCAGTATCGACGCCATGAGACGAATGCAAGGGATTACCTTGCTCCAGCGCCTAGTACGATGATGATGGATCGTAAGTTCCTGAATATGTCATGCGCCGATACTTGACTCACCATATCCGTTAGCCGCGGCCTCCCGACGGTCCGGCACACCTAGCCGCTTTGATGCCAGCTTTTACCGCACTCACGATGCACTCGGTTACATACCACCTGACATCCAATCTGTGCGTTCCCAGGCCACTTACTCATCAGGCCTTCCAATATTTGGCGCGCCAGGGCCTTATGGTCCAGGCGCATCTCGTGGAGCGAATGGTAGCAAGCGCGGTGGATACGGCTACGCATCTTCAATCGTTTCTCAAGATGCTGGTCCCAGTTCCGCTGACACCAATAGCGTAATCAATGATAGCGGGAGTAGCATCAACATGACATTCTCGCAAAGTGATCGTATACGCCGTCGCGGATCATTTGGATCCTCGTCTGTCGCCGGTACGAGCGACATTGGCAGCGTATCGCAATACGATTACAAGAGTCAAGATGAATCAGCTGATCTGGATGACATGAAGTCGCAGTATACCGGAACACAGGCTGGTGTAACGGTGTTCTGATCGTCTCCAGCGGAACGATGACGCCAACTGTTGCTGAAGGACTCTGGTCCCTTTGCCTACATCACGCGGAGGACCCTGGCCTGCCTCGATGACCCATCCGTCGTTACATTGTTCTTGAACGACCCAATGGATTTCGAACAATCAGACAACCTCACATCCAACACATCACTATCCTCTTACCTGACTAAGATCAGCGAGCACAATGACGACACGTCAGAACTTGTTTGCGGCCTACCTTGGCAGGATCGTGCAGATTATCGACTATCGCCGCCCCCATTGTAGAGTATTGAGTCCATGCCCTCCTGTATGTAACCGATTATGCCTATATGATATATGAGTACGACATTATGTTCCGGCCATTCGTTGGCCGCCGTCCGCGCAGGGCCGCACAATGTCCGCTCTACGCCATAAGGAATAAACACGATGTGGACAGCTGTCATAAATTTGACAAGCTAAATAGTTAGATGCAAGGCGGAACAAGAATCTCCCAGCTCCTCTTTTTTATCCTTCCCTCGTCGTTCGCAAGCCCAGGACTAGTTGCTCTGAGCACGAGGTGAGTGAAGCCAGTCACGAAGTACAAACACAATGGCTTCTGCCACACTTGCCATCACCTTTTGAAACCCTTTCATCGAGCTCGCTCAAGCACCGTTCCTTTGTTTTTTCTATTGTCAACTGTTGATTTTTCCCACTGAAAACCAAACCTGCAGGTCATACTTGCGCCCATACTACCAGCTAGCGCAGCCAAGATCTTCCCCAACCACCACCAGCGCCTTCCCGTCTCCTTCGTTTTCTTTCTATTATTGCCGACTCTCATTCAATTCAACCATCGCTCTTTTCGTCGCAGAGTTGACAAATAGACTATTTGGGGTCGACGAAAGGGGTAATAGGTACGGGTATCCTATTCAGAAATGTCAGCAACTCACACTTTTTCTCGTCCCACCTCAAGACATCCACATTGCCTTATCAAACCTAAAGTTTGAAATATCCCTTGACACCGGAAATTAACTCTACCTCTGGGTTACCCGTCACATCATCGATTTAACAATGGCTTCAGCATATATAATTGACGGTGCACCGCATTCTGAACCCCCTGTCCAGTTTGATCTTGGCAACTTTCCTCGTGACGCACGTCAGACGACGGGAATGACGACCATTATCGTGGAGCCGAAAGAAGATGTCACGCCAGAGTGGCCAACAACACACGATCCATCAACTTCAGAAGCAGCCTGCATCACAATGTTAATTCGTCGCAACACAGCGACAAAAACAAAAGGGATTCTCATTACCCCCTCTAAAAGGGATTCACTTTCTCCATCTCTCTTATCGTCGTCAAGAACGTCATCCTCCAGCTGTGTGCCTGCAGATGCAACCACAGAGACCACTCCAGAAACGACAAGCTCCACTGAGTCGCTAAAACGGAACTCAATGATTGATCCGGTTAAGCGAGCGTCCACGCAGGCCTCGGAAAGTTGCGAAGAAGGCGACGAGAAGACGTTTAAAGAACAACGGCTAAATGTCAAATTTGCCCCGCTTCCTGATTTAGGCCCTCGGAAAAGACGCGGAATACCCTTAGGCATTGCCGCTCGTTCCCGATTGGTCCGGAGGCGGAGAACGGATGGGGGACCACAGCAGTATGTCGTCTCTACGCCAATGTGGACGGACGAAGAAATGGAAGAGCAACGGCAGCGGCTTGCTCGCGCGTGGGAGAAGGAGCGGGAGGGGCGTGAATATTATTCCGACGTGGATGAGAATGGAGATCTATATGAGGATCCGTTCATCACGCTTGGGAAAATTATGAAGGATGCAGGGAGACAGCTGTGGCAGAGAATGTCCCACCGAGAAGGAAAAGATAATTTTGAAATCGGTTAAAGGAGAAGAAAAGAAGGGCAAAGGTAAAGAGGATGACAAAGTTGAAGCGAATGACACGGAGGGGCTTGACTCCCCAGGGCCGTCTCAACAACTGGACGCATCTTCTTCACAACCGGCGCCGTCAGAGATTGATCCAATATTACCTCCAACAGAGAAAGAGCAGGCTGCTCCCAGCGGTCAAGAGGAAAGGGCCGATGACGGTACTTTCTCTTGGGACGAGGTGGGAGGAAAGGACTTGCCGTCTCTTCCGGACGATACTATAACAACACGCAAGAAAAATCTTTGGAGCAGGATGAGGACGCAGTCGAAACCAAAGGAATCTCCGCCAACGCCTACCAAGTCAAGCGCAAGGAGAAGTTTTGTGCGTTCCCTGAGGGGGCGCAGTATGGAACGTAGCAACGACGATGAGGGTGGTGCTGCCAAGTTCAAGGACAAGGATAAATCCGAGCAGTCCGTTTCGTTGGGGTTGCGACGGTCTTTGTCTTTCTAGATATACATGTTTCCCGGTGATCTTCTCATTTACGTCTGCATATCTGTCTACTGGTAATTACATGGGTCTCTTATCGCGCTTTCTATTCTCGCGCCTTTGGTTGCAACAACGTGTCGTAGGATATCATTTTGTGCTTATCATATCACTAGTTTTATGGGGTTTGCTACACTTTATTTTCCCTCTAATTCCACGATTGTTTGATACTACGAATGGGGATGACCGGGACCCATGTACCTGATTGTTACAATCGCCCAGTTATATTTTGATTTTACGGTGATAGGGAATCACCCAGTTATTTTGACACAAGTATTTTCACCCGCGACGCGGCTCTGGATGATCTTCCTGAAATCACCTCCATCCTCAATTTCTACATCGTCAATTCTGCCACGACGTTCCGGACAGAACTGCTTGTCGCCGCTCCTTGACACTTATCGCTCCGTTCGTGAAAGAGAACTTCCCTTAGCCTTGGAAGATGAAAATATTGTCGGATATAGTTTAGCATCGCCGTATCATTGGCCCGGGCGCATGGCCTACAGACATACTGTGGAAATCTCGATATATATCCATCGTGATTGGCAAGGACGGGGATTTGGAACGTCGTTGATGAATGAGTTGATGGGTGAACTGAGTAGGACGAAAATAAGGGAGGTATTATGCGTTATGGCGCTGGATACAGAGGGTCCAGGGGGCGGATATAAGCTCCGCGATTGGTATGGCCGCTGGGCATTCGCACAGGTGGGGCATATGAGGAACGTAGGGTTCAAGTTTGGGAGATGGTTGGGCGTCCTGATTCTGCAGGCCTCTGACGCATAAACTCTGAAGCGTTATTACTCGATGGTTTTCATGATATTCACCGGCGCGCTGAGCTTGATACACCGGACCGCATTACAATAGATGTTCCTGACAGGATTTCCACATTAGTATCTGTGCGTGCGTGGTCATACGGAAATGAAACCCGATTCTAGAAAAGTTAAGGCTAACCGAAATAGGAAACGTTTTGCAGATCTTCTACATGGTCGGCACATTGATGTCCCCTACATTTTACATTAGAGAGGGCAAAGAATGGTATGAATAAACTTGGTACCACTAGGAGCTTTAGATGTATTCTGCGATCAGCGAGAATATCTTGTAGAACGGCTTATGGCGCTTGAGCGAGGATGAACGCTTGAACCCTTTTCCTTCGTTTCAGCTGGATGTAACGGCCATTAGAGAGGCGCGGGAATGTAGTAAATTTTCGTTCCGTTAACCCGTGTGAACTCGGTCCGGTGGAACGCTCAAAGTCTCACAAGCGGCTCGCCGACAGACGTGAATTTGGAGACCTTCGGACATCAACGGACGCGCTTACGCAGCGGACATCATTGCCCACTCGCGCATTCGCCAAGGCGTCAAGTTGACATTGAACCGGCATTCTGGAGGGCGTCGCGTTCCCTGAGCGGTCATGGAATATGCTTGTCTTCGGGAAGCCAAGCACACCCAAGTCTGGCTGTATGTTTGGAGCCTTGGGAGTCTTTTCTCATGTCCTTGGTTATTTCCTGCTTATCATCTTATCATTAGTTTGTTATCATTTCACGATTGACTGCTTGAGCCTACGAATGGTGCCCGGATGACTCGTGTGCCTTACGATCGGTAATCACCGAGCTGCAAGTATGTTCACCCGCGGCGAGGCTCCGGACGATCTTCCTCAAATCACCTTCCATATCGCCAATTCTGTCATGACGTCCCGGACAGAACAGCTACCCCTTGATTCATCGCTACTTCTTGACATCGCTCCGTTCGTGAGAGAGGAATTTTCATTCATTGTAGTCGTGGAAGATGAAAAAATTATCGGGTACTGCGTAAGGTCGCCGCGTGATTGGCCTGGGCCCAAGGGCTACGGACATCCTGTGGAAATATCCGCTATGATTGGCGGGGACCCAGGGCGTTGGAAGGTTGACGATGAATGAAATGAGGGTGATCCGAAGAAGCGGAGAAAAGGGGGTATTATGCATTGTGGCGCTGGACGTGGAGGACCCAAAGGATGACCACAAGTACAAGCCCCGCGATTGGCATGGCCGCTGGTGACTTGTGCAGGCCGGGTATATAAAGAGCGTAGGGAGATGATTAGGGAGATGGTTGTACGAGGTGATTTTGCAAGCATCCATCGGACCGAGCTCGTGAACTATTGGGCGTTATTGCTTGATAGTATATTCATCGGCATGTCAATCTTGATATACCGGACTGTATTGCAATAGAGATGTTCCTGACAGAATTTCTGTGAGTGCATGCCCATTACGGAAATGATGCCTCTGAAGAAAAGTGAATGTTTACTAGACCGACTTTAGTCGTCATTCGAAATAGGAAATGTTTTGCTGATCTTCCGCTCGTTCCCATCATGGAAGTATGTATGGCGAATGGATATCTCCTGAGCAATATTAGAAGGCTAAGGAGGAGTGGAATAGATGAGTGTACCGAAACTTGGTGCCACTGGCCCGGGAATATTTATGGTAGTTCGACTGCATTCAGCAGGCAGTGTGGCAAGCAGCTCGGCGGCCTTTTCTTTCGGTTGGTTAAAATTTCTGCTGTTCTCATGCTTGGTTTGGAGAAGATGAATGTCGCTGGATGGCACGACCATTGAAGGGAAGATGTGGGACGGAAGGAAGGAATGATAAATTTGAAATTTCTGCTCCGACCCGTGAGGCCACCGAATTTCGCCAGGTTCGGCAAGCGACTCGCCTGGGTCCCCCCATCCTTCCACGTCGACGTCTAACATGTAGGCAATAATATGAAACTCAGTTACAGAAGTAACCGCAGTGCGCACTCAATCAGAGACTCTGGTGGCGCTCGTTCTCACAAGCGATTCGCCGTGAACCGCTACAATGGCGACGCGGATGGTCTTCCAGAAATTAATGGACGCGCATTCGGTCGGATCCACCGACTGTGCAGGAGGCACGGTGTGTCCCTGGGGCGCAGGGGACATCGCTACTACTCCCGGCGACGTGATCGTCGACTCAAAACCGGGTGTCTTTCACCAGGTCGACAAAATGGGTCTCTCGGATATAAGAAGCGGCAAGGTGAGATGCTGTACGGGAAATCTGGATAGCTTTCGCGTCCTCGTCAATGTGACCAAAGTGTTATGGGATACATTTGTCCTTGCACTCAAGCCGCGCGCTTGGTATCATCGTCTTCTCCGCCATCAGCATTACAGTCAAAGTTCATCACAGATTCAGACATCTTGGATTCGATTATGTGCCAACTTTGTCGCTCTTCAAAGATTCTGCAAATTCTCCATGACCACGGCCAATGCCACGTTGTATCTTGATTCAAGCGCCTCGCTGATATGGCTATCTAGTTGCACCAAGTCCGCCTTGCATAATTGATGTGGTCCCCTCTCATTGGTAACAAGCACCATCAAAGTGCTAGGTAAAGCTGCGCGGCCAACCATCCACCATGGGAGCAATGTGCGCTGGAAGACCAGAATGGCGATAAACTGTCTGACGTTTTCAAAGATTGCGATGTTGCTGGCGCCTATCGCATTCGCCTTCTATTTGGTTCAAAGCAAGGTAGATCTTTGACGCCATCGCCATGTCATGACTCTACATGCATTCAAAAAAAATGGCCTGTGAATATGATGTCTTATCACACTGCAACGAACTGCCACGAACTGCCAAATGACTCATCTGTTGATGTGTGACAGTTGTGTCACGCCTACTATATATGGTCGTAGTGAAGGGCGTATGGTTCGGCGGCGCAAACGTTTCTTCGGTTACTCGTTAACGCAGGAATGACTTAATGCTCCCGATGAATGACTGCTTGCATGCGCGACTGTTTTCTACGTGCTGTTGCGGGCTGCGACCAAGTGTCGTGTGTTTGAAATTGACTTTTGCCCTTGCGGGACGGTCGAGACTCTTGCATGGTGTCGAGCTCGAGACACCCGGATTGATCAACAGCAAGCGTCAGAGCGGGCTCTACGTACAGAGCTTCTTGTCAGCCTCATATCCTCAGCACTCACTGTGGCACTCCACTTGGAATCAGAACATTGAGGTTTCCTTCGTCAAACGTCGACTTTGGTGGTTAAGAGGTTTCTGGGTCGCGTCTCGATTGCCGCCAGGATGCCAAACGTGATGTCAACATGTCAACGCCTGAGAGATTTGTTCGCTCATGGATTGTGGTTGGGACGATGTTGCGGGAGAAGCTGGTCATTTGAAATTGGAGAGGATACTATAAAGGTATAGACCGCATCCGCTATAAAGTGCCCTGAAAAACAATACCAACTCTCCGTTCGCCAATCTTTCGCCATCTTTTTCCGCTTAACCTGTTCTCTGCTGAACAGGACACGTCCTCATGGACTCGGATAGTATCGCATACCACGGCGACGCAATCAGCAATGGCATACGCTATCTACCGACGTATGAGGATGCCACTGCTCACTACTCTCTGCGCCTCCCCTCTTATCGTTCGTCCTATATCCGTCGGTTCCACCCTTACGCCAGATCTATGGCGCGCATGGCTGAAAGGTTTGCTATGGTAGGTTACTCAGCTTCTGTCTGCCTCTGCCACGCGTTCTAATAAGTGCAAGGATGACGACGACGGTGAAACTGATCAAAGGGATGGGGAAACATTCCTGGATCTAAGTGTCCTGGAGGATCCGGTCTTGTTGGCGCCATCAGCCCCTTCCAAAGAGGGGACTACGGACAAGGGCAGGGCAGAACGCATGTCAGCTGGGAAAAAATTGAGCGCCTGAGCGGCTCGACCAAGGTCTCGAGGAGCGGCGAATGGATTGTGTTGTAATAAAATTGTTTGTGACTAAGCCCAACTTGGATTAGGCCATGCATGCTGCGACCCATTTTCACAACTTAGCAGTACTTAATTACTTACTTACTCTTTATCGATTAGTTTGTAACAATTAATGATAAACTAATTTGGGATTAAAGAAACACTGCCTCAGCCGTACCTGCATTCCGCACAGCCACCAAAACCATATGTCGGCTTGGCGCCATCACTTACCCAACAGCAACTGGTCAAAAAGTTCAAGATCTCGTCATCCTCTCACTCATTTTCGTTTGCTCGACAAGCCAAAATGCCTAAACGGCAGCTAGAAGCATGATATCGTGTCCGGGATGTGATAGGGACCGGTCAACGATCGGCTTACCTAACGGAGGAACTGGTCCATTGCGGCAGTACAGCGTCCCGTGCCACGCTGTCTCCTAATCCATTCTCTTGCGGCCTCGCCGCCTTAAAGGTCCTGTTGTACTCCGCACAGCTTCCCATTTTCCTACCACTTCGATCCCAGGGACTGGCCTTAAGACGTAAGCATCTCTGCCTGATCCTTTGCAGGGCCGTTGCTATAAAAGCGCCTCCTGAAGATTTCCACATCCCTCTTGCCCACATCCAGCAGTGCACTCGCTGCGATCCACGGCAGAAGACTACCCCCGGTTATCCTCTTGTCTATCAAGGCACAACCGGAACGCCTCGTGGCCGGCCAGTAAATCGTCCGCCTTGAAAGGGCGTGCGAATTCTGTGCCCCGCTACGCATCGCCAGAGCTTCTCTTTCTCCTGTGGTTCGCACCGGCAGTGCTGAATATATCATCCTTGTTCGTAGGGTTCCTGCTCCTTCTCTCGGTTTGTGCGCTTATCCTGCACCTCGATACATTAGGAGGCGACCCACAGTTGCCGGCGCTTGCACTTGATTATTATTCTTTGCGCAACAAAAAATGGCATTATCATGCACGACAATTCCCACTTTGACACGAACAACGGCAGTGACAACGCAGTCGACGTCGACGATCGTTTCTTCTTCCGTTACGACTTCGCCTCCGTCGACGACGTTCATGACCTCAATCGGAACAACGTGTCCTTCCGCCACAGAAGAGTACACAACATGTCAGACAACAACACGAGTCACGAATAGCACCATCCCAGGTCCGTAGCTATCCCTGCAGGTTGTATTGATTCATTCTCAAAATCATACCAAGGTGCAACATCGACGGTCGGGATTACCCAGACTACAGTTGTACCCATAACGAGCTCCGTCGTGAATACTCTTTACAGTACCTCGTGCGCCGTGGTCAGCACAAGCAGCACCAACACAGTGACTACGTCTACTTCGAGCCGTCTGCCCTACACGCCATCATTGACCACAATGACTTCTATGTCATCATCAACGGCAGTCAACGGAAGCGTGATTATGACACAGGTCACGGAGACTTTGACATACTTGCCGTCGACGTCTTCCACATCTGCAGCCAGTGGAATCAATGATACAAGTAGCACGTCGTTAAATCTTGCCCCTATTATTGGAGGATCTGTGGGCGGCTTTTTTGGCTTGTCCGCCATCGTGCTGCTCGGGTGGTTTCTTTGGTAAATTCTTTAATTTACCGAGAGATTGGTTGGGTATTGAGTCCATGTCTAATAGGAAACGCAAGCAAAACCGGGATAACCTCTTCGCAGGTGATGCCATCCTCCACGACGCATTCCCCAAACCAAAACGCGATCCTACTCTGGACGCGAAGCCTAAGCCTTACCAATATGGGATAGTGGGACACTCCGCCGTACCTCCGCATATGTCACCACCTCCTTCCACTGGTCTTAATCTCAGTTCGGAAGGGTCAAATGCACATCCTTCTTCCCATAATCCCCCGCCATCGCAGCAACAGGCAGCAATGCAACAAGCACAGCAGTCAGTTGCACAGCAACAGCAACAGCAACAGTCGATTGCTCAACAATCGCAAAACCTGGTCGGGCAGCAACAACAGTCGGTAGGATCCAATCCTGGCCAGCAAACGGTCATGCAACAACAACAACAGGCGATGGGACCCAGCACTGGCCAGCAGCCCCTACATCAGCAAACGTTCGGCGTGCCATCGTCCTCATCGTTGTACAACCGTGCAATTCCCGCCGCGTTGGGGGCATCTCTCAGCCCCAGACCATCTGCAATTCCCGTCGCGTCCCTGGCGTCTCTCAGTCCCAGACCGTCTGCAATTTCGAGCGTACAAGATGGCTCGTCGTCTTCATCTACTATATCCGCACCTGGTCCTTGGGTTAGTCCAGGAAGTGGCCGGTATCCGCCTGGGATGCAACGCGATTTGAGTGCCACCGCAGGTGTGCAAGCAGCGTCTCATGCAGGAGCGGCACTGGGGACCGGAGAGAGGCAATCCGTTATTGATGAGAATGAGGTGTATGGGGGCATTGCGATGGACACACCCGCCGCCGGTTCTTCAGGCGCTGTCAATGTCCCTCTTCACGGTTACAGTCATTTGCCTGGCATGGGATCAGGTGCTGGGCCAGGCCAAGACTTTTCGGAATTCAATCCCTACCACGAAGTGCAGCAACCTGCCCGCGAACAAAGGGATGGCAAGGGCAGATTGGTCAAGGTTACTGAGAAGCCGCCTGTCGTCCACTTGGACGGCGGCCGGTATGGGCTGCCTCCGCTTTCACCTGGACCGGCGTCCGTTGGGAATGAGTCGGTAATGGCGCCTCCTGCGTACAGCGCATAAGTTGACCCTGCGTCGCGGACATCGGATTCAAGCATACAGTTTTTTCTTGATTTTTGGGGGGGCTCTAAAGATTTTTTCCTCATCGTTCAAGTGTTGAACTTTTTCTTTCTTAAAATTTAAGACTTGTGTTCACACTCTACCAACGCGCATTACAGGTTTAGCTCTCTTTCTCTACGTGGTATCCACCGATTGGGATGCCAATTGTGCATGTCTCGGTATGCTTATGACGGTTATGAATTGGTTATGGTAATAGTCTCGTAGTTGTATAATTAATAGAGGTCTTGAAATATGATTATATGATCCGTGGAATTAGCTCTTAAACCGTGGCTGCCGTTCTCACGGAAGAACAATAAAGAGAAGAGTCAGCGAAGGTGCTTTGTAGTCCGGTTGCCATTACGACGTTGAGCGACAATCTAACTGTGAGCGTGACAATGTGACGCACGAGCATTGTTCTCACTCGGCGAAGAAATGCCAGCGTGGTATTGTTTCATATTTCATTATTCTCGGTCTTCACCTGCGTTCTTATTGTCCGCGCTATATAAACCTCGTCGAACGTTGTCAATGCCACTTGTACATCTTCACAACCTTTCTCAAGGCTTTCTCTCTCTCTCTCGCTCCACGACTCCAACGTTCTTTGGTGCTGGGTCACCGTTTTGTATCTTTTTCAACGCTCTTCAAGTTGTAACGGATAGCCCTACGCCTTCCAGGAACTCTTTCCTTCATTTTTCTTCATCCTTCATTTAGCAATGCCTCCAGCACGTGCAGGTGAGTCACTCTATCTATCTTCTGTATCTCTGATGACCCACTCTCCAAGTCATTTTCATCGGCCTCAATGTCATCCGCGTTCTGAGCATCGTCACGCTCTTGCTCGTTTTTGCAAGCCAGATCCTTGTCATGGTCACGAATATAGAGGCCGTCAACGCGTTCGAAGCGCAGGGAGGTAATTCATCGAGTCTTCAGGACTGTGACTATATCAAGTGCGTTGAAATCCGTGACCTTTTTATATATATATGTAAAAAATGCTTTTACTCATTTTACTTCCCAGTGGAAGCACCGTGCCTAATCAACCTGCCGGCGTCTTCTGGGCTGTTGTGGCTACTCTGCTAATTATAATTCAATCAATTATCTTGCTTCGTGAGCATCATGACACATTGTCTATCGTCTATACGATGCGACTGACGAGGTCTAGTTTCCGAAATCGGCTGGCCCATGAAATTCTTCCACCGTTACTTCCCCGTACTTGGCTCCGAATTTGGTCTGGGACCTCTAGGCATCTTCCAAGGCCTGTAAGTAATCCAACATTCCCATCCCCGGAAAAAGTAGACTTAACAACCTCAAAAAAACAAAAACAGCATCGCGACGCAGATCCTTTCTCACCACGTCGACGACTTCACTCTCGTTTCTGCCTTTTTCCTGTTTGCTATCGGCTGCGTCAACATGCTCCTAGGCCTAATTTTCCGTGAATCGGCCAAGGAAAGGCGTTTGATGCTGTCTTGGCGCCGCAAATCCCAAGTTATTCTACCGCAAACGACTGGTTCGGAAGGTCCTGAACTGAAGCGATTCGTGTTGATCGGAAAGAACGGCGTGCCTTTTGTCTCTCGTTCTCTCTCGACGAATAAATCAGAAAAAGAGATGGGTTATGTTTGGGATAATAATGGCGATTTCAAGTCTGAGTATAGCTCTGTCAAGAAGGCTGGCTATGGTTTCGGTAGGCAAGGCGAGAAAGCGGCGGCATGGAAAGGTTCGTTTGCCCTACATATAACCTGTGATGAGCAAGTCTGATTCAACCGTATCTGTTGACAGGTTTCCTTATTCAAAAACCTGAGGAGTCCCTGCCGCGGTATGTGAGCCCTCCGTCCAAAGCCGACAAGGTATCTCGGAACCCCGTCCTCCCGCTCGTCCGTGTCAAGCGACGAAGACCAGGATGACGAGCCTGAGTCCCCGTCCAGGGCGCGTTCCCCCTCACATCGCTCACGGTCGGATCACCGCTCCGAGCAGCCTGGCACGCCCGTACCCAAGTTCAAGTCGAGCCCAACGGCTATCTGATTGACGAAAGCGAGTGATGATTCTGTTCCATCTTGGATGTTTTTGAAGAGCGTATGATTTCTATGACGTGGTCGGACAAGTATAAACAGACAGACAGCGTAAGAACTGGATTCTTTGCATAGGCACTTTTGTGTACACCTTACCTTACGCTATGATCTGATTGCGCGTTCTCGCATATTATTTGTGTATTTTAGATCAGATATTGTAATTCAACATCCACCTTTGGGGTCAGGATGAGGAAAGGTGAGGCTGAGAGAGCGCAATGCAATGGATGGGAACTTGATTGAATTGAACGGTAATAGCCTGAAGGCAAAGACATTGCATTGCATCAAGGGGGGAAAGTTTGCTTAATAATAAAGTGATTATCGATCGATTATCACTTCTCTGTACCGGATGCGAAGCTTGCGGGGGTGAATATTACATCCTTTTATGTGTCCTTGGGTAGTTATTTTTGTAAGTTTGCATCAGCACTGCTGTGCCAATGTGGGTGGAATAGGGTATCGAAAACACGGCGAGAAAAAGGTTTGATGCAAAAAGCAGAGGATCAAAGGCACTCGGAAAATGTTATTTTCACTACGGACAAGGAGGCCTGTGTGGAGGGAGCGGGATTTGGGGGAGACGTGACGCGTTAGTTCCCTAGCGATGCTCGGGAGGCACCTTTCCGATCGGAAGCGAAGGGCCGCTAAGCACCATTGAAGAGATACAGAAAGGATGGATCTATGGGATGCAGCCAAAAGGAGAGCTTGAGACCCCGGGGACTCAAGGAGGCCTATCATGATGCACGTTCTGCCCCCAGCTCATCCTCCGTTTTGAGTTATGAGTGGTAATGATGCAGAGCTTGAAGATATGATCGTAAGCGAAGCGTAAATGACGCCTGTAGCCCCGAATAAAAGGATCGATAGCCAAACTTGAAGCTTGAAACTTGATACTTGACCCGAAACAAGAAAATCATAATAATAAGGGCAGTTTTTTCACCCAATTTACCTTCGGCACCTCTCTTCGGCACGGTGAACCTGAGCGAGAGATCGGTGCCAGGGGGCCCTCATGTGAATGTGATTGATTGGCGGTAAATCAGCGAATACATAACGGGACTGCAGTCGGGTTATATATAGGAGCAAAGTGGAAGACTAGCAGTGTTGACGACATCCATCCTTCCATTTGCTGCTCACCCTTCTTGAGATGAACCTTCTTGCTGCCCTCACACTAGGAATCCCGGCATTTCATGCTTCATTTGCTGCTGACAACTTGGCACACGGTGAATATTTTCGCAACCTAATCAAATCCATCTCAACCACGTTTGTTAGGTGTCAAGGCTGCTATTGCCGTGTGGGAAGCACTGCGCACCTTTGATACTATTTTACTCGCGTTAGTGATCATGACTTCGTGGAAACGAAATCCAATTTTGATTAAACGCTTCTGTATGGTTGCAGGGCAATGGTAGCAACACTGTTCAAAGCCTCCGCACAAGCCAATGTTGTACTCTGGTTCTTCGTATCGTCTTCGATAATCCAGGCTGTCATGGGCTTGATCTGCTCTACTATTCTCATCATCTTTTTTGCCGACCACCATGAGGTTTGTTCCTCGTCTTCAAAAATCGAGCTAGAATGCTGACATGATCCACAAGCACGAGCATCACCCTGTCGATGTTTCAGAACTGCGATTTTTGATCTGGACCATTGGGGACCTTTTCTCAATCCCAGCCATTTGGACGGCATGGTAAGATGACGAGCTCGAAATGAACGAGAGATCTGACTCCATGTGATAGGAGCACCATAACGTTCATTGTCGCTTTGATCGTTGATATCGTCCGTCCAAACACAGAACAAAACCCCAGCAAGGACGCGACGCAAAGTAACTGCCCGAGCGCTGCGCAAGTCATATTGTCCATGCTGATCTGTATGGCTGTGACATTGTTTGTGTTCTTCATGCTTCATTTGCGGCGTCTATCCCAGAACCTTCATCGTGCCGCATGAATGTCACGTCATGATCTACAATGTACGTGGTCCTGCTGTTTTCGCATCGTGAATAACTGTTGTGTACCATACGTATTTCTGTTCTCTACCTGTTGTCATATGGTTTTGCAAGATTGAAATCAATTCCCTGTTAGGCGAGAAAGGATGACCATAGCTCCCTTGCTTAATCCTGTCGCCCGTGAATCCGTGAATATCAGTTCCTACGGAGTTGTCTTAGAGCATTATGGCACAGCCGTAACGTCCAATGGAGGAACCCGCAACTCCATTAGGCAATCCTAGGATATCCGTCCTCAATCCTCCGCTCAAAATATCTCGCAACTCCATTAGGCAGCCCTCAAAGGCTATTTCCATCTACCTGGGTCTTTGGGACTTAGTCTCTTCGTGTCGTATCTAGTGAATATCCCACGCAAGAAAGCCCTTATCCATTGCTCGCGAATGCACCGTACCGAAGGTTACGAGTCCAGAAACCACCGTGCACAACCACACCGCTACTCATCCTTCTTGGGACCACTGCTCTCGTCGGCGATGTATATCATACTTTGCAAATTATTAAGTAGCTTTTTCGCACCGTCGCGCGACCGTGGCGTTGAGTTTTGAGGCATTTGCCACTGACCAACTCGATGGGCCGACCTCCTGTTCCAGTCTCGAGGTCTGGACTGCATCCCCTTTGGCTCGGTCGCAATGTAATCGGGTGTCCCTGGCTCGTACGGATTTTCGATACCAAAATCGTGGTGGGACGACTTGACGGCGACTTGGACCCCAAGTTTGACGGATTTGATGCCCCTTGGTCGGTACCCGACGACGCGGGGAACTGACCTTAGGTCAATTGACCGGGCCTTCATGTATCCGACTGAGCCATCCAGTTTGGATCGGTCGATGCCCTGTTCGGTGGTGGGATCAAAAAGAGGAGTCTTGCCTCCGGCGTGTGTTTTGAGGACGGTGGCGGCGATGCCTCCGAAGCTGACGACGAACGAACTTTGCGCTCGCTCGTAGGAATTGAACCTGTCTTCTTTCTCCGCAGGTTGGAGGACGATTCCGGGTTGGTATTTGGTTATGATGCGCGAGACGAGCTTAGTAGGATGGGCGTACATGAGGCCGGCACTAGGATGCGGTTGTTGTTCGATTTTGCGGCCGTTCTTGTCCTCGTATTCTTGCGTAGTGTGGTGAAGGAGGAACTGAATGTCGTCATCGCTGCAGCCGTTTTGCGCGAGTTCTAAAAGCGATTGAGACTTGCCATGTGCTCGTAGGTACTGTTGGAATTGTGGTCGCAGGGCGCGAAGCTTGCTGAGAAACTCTTCAAATTTCTTGGGAGTCATCTCCTGGAAATTGGGAATGCGATGTATGCCTGGGGGTTTGTTTACGTTCTGATGAGGACGGTTGGCGCCGTATTGACCTTGCCCTCTATTACCAAAGGTAGGGAGGTCTGCGTCGACGGGCATGTACTTCCCGTCGCCGAGCTTGAGGACGTGGGTCTCTCCGGGGCAAAATTCGGAGTCGGCTAACCAATCTGTCTGGGCCTTGCCTAAGCCCTTGAACCAATCTGATTTATCATATATGCGGGGAGTAACACCCATTTCTTCGACACGCCGGATGAACCGGACTTGGTTCTCTGCATGGTTCCACTTTGTGAAATGGGCTGGAGACTCGAAAGATGAGAGTGATATGAATGCATTCCGCCTGCGCAGAGATATTGGACGCTTCAGTCCCCAGTCTCCCCGATGGGCGTGAGCGGCAGGTGATGAGTATGTTTGACGAATGGCGGGGTCATACGACGCAAAGCGCGACCTGCGCAAGAGTTCTGCAAAGGGTGACGCGGGCGGGAGTGATTTTGCCACCGTTGTGGTGACGGCGGCAGAGGACATGCAAACTGGAGCACGTTGCAACTCCGACCGGGACTAACCGGATTCGTATATAAAGTCGCGCCATGTTGCGTGTCCGACAACCCACCGACGTCAAATTGCCGTCCCTCCTGAACAAGCCAGGGAAGGATGGTCCAGACAAACGTCGAAGAGAGACATCTATGATTCTCAAAAACAATCTTTGCTGATTGCTTCTCCCACTGGTCGAGGAGCCAGGATGCAGGATGACCTGGAGGTTTCTGACATTTTTCGCTCACGTAAATACAAATACTAGTTAATGTGAGTTGATCTCTTTCCTTGGTGCAAGTGGCGGTTGTCCGATGAAGATAACCCTGGTAAAAGCACACATCCCGTCTCATGAAAGAGATCCTGCCAAGGCGGGCGTCCGCACAGCGGATGGCGGGAGTGGATTGCGAGAAAAAGGCGAGCCTGAGGAAGCCGCCACGTGCAGCTGATGAAGCGAAGTATTCACACATGGCCATTGTCCCCTTTATAGGCATGTTCGCTCGGAGACAGCATAGCCAAGCATTGCTGCTGGGCAGTGATACTCGGGATGGGAGGCTGCGGAGGAGCAAGCGAAGGGGCGCAGTTGTAGTATCTGGTAGATTGGCTGAATGATAACATAAGCAGTGGATCCTCAGCTTCAACCACTCGTCCATATAATATTTCTATTTCTCTATTTCTATCTATCACTTCACTTCACCTGAACGTCGGTTATTCCCTGCCACCGGGTTTCCCGCTTCCCTTCCCCAACGACCATCCCGCGAGCTCCACAGTGTCAGCCTTCACCCACTTCATGTATCACCGCCCCTTCCCTGCCCGCACTCCCTCAACAGCTTCCTCAAGCACTGTTGTGTCTCCTTGCTCCAGCCCGCTGCTCTCCCCCTCCAGCCCCACGGCCCAATTCAACTACCCAGAAACCTCCATGTCGCTGAATCCGTCGGCCCTCAACGGTGCGCTTCAATCGCTCGACGCTCCGGCCGTCCCCACCATCTTTGGTTTGCCGCTCAAATACGTCTCGTGAGTCGTCAATGTCATCCGCCCTGTCATTTCCTTTATATCTCTCTAAAGCTTGGTAACGCTGGCCGTGCAAAACGCTGCTTTATCCATCGTCATGCACCATTCCCGAGTTTCCACCCCTCCCGCGCTTGCTTATTCCCCAGCCTCTGCCGTCCTCATATGCGAATTGCTCAAGGGCACCATATCGTTTATCATCGCCTTAACGCGGATAAAGGAGAATGCAGACATGCAGTTGCAGAAAAGATCTTTGTTGGGTTACTTCAGGTCATTACCTTGGCGTTTCCGACAGGCGTGGAGCGACATCTTCAGTCCAGACTGTTGGAAACTCTCGATCCCCGCCATCCTCTACGTCATCCAAAATTCGTTGCAGTTTGTGGCAATCAGCAACCTTCCCGTGGCCACGTTCCAGGTATCGTACCAGATGAAAATTTTGACAACAGCAGCCTTTTCCGTCGCCCTTATCCGGAAAAAGTTGAGCGGAACGAAGTGGCTGTCCCTCTTCTTCTTGGCAATTGGTGTAGGAATCGTTCAAATCCAGACCTCGGCCAGACGGCCCATGTCTAAGAGTCCCAGCGTTGGCAGCGCACACGACTATCACGCCCATGTGATGAATCCCCTGAAGGGCTTTGGAGCGGTAACAGCTGCCTGCTTCACGTCCGGTCTCGCCGGTGTCTACTTCGAAATGGTGCTCAAAAATTCGAAAGCTGACCTGTGGGTCCGCAACGTCCAGTTATCCCTCTTCTCTCTTATTCCCGCTCTCCTTCCTATCATGTTCTCTCCAGGGTATGAAGACTCTGTTAGCTCCCTATCTAATATCCTTCGTAATTTCGGCTTTTGGGCATGGGCAACCGTTTTTATCCAGGTCCTCGGAGGCCTCATCACCGCCGTTGTCATCAAGTATTCTGATAACATTCTCAAGGGTTTCGCAACCAGTTTATCCATCGTCCTTTCTTTCCTGGCTTCAGTTGTGCTCTTCAACTTCCGGATAACGCCGTCATTCTGTATCGGTGCCACAACTGTCCTCGTCGCCACATGGATGTATAACCAGCCAGCATTTCCCAGGAGCGTTGGAATCGGCAATTTCTCGGGAGACAAAGGTGGTCCAATCCTCATTCTGAGCGATACAAGCGGGAGCGGAAAGACCTCGCCATTGACACACTCGCCCCGCCTCTCGGACTTGCCTCTATCCAGCCAGTTTGCAAGAAAAAACAAACGCTCGGGTATCGCCTCAAGTCCCCGTGCAATGGCGAGTGCGCTTGGACTGACAGGGAACGACGCTGTGCTAGGATCAAACGGAACAGTGTACGGACCAGGACTCGAGGGAGGATTTGGAGAAACGCTGGATACAGTGAGATATCACGATGCACCGTATGGATCGCCATTCTCGTCGAGGGTGCCATCAAGGGTGCCATCAAGGGTGCCAACACCTGTTCCTAGCCCGCTGCATCAGGAAACACCTGCTCCCCAATAGCTGACTTTATTTTCGCCTCCCTTCGCGTCGCCTTGTCCAACTCGTTTCCTCATCTCGCGCCCCGCATCCTCATATACCAAGTTCGCACGGCACTGATCCGGTCATCTCTTGTCCACCATTCCCATCGGCTCCGTCACCTATTTTGAGCAAGACTAAGATTAACATTTGCAAGCAGAATGAGCAAGTACTGTGTATCTTATTTCTCAGCGTTCAGATTCCCTTGCACATATCCTTTCTTGTTCAGCGCATATTAATCTTTAATCTTTATTCGATATTTGGTTTACTCTTATCCTTTCCCCCCTTTTTGCCGATTCAGTGCTCGGCGCGAGGCCGCATTATGTGGTCGGATTTCTGAGGATGGAAAATAGGCAGGGGGCCCCGTTCGTTTCGGTTTAATACAGAGCGAATGGACCACGCATATGGGCGGGTGCGTAAAACGAAGAGTATCACCATTGACAATCACAGTAAATACATCAAGCATAGACTTATGACGATACGCTAGACACGTATTTCCCTTCTTTTCTCTCTTCTTTCTTTTACACGTTTTCCTTCTCTTGGAAGCAATCTTTTTTGGCCATATACGTACTCTTACATTCCTAGATTACTTTCCACTTATTCGATACGGCCTCGCGGCCGATACTAGTATGTCTTTTTTCCTGTTGTTTGGAGGAAGTTTGCCCAAATCTAGAATGTTCTTTGCTTGTCACGCGTCACTGTCACGCATTCCATTTTGTGGCACGTGCGTCACTGATCGACCAAAGTTATCAACGATCGATCGACACCCGATTTGGTGTCCGGCGGTAACTATTTTGCATTTGGATTACGTGCATGCGAACTAAACGTAAGTGATAAATGCCGAAGATGGAGCATGACTAATGTGAATACGCAGATGGACAGGGACGAGACGAGACGAGGTATGCGGAACTCAAGTTCACCGATGGGAAGACCGTGTCCTGACCGCGGACCGCTAGGGATGCCCTCCACTGAAGTCCCAAGTTGGACGACCTCGATGACCAATGCGATGACCAGCGTGACCTGGCCAGACCAAAAAAGTCACTCCCAACAGTTGTGCTGTGGTTACCATGTTGTCCATATCGCCGGCGTCGAAAAGAGGTGCCATATGCTCCATAGAAGGAAGTGTAGTTGTTCGGCGTCAACTGGATCATGATCGTGCTGGTATGTATCGTCACGTTATTTCTCGAGCGATATATTGATCAACGTGCGGAAGCGGCACGTACCCCGTTATGTGCCGGAGAAATAGATCATGTGAATGTTGGAATGTACCAAGCTATACAATGCAGTGTATATGGGGAGCCGTGCACATGGATGGCCTGTGTAAATAGCGCCGCTGTCATCGCACTACGTACGACACCAAAGGTGAGTTAATACCATCTAGCAGGCCGGTGGACCCATTTTTGTCAACGGCTTACACGACGAGAAGAGACGCGAAGCTTCGGATTATCTTCCACACGATGATAGTGGCTGGAAGGCCTAGACGTCCGTAAAAGTGGTCAAGCAGCAGGACATGGGTGGTGGACTTGCCCAACACAGATTCCCTGGTAGCGAATGAGCGATGTAATGATGGGACGCCTAGCGAGAAGCAGATATATGGGAAGATCCAGGCCAGTTCGAAGCACATCCGCATCCACCTGAGGCTGACAGGAGCAGACGTGTTGGACTGGCCCGGATTCCTGGCTGATAGTGCACCTTGAACCCGTGGTGGATTCGTGCTCATGCGTTGGCCTGACTCGATGTGGCGGTTGTGGATGACATGGAAAGTCGATTGCTGATGGTGTGCTTTTATCGAAAGAGTTGATGCCTTGGCCGCTGATGCTTAGTAGGCGCACCGGATGCTTTCTACAGACATATGTGCCGGATGATGTCAAATTTTGACAGCAGATCACAGCGCCCTATCCGAGCAGAGTGATGCTGTTCCTGAAATGGAAATTTTGCTACCCGATATGGCATTATAAACAATGGTTTGATCAACTCATCTTTACGAAAAAGGTACAGGGCCTTTCAATGTTACATCTAATTCGGCGCCCATATCCGAGCGGTACCGCCTCAGTGTTAAGATATGGTGTTTCTGATATGGAAGATCAGTTAACGGAGATGGTAATACAGCAAAAAATTTAATATCAAAGACAGGAATACGCATGTGCGCACAGCCTCCAATACATACGCAGAACGGCAATCCTTAAAGATAGAAAAACATACGTTATTAGGAAAAACGTTTGGCCCGATGCACTCTGCAGGGCCCTGGCCTCAGTTGGAACGTGCTCCTTGTGAGGAGATCTAGGGCACATTTCCCACATGACAGGATTGAGCTGGCCGAAGATTCTGCATGACGTTCAGTGGGAAGTGAGGACGGGAGGTCAGAGTCTCACAGAAGTAAAACTCCGACTAGTCTCATGCCGCTTTTAAATGTCTTCCCACGCGGCCCGAGATTCGACCAAGAGCCATCCGCTCAAACTCCTTTGTAGCCTATTGCGGAAAGCCTGGGCGTGCGCGTCGGGTGCCTTTAAAAACCCCTCGGGCTTAGGGGGAACTTGCGAACTTGAAAGGCATCTAGAAAGAAGTCGTTCTTGCAGTCCAGACATGTCAGAAATTTATATATGTATAACGCTTGTCGACCATATGACACTGGAGACAAGGTGACTGACAAGTACCTGGTGGAGTCGATGACTTGGACATGCAAGGCAGCATGTAAATCATCATCACTTCAGCAGCAATGTGAAGGAGCGGGTAGGGATGGTGAAGGTGGGTGCGGTTAGAGGAGGACGACCGGCAGCAGCGCAGGACATAATAGCATGCATGGTGTGTAGGATTTAACTGGAAAGAGGAGTGAGTATGCGCTCAAACGAAGTCCATATCCCTGACTTCAATAATGGTGTCACACATCACTTCATCGGGGAAGTGAAGCAACTGATCATAGACGTGTACATCATAAAGCAACATGGATCGGATAACATATGGACATATAACCTGCAAATAGCAAGATCTAAGCTTGCTCTTCATTTGCCCTTTGACCAAGAGTGTTAGAAAGGCGTCGAACATGGAGCAAAAAGAATCCGAAGCGCATTGCAGCAAAAGGGATCATCAACAGTAGTGCAACCTTCGCAGCTGTCAAGCGACTGCCTTGCCCAGTGTCGCTCCCGGATACGATTGGATGCATAGCGTCAATGATGATAGCGACGACGAAAGTTATAGAACCCCTTGCCAAACAGCATCAGATATCTCATACATTCTGATTGGGTACATCACCATACCATGCTGTGCAAATGGTTGGGAACGAGAACAAGTCCCAAACAGTCCAGTATGAGAAGTTCAACAAAGCCACGTCGACAGAGAGGTGTTCGTTCTTCGGGAACATCTTAGCCAAATTCAACAAATGGTGGTATGTAACGTACCTCAAGACGACTGCAAACGATGATGAGGATCGTCGAACAAACCAAGCCCATGGCTGCCAATATCAAGGAAGGATAGACAAAAAACCAGAACGCGACATTGTCTTGCACAGATGGTTTGAATAACGTGGCGACGAGCACACTATGTGTGTGGTATTAGCAAATACAATTCACAAAGGTGGAATTACAAACGCAAGTAAGATGCTACTGAACTTCCGCACTTGATCAGATACGGAGACAATGATCCCGAAGGCTGCATAGACAAGGTGTTGGTCAAGGTCATTGTTAGATGGTGTGGCCAGTATCTTACACAACACGGATCCTTCGAGACCAGTTGTGAGGGATTCATAGATTCCAGGGATGTTGAATGTAAGAAAGAGCGGAGGTAGTTTCAAGCAGGGAATGCAGCATCGATGATTAGCGGAATGAGTAGTGCTGCTACTGTGAATAGATTCGTCGGTTGGCATGGAATTCCAAGTGACATGGTTGTGCTGAGCAGATGGCTTTAAGTAAGGAAGAAGTTATAAATGATCCAAGGAAAGCACCGTCAGCGCTCCGTGTTTGATGGCGACGACTTCATTTAGCCGGTAATTGCCGAGCCTAAGCCTTGCCAATCGGATGCCATCAACACTTTTTCACTTTCCCCGTCATATCTCAACACCCTATGCTCCAATGCACAAGACACTTTGCATGCGAGGAGACTTTGAGTCCATGTCGTTTAAGCCTTGATACACCCAGCTTGAAGCTGGGTGTATCTAGAATGGGCCCGTCAGGGGGATCTACAGAGGCCAACAACTGGGTGCAAACTGTCCGGACCGAATAAATAACCCGAAGACGTTCTAAATATAAGACTTTCCACCGGCTATTCCCACTCTCAATCGCTCTGCAGCATGCAAACATCGAGGTATCTGGTCGGCGTGGATTATGGCACTCTTATCGCCATGAAACGTGTTCCACAACCTATCATTTTTGGATCACAAACGTGTTCTGATATCAGCATAACGGATTTTTCCGCTTTGATCACTCTATGCTCTTCACAAAACTGCTTTCCTCCAGCTCTGGCAACGTCATCTTTCGTAGCTCCCGCTCTGGCCACGACAACCCTGGCTGCGATCCTGGATGCCCACTTTCACCGTTCCCCACACCTGCCAACACAATCTGGACCCATCCCACGCTCTATTTGGTTCAGCAGCGTATGTCCTAATTCGTGTATCAGACCATAGCCAATTCCTTTTGGCATCCATCTGTTATGTCAGCAATGGGCGGTAGCTCATGAATTCAAGTACAGTAGCCCGCTAAGAATTTTATCGTGCTGAAGAGACGACCAAGCATGCCAAGAGCTCCCAACCCATCGAAAGTTCAACTTAACGTGTTTAAGAAGCATCCTGGGTAAAACGAGGTCTTCTACATTTATGCGGGCAACTGACAAGTCCCCGGCAGTTGATGACTTGGACACCCAAGGTAGCCCGTAAATCGTCAGGACTTCAGCAGCAATGTGAAGGGAGCAGGCAGGGATGGTGAAGGTGGGTGCGGCTAGAGGAGGACGACCAGGCAGCAGCAGCGCAGGACATCATAGCATGGGTATGCGCTCAAACGAAGTCCATATCCCTGACTGCAATTGTCGAAGTGAGAAATGGCGAAAATCAGCTGATCGTAGAGTCAACAACAACAAGACATCGTGTACATCATAAATCGGATAACATTTGGACATATAACCTGCGAGTAACAAGATCTAAGCTTGTTCTTCATTTACCCTTTGACCAAGAGTGTTAGAAAGTCGTCGAATATGGAGCAAAAAGAATCCGAAGTGCAATGCAGCAAAACACATCATCATCAACAGTGCAACCTGCGCAGCTGTGAAGCGACTGCCTTGCCCAGTGTCGCTTCCGGATACGATTGGACGCATAGCGTCAATGATGATGGCGACGACGAAAGTTATAGTGCCCCTTGTCAAACAGCATCAGATATCTCATACATTATGATCGGGCACACCACCATACCATGCTGTGCAAATGGTTGGGAACGAGAACAAGTTCCAAACAGACCAGCATAAGAAGTCCAACGAAGCCCCGTGGACAAAAAGGTATTCATTCTTCGTGAAAATCTTAGCTATAGCTAAATTCAGCGAATGGTATATAACGCACCTCAAGACGATCGCAAACAATGACGAGGATCGTCGAACAAACCAAGCCCATGGCTGCTAATATCAAGGAAGGATAGATGAAAAACCAGAATGCGTCGTTGTCTTGCACAGAAGGCTTGAATAGTGTAGCGACGAGCACCCTATGTGCAATGTATTAGCAAAAGCAATTCACGAAGGTGGGATTACAAACGCAAGTAAGACGCTGCTGAACTTTTCGCACTTGATCAGATACGGAGACAATGATCCCGAAGGCTGCATAGACAAGGTGTTGGTCAAGGTCATTGTTAGGTGGTGTGGCCAGTATCTTACACAACACAGATCCTTCAAGACCGGTTGCGAGAGATTCATAGAATCCTGGGATGCCTAATGTAAGAAAGAGCAGAGGTAGTTTCAAGCAGGGAATGCAGCATCGATGATTGGCGGAATGAGTAGTGCTGGTACTGTGAATAGATTCGTCGGTTGGCATGGAATTTCAAGTGACATGGTCATGCTAAACGGACGGCCTTTAAGTACTTTAAGTACTTTAAGTGTTTGGGTTATCTAAAAATAGTTTGGGTAGAGGTTGCCTGTGGTACGGTATGGGGTCTCATCGATCTCATCTTCCGGAGCCTGTTTTTTTCATGCTCAGGGCGATCATCGATCTGATATCAACGCGTTGATGGCGTGAGCGGGGCTCGTCCCATCACGCGTCAGGTCGCGTCAGGGATCGTTGGCCCTAAGCGATGTGGGAGGAGGATACCAGCATCGATGAACAAACAGACTTGTTTCCTCTGTCAAAGCTAAAATCGCTAGCACTTCCGTTCTTGGACAACGAAGCATTAAAGAAGCTGGATACACATTCAGAATCAGAATGAATGCCCCCTCTGATAATGGCGGACTCCGGATACCCATACTCCGACCCAACGACATCGACACTTTACGACAAAACTTTGGCATAGTAAGACCAATTTGATTCTGAACGTTTACGTTTCGGCGCCCAACAACGAGGCTCGTCGAATGTGGAGCACGAAAAAGCCGATGGGAAAAAGGCGTACAGCGTCGGCGGTCAAAACAACGTTATGGTGCTCCTAGATGTCTGCATTAGATATCTGATACAAATCCATTGAGGCGCCATCACCGCACCACACAGCTGGGACAGGAAAAAAGAACAGAACTATCCAAAAAAGATAATGTAATGTACCCACATCAGCGGAGAGGTGTGTCATGCTTGGTGGGCATATTAGTTTACAGAATTGGGAAGCACAATGTAAGAAACGAACCGCACGATGACCGAAAGAAAGGACAATAAACTTGAACAGACGGCTTGAGCAGTGTGACGATGTATAGCATGTAAATAGAAACTCTAAAGGTAATAATCGTCAGATGGCATGATCGATATCCTTACACAGCGCAACCTCCATGGTCGCGAGTGATTCGTGAGGCCGCGTGAGGCCCAGCCTAAAAACACTGAAACCCAGCTGGTGTTCTTATAGAGGCTGGTCACATTTGGAAGCTTCAATGTTCGCGGCTGTGACATTCGTGACACCCTGCATGTCGCGCTGAACCCGACATTCTAAGGACCTCAATATCTTGAAATCGGCTATCTATGTGTTATCTTTGATTTTGCAATGGATTCATATTTGGACAATCGGCGCGTGGGACAACTGATCTATGGAGGGGAACTCTTGACTGAAGAAGAGTATGATACAATGCTAGACAAGATTGATGATTTTCCGAGGGAGATGGAGCATGGTTGCAGGAAGCCGTCCTTATACTTGCAGCTGTTCGAAGGTGAGTTGCTCTCCTCGCGCCAATGTGAATGTCTAACGCTTGAGGGGTTTGTGCCAGACATGGTAAACACGGTATATGAACACGAGTCCCATCTACTGTCACAAAGTGAATGGGACGTGTTTGCTACGCTCAAATGCTATTGTTGTATGTGCTACGTGCCCTTATTCCCTAGACGTGTGGAATGACGAGCTTCGTCGCACGTGCAGACAACGCGCGTTACTGTCTTGTGCGGCTGGTCCTACGGAAACCTGATCAATGGCATGCGCTGTCGTCACTGGAGAACTACAAAAAGGAAGTCGGGGAAGTCGGGCTTGTTCGTGCAATAACGGACCTATGTCGACCGTGGTGTGAAATCCTGAGCGGCACGAGCGAAGAAATGGACGTGAACGCGGATTCTGGCAGGAAGGAGGCATTCGAGTTGAGCATTGGTCCGGACGAGGATATCAAGATGCCAATGCCAATATTGCAGAGCTACGACGCGGAGGCAGGACCGTCAAACTCGATCACTCGAAGCAGTTCAACATTGTCAGATAGCGACTTTCCCATTCTCAGTCAAACATTCCAGGAGAACTTGGAAGAAGTGCAATTGGATTCGTTCTGTCATGATGAAAGCACTATGGAAGTAACTGATCTCCTGAACCGACTCTCCGTCAAGCAGCTCAAAGAGCTCGTCAAAGCAACCAAAAGTAGGCCAAACAGGTCCACTGTGCGTCAGCTCTCCTGCTCCTTTCGATGCGCTGCCAATCGTGCGATGTAGAAATCAGAGATGATACGAGCATTGCTGGCCAATGCGGCGACGCAGTCTGTGCTCGATTTCCCTGTGAGCCCGGCAACCAAGAAACTACGGAAAGCTCCTGAGCCGGGTCTGCGCCAAACGGCGTTTGATGTAAAGCTGTCTCCCAAGGGAAAAGAGAAGGCAATGCCTAGAAATCAAGAACGGAGGCTTGTTCAGATGGTACTGAAAATTTTAGGTGCGTGTACAACGCTTTGATTGTACCTATCTCATAATTCCTCCGTTAGGCAAGTGCGTCAGGATCAACGAAGACTTTTATCACCTTGTGCGACGATTGCATCTGATCTGTTTCCGGTGTACCGAACAACCAACCTCGCTTCTGTTACCCGCCCTTCTCACGTCGTTCAAGAAGCGTACCTATGCGAAGTACAAATATAAACGTGACAATTCTATATGGCCAACACGAGAAGACCTGTTGGCTTACGAAGAGGCGCTTGAGCTGGAGGCACACTTGGAGACAGTCACAAACAAGCTGCCGGAAAAGGACAGAGAACCGCTCGCCGAGTCGGTTGCGCCCGCAACTCCCATTGGTCAAATCTTGCGTACCCCTAAAGCACGGTTCAAAACCCCCAAAGACCCACCACTAACCTCTGGCTCCGGTGTGAAGGAAGAAGCGCTTGATCAAAATGAAGACGTTTTTGCGTTGCCTGAAGTGACACATGAGGAAGCAAATATTCGAAAAGCTAGGAGAGTGAAAGAACTCTTGTATGAGAATATTTATCCAAATTGGAAAGTATTCATCGAGGCTAAGACAAGAGAAGGATGGTCGAGTCGGAAACCTGGCTTGGAGCGATTTGATCCTGGTATGTGATTTCATTTAGATAATAAATTTTAACTCCTTTTGCGCCATCAAGGTTACGTTTACACGCGAATGCTCCACCATGCCTTACGCGCGCTCGCTACGCTAAAAGAGTATCGGTCAGAATATGATATATTACAAGCTCTGTTAGGACAAACATTTTATCGTCGGGGTTCGCGTGCGAAATGGTACGAGAGGCGCGCCATAATTCAAACCATGTACCTGTGCAAGGTGGATGGGAGGAAACGCGACGAGGATGTTCTTCGGCAAGCGATTGATGGCATAAAAGAGGCTTTGTTGGACGAGGACACCGGGATAGGTATGGCCCTGTGCGATACGTACGCGAGAGCTAACTGGATCCATATAGTCTGGCGGCCTGGTCTCTTTCGCCGATTGCAGCGGTTGGAGAAGATGTTGCATGTACCAGAGGAAGAGCGCAGCCAATGCGAGGGAGAATTGAAGCAACCACAGAAAGTGTTCGTCAGGGCTGCGAGAGCAATCAAACGGTCAGACAGTATGACGATAGACCGTGGCGGCCAAAGTGCAAATTCCAAGAGTGGTGGGCTGTATGTGTACTTGACACCGAAGAAGAATGAAGGGGAGCCGAAGGAGGAGGAGGACGTCAAGGAAGAGGAAGAAGGGCATGGCCAAGAGAAGGTGAGCATATACATATTTGAAACCGTGAATTCATTTGGTGATCTCTATGAAAGTCAAAAATCCAGAGCTGGAAGGGCAAGTCGTTGTGGGTCGGCAGAGACAACGACGAGGTCTATGTTGAGATACGTGCCCTTCAGCATTATGAGACTCTAGGCTTCAGAGGGTGAATACTTTTTTGTGATAATTCCATGCAGTGCATTGACGATTTGCTGGTAGATTTCACGCCGAAACGCGGATCCTGACGACAATCTTCTCATTGTTGTTCTGGGACATCATCTTTGCGGATGTCCCGGGCGCTTTTGAAACGCCTTATCAAACTGCACCGTTGGACCTTGCAGAGGACACCTTCTACTATGCCCGTAAAGACATGATCGATGCAAGGCTAGAGGAGATACGCGACGGGAACGCTAGGGAGATATTGCTGCGGCATGACGATCAGCATCGGGAGAAGCAAACGATGTGCATTGGATTGCGATGGGATATGTGCGAGTCTGCCGATCTTGTGGAGATTATTGATGTGAGTCTTCAAGTTTCCAGCATTGTCCGTTTGTTGAATCGTAGTTAGTGTCTTGGTGGTCATACATTGGCGCTCATCTGTCGGCTGTTTTGTGAAGATTATGGCGGTAGATGCAGCGGGGTCCCCGATCTCGTCGTCTGGAAGGCTGAACAACAGATGTGCAAGTTTGTAGAGGTCAAAGGTCCTGGCGACCGACCTCAAGAGAACCAAAAGGTAAGAGAGCTTGTCGGATTTCATAGAGACGTTGACGAAGGGGTATATATAGTTGTGGTTTGATTCTCTTTTGAGAGCAGGGGCAAACGTGGAGATATGTCATGTCATTGATATAAATGCGCCTCCGAAGGAAAAGCGCAAGACTCCGGGGACCGGGACCCATCGCAAGCGAAAGACGCTCCCTGTCCAACCGGAGCTATGCGAACAGGGATGTGCAAATGATGATGACGATGATTGGGAATTTGACCAATGCAGTTGTACGCCTACTCCTATCAGCATGGATGGAAGTGCGCCGAGAAAAAAGCGACGGAAGAAAACACATGCGGAGGATGAACTCCCTTCCTATATTTCAGGTACTTTGGAAAGCCCATTGGATCGGCTGAACATTCCGCATGCAGTTTTCTGCATGGATGATATTGATACACCATCGAAACGGAAAAAGTAATTTCTTCAGACGCTTCATCTGTATACAAGTACAAGACCTGGCACATTGAGTGTAGCTTAGATAATGCATAGCAAATGGTCAACCAACCTCGGGTAATCGTGCGACCCTGATTGCGCATGCGGAACGCTCGGCAGCCGATTTATGCGGGCGCCCGAGCGGCACAGGACCATTGCACGCGCGTTCGGGGCATGATCAGATGGCTGATGCAGGCAGGGAAGCAGGGTTCGTCAGCCAGTTTAGTGTCAGAATATAATCCGTGCTGAATCATCGCAAGCGGCCAGTGTCCAAAAAAAGCATTTGTTGGGAACACGGGTGTGATAGATTGATATCCAAAACCCAAGAATGCTTAGCGTACATCGCCTTGACTTCCTCCGCTCGGTCCTCTCGCCCCCTCTCGCCCTTTCCCCCTTTGCGTCCTTTTGAAGGACGGAGGCCATGGCCCTTCCAAAGTCAGGTCTGCTCAAGTCCTTCGCAACCTTCAACGTTGCTTCGCTATTCTCACGCAAACGACCTGCCGGCCGGCCAAGAACCGTCTTCGTAAACCGTCCAACTCTTCCGCCAGAATACCTTGACAAGAAAGGACGCCCAATACCTGAATATGTGTATACCCCAAACCAGGTCATCACTTCCAAGTATAACCTCATCACGTTTATACCAAGGAATCTGTTAGAGCAGTTCAGACGAGTCGCCAATTTGTACGTTTTCCTCATCATTATTCGATATCCATCCTCCTGACTGCAGTTTAACGGTCAGGTTCTTCCTTGCCATCGCTATCATTCAGTTTTTCCATGTATTTTCGACCATCGCTCCTGGTGTTGCCATCCTACCCCTGGCGTTCATTGTGGCTGTGACCGCCCTGAAGGACGGATACGAGGATTTCAAACGGCATCAGGCGGATAGTAGAATCAACCAAAGTACCGTCTGGGCCCTCGTGGGCGGGGGATGGACGAATCCAAATGCGATGAAGCCAAAGAGCAAGACCTTTATTAAAGGACTGCTTGGGAACGGTCTCTCTGGTTCCCAAACGCAAGGAAAAAAGGGGAAGAAGGCACATGGTTATCAACTTAATGACGTCCAATTTGACGACAAGTATGAACAATATGCCGGGATCATAGACGATAAGACTGCACGCCCGCATTGGAAAAGGGTATTGTGGGAAGATGTTCGTGTTGGCGATTTCGTGAAACTGGAAGACGGCGATTTCCTGCCCGCGGATATGATGATTTGTTCTACGTCGGGAGAAGAGGATGTGGCTTTCGTGGAGACGAAGAATTTGGATGGGGAGACAAATCTCAAGTCACGTCATGCCGTGCCTTCTCTCGTTCATTTACGGACTGCCGCGGATTGCGTGAATGCCGGTTCCTTCCAGGTCAACTGCGACCGCCCGGACACGGACTTGTACAGGTTCAATGCCAATGTTGAGCGCGATGGCGAAAGAACGGCCGTCGATAGCTCCACGACCCTTTTGCGTGGCACAGTATTGCGGAACACGAATTGGCTTATTGGGATTATCTTGTTTACCGGATTGGATACCAAGATTGTTTTGAACTCGGGAAATACTCCCAGTAAGCGCAGTCGGGTGGAGAGGGAAATGAATCCGCAAGTGTACGTTGAATGAAACTATCGTTTAGTTCGACCGCTCAAACTTGTTCAGATTCCTCAATCTCGGTCTCATGGCGCTTATGGCGCTAGTGTGCGCTATAGTCGACGCTGTCCTCGAACAGCGTCTATACCCAAAGGGTGCCCCCTGGCTCTACGATGATAACCAGAAGGATAACAATCCACGAATTAATGGATTGATCACGTTCTTTTATGCTATTCTCACGTATGCTGCCCAGCTTTATTCCTTTCGCTTCGACTGAAGATTTGCACAGGTTCCAGGATATTGTACCCATCTCCTTGTATATATCCATGGAGTTTGTACGGGTAGTACAAGCTGCCTTTATCTATTTGGACCCCAACATCTGGTATCAGAAGACAGATCAGCCTACCATTGCCCGCACTTGGAATCTGTCTGACGATCTTGGCCAGATTGAATACGTCTTCTCTGATAAGACAGGTACCTTAACACAGGTTTGACCAAATCATGTTTATTGGCGGGATGACTGACAACTTTTCTTTCGCAGAACTCCATGGTCTTTAGACAATGTTCAATTGGCGGGAAAGCATACCGAGGAGCTGATTACAGCGGAGATAGGAACGAACAGCACGATACGCTCAAAACGATCGCTGTTGCTGATCCTGGAGCCAACTTCGGCTTGACTAAACAGTTATCTGGCGATAGCACAGCACGTAACTCCAGTGGTTTGTTGTCGTCTCGCTCAGACCAATCAGATGATAGCAAGGCCCACTTCCATGATGCCGAGTTGCTAGAGGATTTGGAAAAGGCCGTAGCCATTGATGAAACGTCAGACTTCGCTAGCCATGCTCGCATATTGAACGGCTTCTTCATTGTCCTTTCGCTCTGTCATTCCGTACTGACGGATGTAAACCTCTGAGACGGGCCATATAACGTACAAGGCCCAGTCACCCGATGAAGCTGCTTTGGTCCAAGCTGCAGCCGATGTCGGATTCGTCTTCCTGGGCAGAGACAAGGACATTTTGAAATTGCGTACACCCTTCTCGCAGGAGGAAGAGAAGTACGAGTTGCTGAATATCTTGGACTTCACCAGCGCGCGGAAGCGCATGAGCGTACTTCTCAAGAAGGCTACGGATGACTCGAGAATCTTCCTTTTGAGTAAAGGGGCAGACAACATCATCTTTGACAGGCTACGACCAGGTACGGATGACTTGAAGGCTCTAACGGATCAACATCTGCGAGAATTCGCAAACGAGGGCCTTAGAACGTTGACGTTAGCGTACAAGGTCGTTCGAGGTTCGCTACATTTCTGTGTCTTGATTTCCTGTTATAACTAACACTGTGTAATTAGAGGACGAGTACGCAGCGTGGAACGCACGCTACCAACAAGCAAATGCGGAACTCGAGGACAGGGAGGCCAAAGTTGAGGCTGTATGCGATGAAATTGAACGTGATTTAAGATTACTAGGCGCCACCGCCATCGAAGATCGTTTGCAAGATGGTGTGCCTGAAGCTATCGCGGACTTGAAGCGAGCTGGAATTAAAGTTTGGGTTGCAACGGGTGACAAGTTAGAGACCGCAATAGGTGATTGCTTTCCCATAGGTCAACGTTATCCCGTTGCTGAAGCGCGTAGCTATTGGACGCAGCACCAATCTGATATCCAGCGATGCAAACATCATCATCGTCCGTGGAGGTACTCGCCGAAGTGTTCAAGACCAGATGTCGTTAGCATTGGCTCGGTATTTCCCCGAGCACGAGGAAGCGAAGCTCCTTGTTTCGATTCCCAGTGCAGGGGATGTTGAAGCTGGGAAGAGCGGTATCCCACTACAAAGGATCAACACTGGTGTAACGGATATTGTCGGAGCCGATAATGGCGAGCGTGCTGGTGGTTTTGTGTTGGTTATTGACGGCGCTGCCCTTTTGGAGGTGAATAATCACGCCCAAGTGCTTTAGTCATCATTTATCCTCTTTTGCTCTAGGCTTTTGCAACGATGGAGAACAAGGATATACTATTGCGCTTGGGTGTCAAATGCGATGGCGTCATATGTTGTCGAGTTTCGCCCCTCCAGAAGGCCCTCATCGTCAAACTTGTCAAAGATGGGCTGAAAGCTATGACATTGGCTATCGGTGACGGTGCTAATGATGTTAGCATGATTCAAGTAAATTTTTTTTCCATTTCCAAGATAATGTCCTGTTAACTAATTGTCATACTAGGCCGCAGACGTCGGTGTCGGCATATCAGGCGAAGAGGGCTTGCAAGGCCGTCAACTCGTCAGACTATGCAATAGCACAAGTGCGTGATAATTATCGTTCCTTCTGATTACATCCTTATCGTATGAAGTTTCGGTTTTTGACTAGGCTTTTGTTCGTGCATGGTCATTGGTCCTACGCACGAAACGGGACAATGTCAGTGCACTGTTGTGATATTCTTCGTTTCGACCATAATCACTAACAACCTGACAAGGGTTTTAAACTTCTTCTATAAGAATATGATGGCTGTTGGCGTACTATTCTGGTGGCAGATCTATAATGGCTGGAGCGGTTCATTGTAAGTTTATTACTCAATTATAGGTGTTGAGTATTCAAGCCCTCGTTTCAGCGTTTATGATTATATATACATTCTTTTTTGGAATTCTCTATGGACAATACTTCCGGTCCTTGGCATTGGTATTTTCGACCGAATCATTGGTGAGTGCCTGATTGCATTGATCAAATTTATAGAGTTCGCTTACACTTGTCGAAGATGACGATGTGTTGATGGAGCTCCCTGAGCTTTACAGATATGGCCGAGAGCGCTATTGGTTTAGTCTGAAAGAATTTTTCATTTACATGTTCGAGGGTGCCGTCCAGGTAAGCGTCATCGTTTCTGCATCTCCGTCAAATTTCTGACAGTCGTTTGGTATGAAGACCGCGCTCATATTTTTCTTTATATTCTATACCTACGCCTGGTCAACATCCGCTCGCAGTGATGGATGGGGCATTTTCACTGACGAATTCTCAACGGTTTGTGTGATATGAACAACAGAATCACGGTGGCTAATCGTCTGTTTCAGCCCATGACATTCGCGGCAGTCATAGCCGCCAATGCTTTCGCTGGCCTAACATCAACTGCAATAACGATCTGGTTGGTTCTCTGCATCTTGTTTGGCATCGTCTTGATTTGGTGCTTCACGGTACGTGACAAGAAAACCTTGACGAGCCAACGCCTAACGTATTGTAGGCTGTTTATTCAACTATCCCTCCTTCCTACTCATCCACCACTCTCTATGGCATTAATGACTTCATCTTCCCATCTGCTTATTTCTGGCTCGTATTGCCCCTTGCTGTCATACTTGCACTCACGCCTCGCCTCATCGCAAAAGCACTCAAGATCTACTTCGCACCTGACGACATCGACATTATACGCATTTTGCGAAAGCAAAATCCCAGTCTTGACCTGTCACAGGCCAAAAGAGGGTTGGAAAGATTCAAGCAGCCCGCTATTGCTACACCTATTTCCCGTTCGTCCGTGGACATAGGGCGGTCGCAAGATTTACGACTAGCGAGTCGAACTGACATGGCCACTGGGCTCGTGTCACAAGACCGTGGATTCGATTTTGCCTCGGAGGAGGGCGGCATCGCCATCCGACGTATGCAGACTCAATTATCAGAGCACCAACAACAAAGAGTTCTAGACAAACGTCCAACGTCCGCATCGTCGAAAAAAGCGAAAGAGGCACTATCGCATGTATTCTCGCTAAGGCGAGGACTGCGCAAGAAAAATTCTGAAAATCGCAAGTCGAATGAATAATGAAAATGCATTACGGACGCCAGACACATTGCTTGTGTACTTTAATTATCACGCGTAATTTATCGGTGCATGTTGTATCATTAACATCCACAGCTACTAATCTACATGCTATTCGAGGGTTGATACGTTTATCTATGCTTTGAATTGATAGGGAATGAGATCATACATAACACGAAGATGAGAGGTTTCAGTCGCGCCGAGGGTATGAGTATTAAGACTCGATTTCGAGGAAAGGATCGCCGATTTCTAGGTCGTGTCAGATTCCCGACAAAAATGTCAGTCAAACATGAATGAGTACAGTACCTTTCCTGAGGCTCTCAGCAATATGCGTATCAACAAATTCATCCTTATCCTTTCTTCCACCTTCTTTCCCTCCCTGAGATTCCCAGACGCCACCAGCTCGCGGCTCGCGCCTCCGGGTCTTCGCGTCGCGGTCACGAGCATAAGCCCCTTGCGGCTGCCGGCGCTTGCTGGATGGCATGCCAACGGAACCATGGTGGCTACCGCTTGCGCTTGGGCCAGCAGTGACAGTAGGACTGCTAGGATTACCGCTACCACTAGAGAGGCCCGCAGCAACGTGGGTTATGATCTGAGATAATTGGGCGGTGTTTTGAGATGGCGGGAAGTTGGATTCTTCGGGTGGTGGGGATTCTGAAGAAGGCGTGGAGAACGTTGGTGAACCGAGTTCTACAGGGGAGTTCATGTTCTGATATGAGGCGCGGCGGAAACTGATGTAATGCTGGGATGGAAAAAGTATGGCCCACATGGGGATCGAACCCAAGACCCTTGCATTATTAGTACGACGCCCTAACCAACTGAGCTAGTCTGCCGCTGCATTGAGCAGTTTCGGCCGCATCCGAACACAATCCATATCCGGTACTTTACAGCAATCTATTTTTAGATTTCATAATTAAAGATATTTAAGTTGTCCACTCTAAGCATGAGGTACCATATCACTTAGAATTCCATGTCAGGTAACACTAGTCAAGCTACTGCTTCTTTCGACACACGATGCTACATGCCCTACTTCAAACTACCTCTGCTCTTTCTTACATTAGGTCTCCCTGGATTCTATGAAACCCTCGTAACCGGCCTCGAAGGATCCATGTTGTGTAAGATGCTGGTCACACCATCTAACAATGACCTCGACCAACATCTCGTCTATTCAGCGTTCGGGATCATCAGCTCCATATCCGACCAAGTGCGGAAGTTCAGTAGCATCTTACTTGGGTTTGTAATTCCGCCTTCGTGAATTGCGCCTGCTAATGACACGCACATAGCGTGGTCGTCGCTACATTATTCAAGCCATCCATGAAAGACAATGACGCATTTTGGTTTTTTGTCTCTTCTTCCTTGATATTGGCTGTCACGGCCTTGGTTTGTTCGACGATCCTCGTCATTATCTGCAATCGTCTCGAGGTACGTTACATACCACCATTTTTTTAATTTAGCTAAGATGTTCCCAAAGAATGGGCGCCTCTCTGTCGACGTGGCTTCGTTGAACTTCTCATACTGGACTGTTTGGGGCTTCTTCTCGTTCCCAACCATTTGCACGGTATGGTATGGTGATGTGCCCAATCAGAATGTATGAGATATCTGATGCTCTTTGACAAGGGGTTCTATAACTTTCGGTGTCGCCATCATCATTGACGCTATGCATCCAATCGTATCCGAGAGTGACACTGGGCAAGACAGTCGCTCCACAGCTGCGAAAGTTGCACTATTGTTGATGATCTGTTTTGCTGCGCTGCAGTTCGGATCATTTCTGCACCATGTTCGACGACTTTCTAACGCTCTTGGTCGAAGTGTACATCAAGAACACGCTTAGATCCTGTGGGTTGTATGTACACGTGTTATACTGCAACAACCAACGACATGGATGTAGATTGCTGTAGTATAATTGATGTTGTTGACTCTACGATAAGATGAGCCATGTCCTCTAATTCATTGAAGGGGGACACATGCCGGCTGAGGTCCAGGTAGGCTCCAGCCGCTCCACTACCTTCGGTAAGGGAGGGCAGGGTCGGTATTCAGTACGGTGCCAACGAATTTGAATCGACATTCTGCCAAATATTTGAAGGAGAGTAGCCGCAGAAATTGACTTGCAGACTACTTCTATCCAGACCGTTCGCCAGAATCGTGCCCAAGACAACTACCAGGTGCGGGCGTTGTTGCCTGCCTTTGAATTGCTCTCCCACGTAACGGTGCTGTTATAAATGCGAATGTACTTGGTAGATTGATCAGACAATCAAGTTCAATCATGCGTGCACTGCAAACTTACCGCTCCAAGTAGGATAGGCATTGGCGTTTAGCGGAATAGCACTGCTAGGATGCCAATTTCTTAGTGGATAATGGGCCAGAGGGTTCTGATCACACAGGAGGAATTCCTGTTTGAAAAAAGGTAATTGGCACATGTGATGAGTGCCACAGCGCGCAGGTCCATCTAAGTGAAGTCAAAATTTGATACAATGGGACACGCCAGGTCATGCGTACCCCTTCGAGGACGTTCAGTAAAAAGAGAATCGGAAAAGGCACTTGTGATTAGCCCTTTGGATGAACGAATGCCACAATGAGGCCCTGCACTTTCGCGTGCAGGGCATAGAAAGTTACTTCTTGGCGCCATATCCTGGAATGAGCCAGCTAGATGAGGAAGAAACGTCCCCACATTCCTCCAACTGACGAGCCATCTTCCGATATTATTTCAACGCTGCAGGGTTCCACGAGTACGTATAGGCCATGGATGCTCGGCATTAATGGTCCTTGGCGAGCCTTATTTAATATGATAACTGTAGGAACAATGCTACCGGGAAACTCCGAAAACTTGTGCAAGGAGAAATGCCCGGCAGTTGGGATGAGGAAGGGACACAGACAGGAATCACAAAATGACGCAACCTTGTCATATGAGAGGAGGGGTTGCATAACTTGCTTGCTGCGGGAATTCTTCGATTTGGTCGATAACGTGAAGAGAAGAGCGTCGTTATTGAGTTCTCCGACACAGCTCCGCTCTCACTGCTCGCGCTTTTAGGCTTCTTTGCAACCAGTCGACTGTCTCAAACGCAAGTCCACCTTCCTCCTCTCCGACACGGTGCACTTCCCTCCCCGTTTCCTGGTGTTTTCTAATTCTATTGCGCCCAGAGCGCTGGGCGCGCCACTCGTCGCACTGTGGAATCGGGCGCCTCCAGTGGGATTTACTCCTCCGAATCTGATACCACTGCGGATAAACTCTGTGCGGACGCCACCCGAACAGGGATGGGTGTCATGATCTACTTTAGCGCGCTCTTGTTGGGCGCGGCGATGAGTGCGGCGGTGCTCTGGCGACATTTGATGGCGTGGAGGGTATTTAAGTCGCAATTTATGGCTTCGATGGTGCATGTCGGGGTGGTAAATGCTGGGGTGCTAGTGGGAGTGTGTGCAGGGTGGTAAGGAGGGTGTTTCGTGGCGCCGTCGGTGAGATTCGATCTTCAGTCGCAACGAGGGTATGTATTAAGACTCGATTTCGAGGAAAGGATCGCCAATTTCTAGGTCGTGTCAGATCCCCGACAAAAATGTCAGTCAAACATGAATGAGTACAGTACCTTTCCTGAGGCTCTCAGCGATATGCGTAACAAATTCATCCTTATCCTTTCTTCCACCTTCTTTCCCTCCCTAAGATTCCCAGATGCCACTAGCTCGCGGCTCGCGCCTCCGGGTCTTCGCGTCGCGGTCACGAGCATAAACCCCTTGCGGCTGCCGGCGCTTGCTGGATGGCATGCCAACGGAACCATGGTGGCTACCGCTTGCGCTTGGGCCAGCAGTGACAGTAGGACTGCTAGGATTACCGCTACCGCTAGAGAGGCCCGCAGCAACGTGGGTTATGATCTGAGATAATTGGGCGGTGTTTTGAGATGGCGGGAAGTTGGATTCTTCGGGTGGTGGGGATTCTGAAGAAGGCGTGGAGAACGTTGGTGAACCGAGTTCTACAGGGGAGTTCATGTTCTGATATGAGGCCCGGCGGAAACTGATGTAATGCTGGGATGGAAAAAGTATGGCCCACGTGGGGATCGAACCCAAGACCTTCGCATTATTAGTACGACGCTCTAGTCGGCCTTTTTGAGCGGGAGCTTGAGAAACTCGAACGCACTCTCACCATATGGAAAAACACCACCGAAGTATTCAAACGTCACTTGCCAACTGTCACCGCCAGCCATCCTGAATTTTATCGCTCTCATGAACAGCTCTGAGCCGGATTCGGAATCAGGTTTTCGCCGATGCTCGACATTGTCCCATCCACTCCCACCATATGCAAAGGCACCATCGACGATCACCGCCAGCCATCCACACCGCCCTCACGCCAGCTATCCACCCCAAATCGCCGGCAAAGACCCTGGATTTTCCATTTTGCCGCCGACATGACCAGGCCTTGGTATTGATTGGAATGTACAGCAGCGACACACCCCATGCGTGCTGAATCAGATTCTTGTGGTGGCTAGTGTATATAAACCTGCCATCTCCCGGTAGATGTTTTTTATTCTCAAATTCAAGTTTTCACATCACATACGATGCCATTCGAGAGCGGAAAAACGTACAAGATTGTCAACGTCCAGGCGGGCACTGTCCTCGACCTCTACCGTCCCTCCTACACTACCAGTGCGTTATGGTGATCTCAACCTCCTGTTCCATCTGTATTGACCCATCCCCTTTCATCGGCAGTCAGCGGCTGGGAATGGCTCAACGGAGACAATCAGAAGGTCAGTTCTCCGTTGTTATCCGATGCCTCAAGTCACCTACTTACGTTATTTCATATTACATGCAGTGGATTGTCGAGATCAATGAGGACAAGTGGTTCTTCAAGAATAAAGAACGTCAAACCTTCATCGGTGTCGTCCCAAGCCTCATAGAGGGCTATGCGAAAGGATTTCGTCTCATTGGAACTTTCGCCGAGGCATTTGCGTGGGAGGTCGAGCATGTTGGAAAATATGGAGATGCGTACAGGTCAGTTCTTCTACAGTTCCCAAGCAATCGCACATATTCTAACCCCAGTATGCAACAGACTGAGGCTGCCGGGCACTAAATTCAATGCTGATCTTGCCGATGGAGACACGAGGAACAACATACCCGTCTCATTGTGGGACCCGCCGACGGAGGGAGATGGACTGAACCAAATTTGGAGGTTTGAGGAGGTAACCTGTTGAATTGTAAGAGTAAATTCGAGAGCAGTACTGTAGAGTTTCAGGGCGATAGGTGATTTCAGTGCGATTCTGATTCTGGACATCGATCACTTAGAACAGTACGGCTGCCGTTCTCCTATTCAAGTCTCCGCGCACACCCCTGGGGATGAGTGAACGCCTGCAGATATCGTCAGGATGAGGCCTTGAGGAATTGAATTCAGTGACGCCACTAACTCCTCCCGTCGTCACGTTTTGTCTGATTATCACTGGATATCACTGTCGCATTCATTTGTCATTTCTGGTTCAAATCAACCAGACAATGTCAGTACACTCGACCCTAGCCTCACCTCATGAGGCATTTCGCAGCCCACCGGAACTCCCAACCGAAATCGTCCAGCAGATCTTCGCTACATCTGCAACGACGCTTTCAACACAGCAGCTGGCAGAATTTCCGTGGTTTCTTGGTCACATCTGCTATCGACTAATCCTGCACAAGAACCACTGCGTGTCACTTACTATCATTGCTTTTCTACGATTATGTGAACGTTCGTGAAGGCGATATGAGCCTGTTGTTTCAACTGATTTCATCCTGGACCATCAATAGAGCGACTGGCAATTGTGGTCATAAGAGACTACAAAAGTTGAAGATAGCTGGTAACCTGTATCATGTGTCATTGGTCCAATACGTCACCGAGGATTAGATCAGGTGTCGGTCGCAGCCAGGTATCTATCGGTTACTTTGAGCACAGCACCTGAACCATTGGCAGCACGTACCCATAGCGAGTGCAACAAGTATGTATACTACTTACTGTGTAGTCAGGCTATCCCAACTGTCTTACACCAAGGTTGATGTAATCCACTGGGTCAAAGGGATACATTGAGCATGACCAAGCTCACCGCACACGAGATTAAGCTCGAAAAGGTGATTAATTTGTTCTATCGTACACTATTCTTTTTACTGAACTCCTGTAGCATGATTTACCCGCATGGCGTGCCCACGGTTGAAATGGAGCGGAACCCTTTGATCCCCATGCGCAACTGAGCGTTCATGCTTCGGCGTGCGCATCATTCGAGAGCAACGGTGGCCATGCCACGAAGCATGCCTTCGATTCCTCTTGTTTGGGGATGAAGAGTAGGAACAAGCCCGGCCTGCTCTACGCTTGGACTCTGAAAGCTCCTCAGAGGTGCTATAGTATGCTGAGGACATTGAATGTTTGGGAGCTGGTCTTTTTCTTCTGAGCTTCACCGAGGATCGTGAGGAACATGCTCAGAGGGTTGAGATGTGGAACTGCTAGTGGATTGGAGGCGGCGCCAATGTCGCTGGTCAGAGACCTGCCAGCTGTGCAACACTCCCCAGGGTCTTTTTCAGAGCAGAACGTCTCTGTGACCAGACTGCTAAGATCGCACTCACTTGTTTTTGGATGCGGTAGCTGGGGTTGGCTGCAAAGAATAGAGGAGCGAGGCCTCTAAGCGAGATACGGCGCGATCAGGGAGCGTCAGGCAATATTGTCAGGTGATGGCGGAGATTCTAGCATTTTCTCGCCTGGGCAGGGAATTCTGAGGCAAGTTGTCCGCGGTATTCACGAATTATGCGATCTCGGCCATAAGGAGTACCTTTTTCCTTGTGAGCACGAATGAGACGGCAGGCCCAGACAAGCTGGTGGCCGTTGGGTACAAATATTCTAGTGCCGAGGAGGCTGAGACTGGGTGTGTATGAGAAAGGCGGGAAGGACGAGCAAAACGGGTGATCTCCAGATCATGGATCAATCAGGCTAGACGAGGAAGGAACCAAAACGCTTTCTTACATTGGGCCTCCCTGGATTCTATAAATCTCTCGTAACCGGTCTCGAAGGATCCGTGTTGTGTAAGATACTGGCCACACCATCTAACGATGGCTACCTTGACCAATATCTCGTCTACTCAGCGTTCGGGATCATCGGCTCCATATCTGATCTAGTGCGGAAATTCAGTAGCGTCTTACTTGGGTTTGTAATTCCGCCCTCGTGAATCGCACTCGCTGATACCACGCACATAGCGTGCTCGTCGCTACGTTATTCAAGCCATCCATGCAAGACAATGGCGCATTCTGGTTTTTCGTCTCTTCTTCCTCGATATTGGCTGTCACGGCCTTAATTTGTTCGACAATCCTCGTCATTGTTTGCGGTCGTCTCGAGGCACGCTACGCACCACCATTTTTTGAATTTAGTTATAAGAATGAACACCTCTCTGTCGACGTGGCTTCGTTGAACTTCTCATACTGGACTGTTTGGAACTTGTTCTCGTTCCCTGTGCCCAATCAGAATGTATGAGATATCCATGCCGTTTGACAAGGGGTTCTATAACTTTCATAGTCGCCATCATCATCGACGGTATGCATTTAATCGTATTCCGGGAGCGACATTGGGCAAGGCAGTCGTTCCGTAGCTGCCAAAGTTGCGCTGTTGTTTTGCTGCATTGCACTTCAGATTTGTTCTGCACCATGTTCGACACTTTCTAGCTCTTGGTCAAAGTATACATGAAGAACACGCTTAGATCTTGGTACTCGGTTGTACGCAGATGATCAGATTGGATTTGACTATTTACATAAGCGACAGCGTCACGTTTATCCACATGTCACAACACTCGACATTAGCCTCAAGCCATGAGGCATTTCGCAGCCCACCAGAGCTCCCAAACGAAATCATCCAGCAGATCTTCGCTACATTTGCGACGACGCTTACAACAGAACGGCTGGCGGAATTTCCGTGCATGGAATTTCCATGGTTTCTTGGTCACATCTGCTCAACATGGAGATACATATTTCTATCCATGACCACCGAATTCTGGTCCAGTATAATGATATTTCTATGTTCGGAGAACGTTGAACACGCAATCAATGTCGTTCGCTTCTTCCTGGAACGCGAACCGGAAGTTCCGTTCTCTTTCTATATATTGTTCAAGTTATCCTACCCTCAGGATGAAGACTATCGACAAGTAGATCAATTACACCAGATAATGGAAATGCTCGTTGACAAATCTATGCGCTGGGAAGAGGTGTCGTTCAATATGAGTGCCCAACATCTGTTGCCGTTAACTCGTACAAAGGATCATCTTCCCCTCTTGCAGAAGCTTACTATTCTGTTGCAAAGCGTAGATGATGGCATCCCTGATTTGCTTTGCGACGTATTTCAAAATTCCCCGTCCTTGTATTCCGTCCGCATTCGATACCTTGCCGATTGGAAGTTTAATTGGTTGACTTTAAGGGATCTTGACTTGGGCATGCTGGAATCTAGGGCTTCTGAATTCGTCGCCGCGCTGCCACAGATGACGAAATTGGAATGCCTTGGGTTGGGGGAAGACAGTGATGCCATACCTTCCAGCACCATTGTCCTTCCTAGCCTGACGACGTTGACTTGCAGGCCTGGTTGGTTGCGTTTTCTGCGAGCGCCCGCATTGGAAGACCTGAGAATCGAATTCGAGTTTGATGATTCCGCATCCGACATTGTATTGCACTTTCTATGCAGGTCCTGCTGCACCCTGAAACTTTTGCGCCTTGCTATAATATCAGCCCAGGCATCCACAGTCATAGACATCATCAGGCACACACCCCGGCTTGCCAAGTTGGAACTTTGGGACATAGCCAACCCAGGGGATGTCTTCAAGCAACTCATCATACCGACTAATCCTGCACAAGAACCACTAGCATGTCACTTACTATCGTTGCTCTTCTGCGGTTATGCGAACATTCGTGTAGGCGATATGAGCCTGTTGTTTCTTCTGATTTCGTCCCGGACCGTCAGTAGAGCGACTGGCAATCGTGGTCATAAGAGACTACAACAGTTGAAGATAGCTGGGGACGTGGATGGTGTGTCATTGGTCGCGAAAGCGGACTTGATCGCGCTGTGCGAAGAGCGCGGGGTTCAATACGTCGAGGAATATGTCGGTCGCGGCCAGTGAAGTGGACATTTGTACCCGGTGTTTTGCAAAGCTCAGGTATCTATCGGTTACTTTGTATTCAACTTCCAGGCTGTTAGGTTTATCTCAAATAAGCGTCCTTTGGCCAGATTTATTACCGTACTTCCGTAAACACCAACCCAAATGGTACGAGATAAATACCAGGTTCCAAAGTCAAATCCACCATGCGTGACTCTCATCCTCCTCTCCAAATCCTATTTCGAAATTGAATTCATCCTCGAGATTCGCTGCGCGTTCGTAATGCTCATCGGTGAGCCTGTCCATTTGACACTGATGGAGAAGGAAAGATGCGGTAACGAGGGACACAACCATCGATCCCTCCTTACTCGCATTTATCTGCCTTTGTTCCACCATGTCCAACAAGGCATGTAGTTTTAAGTCACATCCTGCGAGACTGATGTGCGCCAATCGAGGCCCAAGCGATCCATCTGCGACATGTAACATATCCTCGTCGTCGATGTTACCGGATATCGTTGCGATGTGTAATGATGGCATACATCGAAGCAATCGACCGAGGTCCACAGCGTTGTAAAGGTTTCTTAGTACGAGCTTCTGAAGCCTATCTTTGAAGCCAGAGCGTCTTGCCATCGCTTCCACTTCGAAAAAAGTGCGAGGAGAACTTCCGCTACGACCCGAAATGCTGAGGGACTCCAGGTTTGGCACGACGATACAGTGAAGGATGGCATCGGTAATAGGACCAACGATATCGCTAATAATGGTTAAACTGTGCAACTGCGGTAGAACAATGTCTTGAAGCAGGATGAAGGATGCATCGTCCTGCTCAATATAAATCGTGCAGTCGACAAGCGATTTACATTGGCGCAGTATCCCTGCCAGTAAGTCTGATCGTCTTACTGTGCCAAAGTAAAGTTGATTCAACTGATGCCACGGAAATGCGGGCAATAGATACTTGTAGGTATACCCAACGTCGACTGCAAGTTCCAGGGATTTTAGGGCCGAAAATTGTAATCGGTTAGTAAATAGTTGGATCGGAAGAGCCAGCCATGTTGGCGTCGTCAAAGAGAGAGTCTCGACGCGAGACAATGATGCATTGAGCGACGCATCTAGATCCAGGATTGGCGGGAAAAGGGAAAAGACAGCTAGCTGTTTGTATGTATAGGCAGAAAGGAAGCTGAAGATGCGTCTGCGTACTTCAGCTACCTCATCGCACCAAGCTATTAGTAGGTGCAAGGACAAGGGAGAACTTCCAGCGTAGCGGAGCCATGACCTGGCACGATAAAGCAATCCATCAACGACAGGGAGCGAGACTCCGGAATCATATGGTCCATGCTTTATGATCCTCAAGTCAAGGTCGTTCCATAGTGACGCAAAGTTAACCACGGTTTGTCGCCAATCTTTGCAAACGAGTTGTAACGTAAATCGAGGAGTCTTTCGAGTACGTTGACAGGGAGCCAAGAGTCCTGTACCACATGTGAACCAGAAGATCTCGCGAACGACCTCCTCTGGCAACTTCCCGAAGGGAGAAGGTCTAGAGTGGTCGTAGGGGATGCAAAGACGATGATCGACGTGGACGCCAATTGAGAAAAAGATCGGCGGTGAAGCGCTCGCAACAACTTGGCCTGGGACTGGGGCAAAGGGACTGCGTGAACGAAGGTCCTCACGAAGGTACTGCATCGAGCCTGAGGAGTGGGGTAGGGGTTTGTGAGTTATGCAGCATGACAAAACAGCTTATATAGTCAGAGGGCCAGAGGAGAGAAAAGGCTGGGCGCTCGTTAGCCGTGAGTATTGGTAGCGCCAATTGATCAAAATGTTGGTGTTGTCAAAATTGTTTTTGGTGTAGACCTCGAAAATCATTACCTATTAGCTGTATGACTTGATACTCACTGCACTGGTCTTTGATCCGTTTACAGAAATCGGCAACAGCAGTCAGTGCTGTTGAATAGCGCTTTCCTCGTTTGATTGAAGCGCTCGACGTCATCATTTCTTGTGATCCGTCTCGCACTTAGAGTTGCGGTAGTCATTTGTGGCTGTCCATGAGCTAATAGAATTCCCTGTACAATAATAATAATGATACTTGATACACTGAGTACAGAATGGAGGAGGTCAATGCGAGCGAGAAATGTTGCAGATTAGATCGTAAATGAGTAGAAAGAAAGAATAAGCCAAGACATGCGATATGTGATCCTTTCTATCCAAGATAATTGATGCGTGTATTGAGTCACTTCTTCTCTTCCTCGGACGGTGGTGGCTTCTTCCTCAAGAAACTGCGAGAAAGCACGTCGGATAGCTTTCGCCGAGATCTGCGGCGCTCTGACAAGTTTGTTTGCATGCGGCGTATTGCAACACTGTTCTCTTCCGTCGAGAAGTCGAATCCTCGGTGAATCGATCGCTGGCCGGTCGACATGTCTGTCTGGCTCGCCATCCCCAAGTCCATGGACGGTCGAGCACGCAGGGAGGCAACACTATGTGACGGTGTCATCTTCGGTGAATCGATACGGGAACCAACAGATACAGAGCGCGGGAGAGTTTTAAGAGGAAGATGATAATTAAGGGTTGCCTCCGAAGGATGCTTCTTATGGATGTATCGCATGATGTCGAAGTCATCGGGTGCAAATCCAAACTTCCACGCCTTGAGCAAATAGCGAGGGAGGAGGGCTATGCATACTACTAAGGGAAGGCATAACCAAAAATACGCGGAGTGGAATAAGAAAATGTTGTTTCCGTATATGGGAGTGGAAAACCAGCCAGGTGAGATGGTGTTGTAGATTGCCTAAGCCCAGATGAGGAGTTGCACTAATGGTTGGATCCAACACTTACTGTATACACGAACAAAATAACGATGCCAATGGAGACGGCAAAGAACACCCAAATTGTCCACACGTTTGTATTGAGCCCGTTGAACAGGTTGGCAGCGATGACGCTAGCGAAAACCATTGTCTGAAAACGGTTGTCAAGGATGAAGAATGATACATCTGAGTGATATTGCTTACGTTAGAGAACTCGTACAGATACACGCCCCAGCCATCCTTGCGAGAGCTTGTGGTAAAGTAGGTGTATGCGATCAGGAAATATATGACAACGCTCTGCAAGCGACCGATCAGCAGAGCTCTGGACAAACAAACTAAATATCACACTCGCCTGAACCAGTCCGTCAAGCATATACAAGGTAAACCACTTTAATCCAAACCAGTGGCCTTCTCGTCCGTACCGATACAGCCGGGGAAGGCTCATGAGTGCCTTATCGTCTGGAAAAATTCACATGAGCAGGATTACAACGATAGGAACAGTGATACCGTACCGACTATACGATCAAACAATCCTATAGCAATGACCGGTGCAAATGTCCAAAACGAGTTCCAGAAGATGAGATACGTATATTCAAAGACGCTAGCAAACAATGTGAGGGATCAGCCAAAGGACAAAGAAACAAGACTTACTAAGTCGAACTCCATGCAGCGTAGATCTGGAACCACCACAGCACACCTATACAGACAATGTTTTTGTAGAAAAAGTTTAAGATCCTGTAACAGGGGTTATACTGATGGGCGCGCACAAAAAATAGGCTTAGACGCTCACATGTTTCCGTTACGCGCATAGGACCAGTGGCCATGGACAAGTAACAGACGCTTGAGGAATCGGAACTACCGTTACATCGTCAGCATCCCCATCCCATCATACACACCTGTCATACCTGTGCGATAGCATAGTCCGAAGAATTGATGGCCTGCAGTCCTTCTTCCCCCGCAATACCAACGCCTACGTCAGCAGCCTGATCAAAGCGTGGTGAGTCATGTCAAATTTCTAACTATCATGCATGCCACGTCACTGACCTGGATCATGCTCACATCATTTGCACCGTCACCAATGGCAAGTGTCATTGCCCTCAAGTTGTCTTTGACCAACTTGACAATTAATGCCTTCTGCAAAGGCGACACACGACAACATATCACACCCTCGCACTCCATTGAGAGGCGGAGCAAAAGTCGCTTGCCACGGTCGTCCGCGAGAGCCTGACAAAAAATTCGCCCCTGAGCGAGCAAAAGGCACAGAAGAGCACTTACATGGCTCAATCCACCTCCATCAATAACCAGAACGAACCCACCAGGCCTGTCACCATTATTGGCACCTACAATGGACGACATGCTTGACTCAATCCTCTGCAGCGAATATCGCCTTTCTCTGTCCTTCTCAGAAGATGCTCTAGAGCTTGGTCTAGCCATAGCAGCAAGCCCGGCGAGATGCTCATCCTCCAGCAGCCTACTTTCTGGGAAAAACTCTTCCGCAGCGCGTACCATCTGCTGATAGACAGGTCTCGCATTGTCATTGACACCACGAATGACAATGATGTTCGAATCACGGCCGATCAGGTTTGTGCTATGCCCAATAGCTAGACACGCGTTCAGCGGTGGCAGAACCCCGTGTGACTCCGACTTACCGATGGCAGTTTCTAGCTTATCACCTGTCGCGACCCAGATTTTGATCCCGGCCTCTTTTAGATCAGCAATCGTCTCCGGCACACCATCCTGCAGCTTGTCTTCAATAGCTGTGGCACCTAGCAACCTGAGGTCCTGCTCCAGCTCGTCAGAGACAGCCTCCATTTGCGCTTCGCGGTCTTCCACAGCGACATTAGCAGCATTGTACCGTTCAGCCCAGGACTTATACTCTTCCTCTGGAGGTCCGTCAGAATCCGAAATATTCGCATCGCTAAACCGAAAACTCACCCCCAATGACTTTATAAGCCAAGGTCAACGTCCGCAACCCCTCGGAGGCAAATTCTGCCAGATGCCTCTCCGTCGTATTCTTCACCTCCTCTTGGCCACTCATCTTCAGCCTCTCAAAAATCACGTTATCGGCACCCTTGCACAACAATAAAATCCTCCGATCGTCTCCTTCCATCTTTCTTAAAACAACGCTCATCTTCTTCCGAGCACTGGTAAACTCGAGGATATTCAAAAGCTCATATCGCTCGATTTGACCATCACTGAACGGAGTCTGGAGAAGCATTGTCTCTCGGTCCCGACCGCGAAAGACAAACCCGACATCTGCAGCCGCTTGAACGAGCGCAGCTTCATCGGGAGACTGAGCTTTGTACTCCAGCGCGCCCGTCTCGGGATCGACAGATGCCAAGACGGTATGACACAATGCCAATACATTGAAAAATCCATTCAGTGCTCGTGCATGCGCTGCCATCTCTGGATCATGCGTCTCGGAATGAGAAATGGCAGCAGCTTCTGCCAAGTCCGCGGAAAGCCTAGCGTCTCTAAAATGGTTCATGACGCGGTCGGAGGTTCGCAGGGCCTGTGCTTCAAGTGGATCGCCCACTTTTTGATCGTTTGGCCAGGTATTCTCCGTATCCTGACTTTGCTCCTGGATACTGTTGAAAGGAGGTGCAGGTGGAGGAGACCCCACGGCCGTGATGGACAGATCTGTGCTTGACGACGGGGCTTCTTTGCCATCCGAGTTCGTAGGTGAGTCATCTGTAACACGGGGAACAACCATAATCTCGTCTTCCCCCAGTCTATCTTCTTCCGAGTCGCCACCGTAAATTCTGCCGGCAATCGTGCACTTGTGGAAAACCATGAGATTCTGCAACAAAGCTTGAATATTATCCTTGTGTTCAGCAAACAGAGCAACGTACTTGTGTCAATGTCCCCGTCTTATCGGAGAATATATACTCTATTTGACCTAAATCATCCGACAGGTTCCAAGACCTGGCTAGTGTTGGTTGTTGTGTTTTTTCATAGTATATGTCCTTATCAAAGTAGATAAATGCAGCTTGACATGTCCGAACAAACTCGATGGAGATGTAGAGTGAGATGGGGACGATATTCTGAAACCTGGGAAGAAACGGAGTTGAGTGCAGGCATGGAAAGAAACTCGGGACGTACGTGATTAGAGCAAAAGCAAACGTGACAAGGCCATTTATAGACGGGTTATCCCCGGATGTGTTGTCGCCATAGAGCCACGGAGCTTGTTCCCGATAATCGCGATGCTCAAGAACAGAATCCGCAATGGCACATGCAGCGGCCATTAACGCAAGAAGAATGAGATTGATGAACCTATTCAATCTTTAGTACCCATACTCAAGCCACTAAATGCCACTTACACCTGAGGATTCATCTGTCTCTCAACTTTGCTTCTCTTACTCGGCGTGCCACCCGAGTTGAGGATAATCTTCGTATCCTCTCCCGTGTACAACACCACCCCAATTACCCATTCTGTGTTTCTCAGAACAGTCCCTCGCAATAGCGTCATCTGCATATCTACGGGAGCTGCATCCTTGCCACGCCTCACCGTCGCATTCAGTTTGAACATGTTCGTATCGGGCCTATCACACTCGATACCGAACGCATGATGCCTATTGGCGCAGTCGGCTGCGGAGCGGATATGGGTTAAAGATGGAACAGCGTGACGAGACTTGAGGTTCGTCTCCCCGTCCAGATTCTTCGTCTCGACAAATGCTACATTATCGTCCTCAGACGTAGCACAGATGAGGATATCGGCAGGTAATGCTTCATTATTCATAATCTTGACAAAATCACCCACACCCACATCTTCCCAGAGGGTCTTTTTCCAATGCGGGCGTTTGTTAAAGTCGTGGTGGCCGAAAGGATGAGGCAAATGCAGCGCATCATCAGACGCCTCGGGCGTGTCATCAAATGATATCGTCGAATCCGTACTAGCACCACGTTGAGTCTGCTGTCCATTTGGTTCTGGTTCGTGTGCCTGTTCTGCTCCTGATCCATCTGCAGGCCCGGTTTCGGTCGATTCATCCAACTTGACCACCTTGGGCTGTTTACCCCGAGGAATGATGCCTCTCACAAATGTCCTGGCCTTCTTTCCATTCGCGTTCGGATTGATCCAACCTCCGCCGGATAGAATACGAACGGTCGAATGATTTACCCGCCTATCAGACTGGTGCCGCTTCACGTCCTCGTACGCGTCCTTCGCAGCCGTAATAGCGAGTACGATTAAGAGTGGGAGAATTACAAGCCCAGGAGAGATGGTTGAAAATTTGTTATTAAACTGAAGAATTGCAATACCCAAGAAAAATCTACGGGCGTGTCAGCCTCACGGACCAGCAAAATAATAAGCAAAAGTCGACTGACACATTTGCTATGCGCCTGAACTGTTCGAGGAGATTCCTCGGCAAGAATGTGATGATTGTATACTTGGACGTGATGACCTGGTTGGTTGCATAGACATGCTCTGGTCTGACGCGGCCTTTGCCGTCGATGTACCCAGCGGGCAGGTCCTGGCTGACATACACGGTTCTGGGTGGACCAGGCTGCTTCCGCTTGACGAAAAGGTCCTCTACGTTGAACGCAGCAAGTTTCGTATACCAGAGTCCGAGATGCCTGCCCCAGTTAGAGAGAGGCATGAGTAGTGGACAGCTGAAGCCGTGTGGACGCGAGCGGCGAGCTTAGTGCGTGTGTGGAAATGGGCGGAATCAGAGAATTAGGAGGCGGACGAGCATATAAAGTTCCTCTTAGGAAAGGGAGAGGCTAAGAATAGCACAAGACGCGCCAAGCTTACGTAACGTGTATTACTGTAGGGTAAAGAGCGTGGCACAAGAAAATCACTCCGAAAACGAAAGAATCAAGAATCCCTTGGGTATCCTTTTGAAGTCCACCTCGCATCACTGCTGCCCCGGCTGAGGGCGCAGGTTAGCCCCCTCCTTCAGCGCAATAAGCTGCTTCGAACGGAACGCCTCATAGTGGATCTGTGCAGTCGTCTCAATCAGGTCCTGCAGGTGCGTCCTTGTCAAAAAGTTCCGCAGATGCACAAACTCGCAGTGGCCCGGGTCCTCGACGTTGACGACACCCCATCTGTTTTTACGCCCACGCACAGACCTGCCTTCAATGATAACGTTATTCTCGGAGCCAACAATAGCAAATGGAATAATGTCCTGGACACGTTAGCTTCTTTGCTGACTGGACTGAAGCGTAGACGCTACCTACCCGGATAGAAGCATTCAGCTGGACTTCCTCTTGGTCATCTTCATCAGTGTCGAAAGGATACGAACGAATATTGTGGTATATGAGCTCTTCTGTAATCTGTTACAACATAAGCCACATTCCTTCATGTTGTAAACCTCCTCACCTTTGCTTTGAACCGCAGCCTTTCATCAGTAGTCAAACTGTCCGACTTGGCGATGACAGGGACAACGTTGACAACCTCGCTCAACTTCTTCATGACAATAACATCAACAGGACGTAATCCGTGCCCAGTAGGGTTGATGAAGTACAGACAGCAGTGAATACGCGTGTCCTGGATGTAGCGGTCGCGGATCGCTGTTAATTCCTTGCGCAGGTAGTTACTATGTTGGTCCTTGATGTATCTAATAATAGGATCCCAGCTGTCTCGTATGTAAGACACCCATATACAAACAGGCAAAGCTTGAAAACGCACCATCCCTCGTTGTTGATCTGGTCTCCGTATCCAGGCGTGTCAACGATATTTAGCCTCAACTTGACGCCATTCTCGACGATGACTGTTCATCGTTGCATTAATTGCCGCAACCTCGGATGAAACAAGCCACGAACCATGTGATACAGCCTGAATTTCCGTGGTCTGTCTTACTGGCTCCTCCGCTGCGAGTCGGCCTTTTGAGTCGATAAGGTGGGAAGCGAAGATGGTGTTGATCAAGGTCGACTTTCCAAGACCAGTTTGCCCTACAACCATGAAAGTGTGAGCAAACGAGGACTTCACACAGACCAATGCTAAAAATGGGAGGAAAACTACCCACCGACAAGAATGACGTTAAATTGGAACCCACGCTTGAGTAGCTTGTGCTCAATTTGCTGCGTGATGGTGTCGAAACCGACATAGCTCTCGGCACGAATTTCCTCAGGAGCTATGGGACCGGCTGCTGCTGCCATTACTATCTGATGTTTTTTAGTTGGTTGATATCAGATAGCAAAAGAACAAATACAGGTGGTATACAAGAGCGCAAGGGGCAAAAGGGCAAGGGAAGGGCGACGGTGGGCTGCGTCTGTAAAAGTTCGAACGACTTTTGGCAATTTGGATACAAATACACCAAAACACTTCTGTGGCGTCAGCGTCCCACGGCTCTTCCATTTAGATCGCATATCCAAGTGGGCCACTGTTTCCCCGGTCCATCCCCTTCCCCAGAGTTTCCTACTGAAGCAACACTATTCACTTGAAACGGATATAGGTCGAACTACCTCCAGCCGGTAACCCCTTACACGTGGAAAGCCACTTCCCGGCGGCATGCTTAGTTGAACACCACAGACGCCTTGAATAGTTCTGCGCCTCGGAAAGAGGGGCAATGCAAGAACAGTATCAAGACCTAACTCCAGTCATAGGACTTGCAATCGGATGCATCTTGGATGACTTTTGCGGTAGAAAATGCAGCTTACCAGATCATCTTCGCTTGGCTGGGCTCTTCCAGGTCTACGGATCCTAGCTCTTGTATAATCGGAAGCCTCTGAATGAGATACGATATCTATGGAGAATGGACTTGGGTTGACCAGATAAATGTGATAAGAATTGAAATCATGAATATGGAGGTCTCTACGTGAAAAAGGAGGTGGTTGAGTGGAACGGAAACGTAAGGCAAAATGACTCGCCCCATAAAGGACGGATTGTCCGCGCGCGAATTGGTGCCCATCCGACGGATCGCTGACAGCCCTTTATTGCCATTTCCCCAACTCACAATCTCAATAGACTAAAATGACTTCTACTGAATTCATCTGGCGACGGGTGTCATGAGTCGTGCGCTAATGAGCCACGCCAGGTTGAGTTTTCATGTCATCAGTGCGCCAAGGCCAGCTTAAGGGAGCATTTCTGTCGCTCCGTTTTTCATCAAAAGATGACCAACAATATCTCATCAAATGGCAAAGAATGAAAGGCGTTTCCGCCAAGAGGAATGTTGTCCAGAATCTTTTTTATCGAGCAAATTCTAAAGTTAATGCCATGGAATCCCGTGTCCCATACAAAGCCCCAAGTTCAAGGTAGGAAATGGATACTCGAATATGATGAAAACAGTTGAGCGGTGGGTCTTCAAGGATCCATATTCTGTCACTGGAGTCCGCCTTCCCCTGCACAACTTATAGTTCTGTTGAAATTCTCGCCACTGCACTGTCGTGTTCCTCTCAGGTCTACACTCGTTATTCAAAGGAGGTTCCACTCGGGCAGTAAGTAGGTCGATGTCAAAGGCAGATAACTTCTTGCACAATCGAGGACACCTCGAGAGCGTGCTTTGTTAACCAACCCAGGGCATTGTATATTGTTAAACGATTAATTGAATGAGGCGTCTTCCTGCCTCATCCCTACCCACCCCCGCGGGCACAAAAAGGGTGTATTTGAAGGATGTCACAAGCGAGCTCCCATTCCTCTCACAGCCAGCCATATCAAGGAAGAGGCGGGAGAAGAAGTTCGGAGACCGGGTGTATTAGAAAGATTGGGTGTGGATGTAATCTGAAAGCAAGGGGTAAAAATCAGAGGCGTGTCGAGGTCGACGGCGAACACTGACGTCCTTTCATAGGTTTCCGGCAGTGTTGCACCACACATCAGTGGACAAAATGCGATCGGTCAGACGCGACACTTTATTCTCTCAGCGAGCTTGAAATCAACTATGGCGTAAAGTCAGACCTATTGCTGCAAGGAATTTGCTCGTTCTCCATTAACCAGATTCAACGGTCCAGGCGGTAATCGAGACCTGCTTCCAGATTCGACGTACTTGGATGACCTCAGAACAGGCATTCGGGCAGCACAAAAATACTCTGGGAATTTGCAAAAATTCGCAACTACTCATGATCAAGTAAGTATGGAAGGTTGCTGATTTGGCCCACCAATCACCGCAGCTCGCTTCCTTGGAAGGTTGCATTACGTACATGTACTAAACCTGAGCACAGGGCCGGGTATATGATACGCGAGCACAGCAGCCTCAGAGACAACGGCGAGCGTTGTGGGCTTCGTCAATCGTGGCGTGGTTGGAATATTGAAACGCCCGAAGAATGTGGCGACGGTTTTGTCGGTGTGTCTATTTATAGTGTGATCGGAGACGATTAAGATAAGCACTATGCCGAGCGATCCGGATTCTGGCCTGTTTTAGTTAACAAAGAATGTTATTTAGTTTTGCTATTCGGATCCTGCATTGACTACTCGGTTTCTGGGCTGCGGCTAGGACGACCCCAAGTAAAACCCCCCGAAGAGAGTGAGTCCGCTTTTCAAACTTGCATTGGGTGGAGTTGCTCCGTCAGACCTATCTCGCACCTGCAGCAGCAGCACAGCTTCATTGAATACGTCCAAAGACGTTTCACTGCTTAGAGGGCTGTACCCTCTAGTCAGTGCATAGCTATGAACCTTTAAATCACTGTCCCCGAGACTGTTATGGAGTTGCTAAAAGTCTTCAGCCTCTAGAAGTTATCAACCCACAACCCATCATGGGCAGCCTCACAAGTGATGTGCATAACGTGCAAACGGTGTTGTAAACATAGCGGAGACGGCTGTGCAGTTGACCAAGCACTGTATCGTAAGAAGGGGCGTCCGCTGTCTGCTCACTTTTTCCTCTACGTAAGAGTAACGAGTTTCACGAACTGAGACGGTTTTACATTCAACTGGTTCGCAATGGAAGGATCCTCGCCTGCACACGACGATCTTGTGGTGTAAAGTGAAATGCCAGCGAGACCAGTTCAACAGCAGGCCAGAACAAACGTGTCAAGATCGAAGAATTGACCCCAGGGAATGTGAAAAACACAAGTATAAGCGGCGTCTTCTACGATGCTCCAAGAGACGACTGCTCGCTTGATTCACGGTCTGCTTCGTCTTTCGTTCATGTCGACGTAACACGTCTCGGCCTCTTCCAGAAGAAGAGATATCGTAGTTCGATCTGTTCGGAAATTGACACTCGCACTACTGCGCGAAGCAGGGTCGACAGTGATCATATACTCGGCACCACCGTAGCCAAGGCGAAGCTAATGAATGTTGTGTGAGGGAGAACCACTCCCCCATAAACACGAATCTGCAGCGTGGAACTCATACTAAACTCACGTAAATCACGCGCTCGATGAAAAGGTAATTGAAAAAGGCTTCTCTTATAATTCTTCTTCTATCTATGCTTTCATCCCCTAAACGACAACGGAAAGAGTGGGAGATGTGAAGGTGTGGTGAACGGTTGGTGTGACGTATGCGATATGTGATGATCACAGTTCAGATCCCAACCTGAAGAGGCGAAAGAGCAGGAAAGGAAGAAGGTATTAGTAAAGTGGGAACATAAGTAAAAGTTATTTGGAAGGGAGGGGAGAAGAGGAAAGGTAGGGTATTGAGAACGAGGCTGCCAACACTACAGCAGCTATAACGATAGCGGTGATGTATGGTCTGCTATTACCCTGTTTGGCAGTAGCAGGTTCCTCGAATCGCTTGGACTTTGGATGTATAGTATCTGACAGGACAAGCTGCACGTACCCGATTGATCTCAAGCCGTGAACGCTATAGGGCAGACATGAGTATATGGAGAAGCCGAGCAGAGGAATGCGGGCTGACTAGTATCCTTCAAGGTTATGTCTGATCTCATCCTGCATGCCGGTGGGCACGCCATCCAGTGCAAATACGACTTTTGTTGAATCAGAAGATTGTTGGAAGGTCGTGGTTAACGTGCCCGAGTGTCCTGGATTCAACATGGCGTCAACGGCATATCGGGCGTGGATCCACATAACCTACCCTCTGGCCATGTAGGAGACTGCAGTGCCCATGTTTGGACAATCTGTTCGCCTTTCTTCAGTGAAAGATATTTGCCCTTGACACCCCCGTTAAACAGGGAGTATGCAGCCCCAGGTTCTGGACTTGACTGGAGACGCGTTATACGCCTGCTCGTGCCTGAGGACCGACATGGCCTACCTGTGCAGGAGCGCGAGACCAAGCAGGGATCTTCTTCTCGTCTGTGAACAGCGAAAATAGGTCGTTAGCAGAAGCTTGGAAGGTGGCCTCAACCTCGACAGTCTGGGTGCTGATGGCCGCGTCTTTCGGTGCTGGCATGAACTGTTTCGTGGCATCGGCCGACTTCTTGAACGTAGTGGCAGGGATGTTGAACTCCTTGTTGCCTGACGACGGTGTTGCGGCGCGGCTGGGTTCGTTGCTCACAGTCAAGTCTCTGCCATGGGCATTGATTAATGCTTTGGGGAACTCGGCAAACTTTGCTTCTAGTGCGGCAGGCAAACGGGACTTGGCGAGCGCGAACACAGCCTCTGCCTCCGGTGTTGACGCCGTCGATAGCGTCCAGTCAAACTATAAGGCACGGATGAAACAATGCGTCGTGAAACAAATGGAGGAGCACGCACGGTATAATCGGAGAGCCCGTCGAGGGTAATCTCATGCGACACCTCGGGGATGGTGAGCGAACCATTGACTTCGGTTCCTTCGCTGGTCGTTCCTGTCCACCTTAAAGAAAAATTTATGTCGTAGATGGTAATCAATCTGCATCGCGTGGAGTCAGGCCTAAATGTTCGGGATTCCCATTCGTGGTAACGAACTTTGACTTTCTCTGGCCGAGCTCGACATCGCCATTTACATCTGTAACGGCTGATACCGAGACGACGTGGCCGCTGTTGCCAGTGACGGAAATTGTGACCAGCTCGTGTTCGAACCAGTCCTTTGCCCAGCGAGTGACGTTTTTGTTCTTCCAGTGCCAGTTTGCGGTGGAAGGAGCCATGGGAGCGGGGACGGCAGCCATTTTGATTGAGAGAAGCGTGTGAGATGGCGGGCGTGACTTGCTACAGCGCTGGCTTTGTTTTGCTGCGTCTGTTGACTCGAACCTTCCACAGGTTTCTTAGCACACCCTCACCAGTCCTCGACTCGTCGATGAGCATTATGAGCGTTGAGCGTGAATGCACGGATCTAATCTTTTCCTTCTGGATGCCCATGGCGGCTGATTGCATTACCCCTGCTTTCTTTCAATTGTCTGTCGGCTAGTCGTAGGTTGCCCTACCCCAAACCCACATCCTATGATGGCTAATAAATCCCACTTAGAACACAACAACGTCATCCAAGGCAAGTTGTCCAACTGATTGCTTGAGTTGAATTTGATTGACCCTTATGGTCATTGTTCAGAACAATGACATCTCATATTACCCCTTTGCATAGAGAAATTTTCCACTGAGCCTCTCTCTTGTAGATACTTGGCCCTCCAGTGGCCTCTGACGCATGTGTGCATTTTCGGCGGCGGCGTGTTTCATACGCAGGACGAAACACATCTATTTGGAGATCGGAAATCCGGACAGCTCGAGGGGTCCATATCAAACACAAATCGATTTTGCTGCATCAGCGCATGCTACAGATCGCCTTCGGGCGAGTTTATCCACCACAACGCAACCAACTCTAAAACCGGAGTCACGTGTACTATCGGCGCAATTGTTGCCTGCAGCGATTCCGCTAATCCATAGTCGGTTACATTACCATTCGTGGCCACCTAAATTACTGATACGTCGCTGGGAAATTATTTTCCGATGGCCTTTAGCCTCGACGGTAATCATACCACTTAATTCCTCAATCGTCAAACAAAAACAATCGACTTTAGCCCTCTCTTGCTGGCACGGCAGCGGCCTCAAAGTGCCTGTCATCACATGTCCTGTTGTTTTGCAGGAGATACGGTGCCAAGAACCAGGACCGCTGATCAACGCGTTTCAAAGGCAAATTATGGCCCAGTTCAATCTGAACCGAACCTACTTCCAGCTAATGTCACCGCGAGTCTGGGATGAGTTACGTTATGCCGTTATGCGTGAAGGCCAAATCGTACATGTATGCACGCGTTAATGGTCACGAATCGCCTCCCATGCAAAGCTAAACTTGCAGGAGTCTGGCTCGTCGGAGTCTATAGCAAGTCAGATAGAATGGGCCACAGACCTTCCGGTGATTACACCGTAAATGGGGATATGTGAGAATAAATGATTTAAAGAAACTATTGTTTTTACGCTGATGTGATCATCTCCGTTTCGTTAGGATGGCGCACTCGTTCGCCCGTTTGGGTTCGGCACGGGACGCATCTATTGTGTCTGCATCAGTTTGCGTTTTCCCGCACACGGTCGCTGCGCATATAAAAGGTCCTGTCAAGCATGAGTTCCATAACACAGACTCGCACACCCGTTCAACGAGAAACATGGATCTCATGCACCTTCCTCTGTTCAGAAAAATCGGCGACGTCTTCAAGCACTCAGTCCTCCTTCACTTTCCATTGATTACCTTGATTACCCACTTTTTCAACGTAATTTTCTCTCTCTATGACACGCTTAAACACTCAACTTCGCATTTCAGATTTGTCTCTTGGGTCTGACTTCCGAGAAGACACAGGTATATACATTCCTTGTCTTTGCTCGAATATGAGACCAATATTTTCTTCCCAGGTTACTTCAGACAAGTCTTCAGACGATGAGGAAACTACCGTCTCCGAGAAGGTCGAGGAAACGGGTGCCACTTTTATTCTTCCCGACCTTGTCTCGCTCTGCAAGTTCCCACTCCGGTACCATCCACATGGTGACGATGTCGCGAAAGAATCCGCTGAATGGCTCGACACACTTTGCCCCAACCTCAATTTAAGACAGCGCAACGCCATGTACGGTTTACAAGGAGGCGTGTTGGCCGCATACAGTTACACGACTGGGCCCAAAGACCGATTACGCGTGATTGCCGATTACATAAATTACTTGTTTCATCTGTGAGTGATTCCTCGAACTACGCATTAGAAGGTGCTGACACGTGTAATTGGCGTGCTTTTAGTGACAATATCAGCGACGGTATGTTAATACGCGAGGCGGACGAGTTGGGCAACGTCGTCATGAATGCCCTGTGGTACCCGGAAAGCTACAAACCAACCAAAGGGCAGCCAAAAGAAGAATCGATCCCTGGGAAATTGTCCAGAGAGTGAGTTTCATTGTTTTCTCAGGGTAGCACAGCAGACTCATGTGGCGTTCGCAGCATATGGGTTCGTTGCATACGGCACGCAGGTCCGGGTGCCCAAAGACGGTTTATTGAGACCATGCAAGAATTCTTCGAAGCTATCAGTTTGCAGGCCAAAACTCGTGCCGACAACTCAGTCCCAGATTTGGAATCATATATTGCTAGCCGGAGGGACACATCTGGTGAGTTGACATTTGCTTTTGTTTTTCGGCAGGCTTTTGACACCGGTCTTTTTGTTTTCAGCATGCAAGCCGTGTTGGGCTTTGATTGAGTGAGCATGATTACTGCATTTATCATTCTCGATTCCTAATGGAGTAATCAACAGATATCTCCATGACATTGATTTGCCTGACTACGTCGCGGAGCATCCCCTAATCGAAGCTTTGGGCGAAGCCACGAACGACTTGGTCAGCTGGTCAAATGTATGAATTTCACTCTCTGCACCGCAGCCTTTGTTGATCCGCGCCGCAGGACATCTATTCTTACAATGTTGAACAAGGCCGTGGCGATGCCGTCCACAACCTTGTCTACATCTTGATACATCACCATGGCCACTCGCTGCAGGGCGCCATTGATCATGCCGGCGAGATGTGGAGGCAGACCATGGAAAAGTTTATCGAAGATGAGAAGAAGCTTCCATCTTGGGGCCCTGAAGTTGATGATATGGTGAAGAAGTATGTGAGCGGACTTCGTGACTGGGCTGTTGGGTAAGTTTGATCTTGCCACCTGCAAATCCTTTGCTTAACGGATCACAGTTCATTGTACTGGAGTTTCCGAACGCACCGCTACTTTGGCACGGACGGCCAGAGCGTCATGAAACACCGCACCATCAAGGTCATTACCCGGCTACAACCCCTGTTCACCGTCGAGAATTAGAGTTGCTCAAGACCTTTTGAATATGTCATCTTCGATTATGTTAAACTTCGCCCTTTCGAGTCTTCGAGTATCCTTTCGAATTTTCCGTATCCCTTTAGCGCCGCTTGCGCTGTTTAAAACCGCTTAAGGCTGGTAACTTATTTAAAATACATTAAAAACCTGACTGGCACTGTACTATTGCATTGTAGATAACTAAGATAACTACGTCTGCTGTTTGTTAGAATTGCAATAATATGACGCGGACTAATGACGTCATTTAAACTGGCATATATCATGAGCGGGTGGTCTCCACAAGTCTCCAGCTCTTGAACATGATCTCCTTGTCTCGCCAGCTGCTAAATACCGCCACAAGACCGAACTTTGCGCTCCGGGCATCGTGGAATCCAGCGATGCTCAGGTCGGCCCACCCAGCAGTAAGGATGACGGCAAGATTCACAGGGTTGACATTCGCTCGCTCTGTGGCGAGCTCTATATCTGGAAAGCCCGGTAGCCAGACCCTTGAACACGCCGCGACGAATATAAAAGAAGAAGTAGGAAATTCGGCGGCGGATTTGGCTAAAGTCATCGCCGCTTGCAATGTCACCCAGGACCATGTTAGTCCTTCCGAAGATGATTCTTTTGTGAGTTGACGCGAAACGCGTCGCGTTAGGAGATAGTTATCATTATCACGATCCATCATTGGTAGCTCGGGATCACGCGACAAGTGCTGCAGGACGTGCCGACGCCGATGATGGTTCTAGGTCTTGCAGGTGAGCAGCGTGTGATGATGGCACACGTCAACATGTCAGAAGAGGACAATAAGGGGATTGATTGTGCCATTCGTGTACATTAGGTGGTATTCCCTACATGGCAGCAGCAGCTACCACCGTGTATGTGGCGCATGAGGCCGGCCTGGCGGCACGGGGCGTATTATACCACATTGATCCCAACGTCGCGTTGGCGTTGCTGGACAAGGCGCTGCATTTCCAAGTCACGTATGGAGCAGTACTGCTTTCTTTCCTCGGTAGGTTGTTTTTAGCTGTGCCAAGATGATATTCTTATCATTCTTACTTTAGGTGCCATGCACTGGGGAATGGAAATTGCAGGATTCGATGGCCAAAAAGGGTATGCGCGACTTGCTTTGGGCGCGGCACCAATATTAGTCGCTTGGCCAACTTTAGCAATGGAGCCTATTAGTGCCCTCATCATTCAGTGGTTAGGATTCACAGGGTTGTGGTTGGCCGATGCGAAAGCGACCATGGCTGGTTGGAGTAGGTGTCATGTGTTATTTATCCCGAAACAGCGAACACAATAGCTGACTATCCACGTTTTTTTTTTTTTTCCTTTCTGTTCACTCCCTTCCCATGATATATCTAATTTTGTAGCACCCAGGTGGTATTCGCAATATCGCTTCTATTTATCACTTCTGGTCGGAAGCTGGTGGGCGCTTGCTTTTTATCTCGCCCTGGATTAATTTGACCGTTAGATCTAGTATCATCGGCTCGCTTGCGGGGACGTCGTTCCTCGGACCAGTAGCGGGTCGCGGATCGCTGACGCATAATCTGGAAGTATTGAGGGAACAACGATGGCAGTTGATGCCTGCTCAAACTGGGACTGTTCCAGGGCCGATTGAGGCAGTCCCTGCCGAGCCAGAGGCGGATCACTTTGTGCGCATCCGCAAGAAACAAGCGACGGACGACAAGGATTGAATATTGAGGATTTGAATATTGTATGGTAGCAACTACTATTCTTGTATTGTCACAATGTCACATTTCATCAGCATGGCACGCACAGCAACAGCCGGCGGCATTGACGTTCTCCCGCTCCCTACTCGCTTCTTGCTCTTTCTCTTTGTCCTCTGTTTCGAGCCTGGGGCTTTGGTTCATTCGCAACGCCATATTCTTTCTCAACTTTCACGACCTTGACGGTGGCCTTTTCTTGTCCCGAGCGCGGGTTCGTCTATTTTCACCTTCTGTGTGGCGCCTTTTCCGGCAACTGCGATCTATCATTGAACCAGAGACGCTGTGCATCGATACCATTCCAGTGCGTTGTTGTCAGTTTACCTGGACGAACCTAACTATCTCCATCTAGAGTTTATTCTAAAGCCTGGAGCTTTTTCGAACCACGACAGCGAGGATGTACATTAACATCTTTCCCCGAAGCGGACTAATGCAACCCAATCTCCTTTGGAGGAGGGACATCGCAGTGACAAGCAAGAGGAATCCGGACATGTACCCTCGCGCCAGGAGGCTCTCCGAGGATTCTGTTTTGGGCGACCCTGCAGGCGTATCCCTTGGAAGACGGCAGCGTGGATGAGTCGGTCGAGGGTGATCATCTTCCATTGACTATTATATTTCCGCCAACGATACCGACGACGACCATCGGGAATGGTGCGGAAACGGTCATGCCGCCCATCGGCACGGGCGTCCCCGTACCTATCCTTGGAACGAGTGGCGAGCCCTTGACAACGTCAACTTCTAGCCCCGCTCCAGGACCGGCTTCTACCACTACTTCTCCAACTCCTGTGGCAAGCTCCTCATCCTCCCTTCAAACTCCCACGCCTTCAGGTCGAGAAATCCCAGCAGATAGCGGTAATTCAAAAATGGCGGGCGCAGGTCTCTCCGGAGGCGCGGTCGCGGGCATCGTGATTGCGGCCCTATCCATCATCCTGGTGCTTGGCGTGCTAGTCTATAGGAAACGTGCCATCAAGAGAAGGGGCAGGATAAGGCGAACGTGGTTGCCTAGACCGTTCGTGGTCGAGACGACGACGACGGTGGAGACCGACGCCCCGAATGCGCCCGAGAAGGGCGCAAAGAAAATAGGAGAAGCTGCGGGTTCGTCAAGCGGAACGAATGTGGAGGGGGCTACTACTTCTTCTTCTACTACTACTACTACCCTCCCGCCGGTTGGCGCGAGAACATTCCGCGCGTCAAACCTCCCCGGTTTCGTTGCTTTCCCTTCCTGGACTACTGGGGTCGGCTGGTCCCGTGGGCGCAGCTGAGCGCGCAAACGTGGCCACCGCCGGCGCCTCTCGTCTATCCCCGACCTTGCGGATGAGGAGGGGCCCGACAGTTTCGACCCGCTCTTGTTGAGTCAACCATACTCTGCGCCGCCTGGTGGTCGTCCACATCCCCGCGCGCTGACGAGTATTGGCGTGGTGCGGTGCATTTTCGAGCCGAGCATGCCGGACGAGCTGAAGATTCGAGTTGGGGAGGCAATGAGGATTGTTGCCGAATACGATGATGGTTGGGGGTTGTGTGAGAATTTGAGAGGCGAGAGAGGGGTTGTTCCTCTGCAGTGTTTGGATCGTGGTATGGGTGAGGAAGGTGGTACCACCGAATCCGGTCGGCCTCTGTCAGGACAGAGGACGACGATAGGTTTGTAGGTGATGTGGTGTATACGTATTGGCTTTTTTGTCCTCGTTATAACTGTATCTTCTCTTGCTGTAATACTTGTATACGCGATATGGCTCAGGTAGATGGAACATTCAAGTACGATATGAAATGAATTAATCACCAACATCGTACACTGTCCGCAATACATGATCCACCTTCCTCCCGGTATGTTTGATAAACCCAAGATAGTCCAACTCATGTAATGCGCGAATGAATCTCGCCTGGACTTGCACCCTCCACTGCTCATCGTCCTCCGCACCCTCATCCGCCGCGTGTTCAACCTGCACTTTCGCTTTTGCGCCGCGCTTCTTCGGTGGCGATCGCTTCCCCTTCGCCTCCCTCTCCTCCTCAGCCTCAGCCTGCTCCCTTTAAGTGCTCCCTCTGTCCCTCCAAAGCGACCTGAAATGATTCATACCAGTCGTACACGTTGATCATCCTCCCACTCTCCATGTATCGTTTGAACAGGATACTGATATCAGGGAGTGTCCAGATTTCTGGTATCTTGTGATCAGGAGTATAGTCGGGATACATGGTGTATTCGTGTGGCCTTAGTAGGCCCGATATGACGGTTGCTCGTGTAGAGGGGTTGAGTGACTTGACGGGGAGTGTGAGTGGCTTTTGGTACTTGATAACATAACACTGGTATCTGACCTCTGAAGGAAACGGTGCGTTTCCAGTGCACCAAACGTCCCACAAGGGTAGGTCGTCAAAACGATGTAAAAGGCCTCTGATAAAAAGACAAATCAGCACGGAATCACCTGACATGTCTGTCCAACTTACTCGGGGTACTCTTCCAACCACTCGCATAGATCACGAGCGATCTGCTCTATAGGTTTGGCGTTGTCAATGACGAGCGCTAAAAAGTTTGCAATTTCCTCTCGAGCTTCCTTCTGGTCCTTGAGCAGGGGAGGGTGTTCAAACATCTCGTGTAACTGGTCCAACAGGGCTGTCAGCTGGGATTCGTCCAAGTGCCTTTGAAACACGTTAAGTACAATGCACTTGGAAACCCGTCACTATACATACCTTATAAAGTGCCCGAGGCGCTGAGCGTACTGGTGTACACTTCCATTTAACGCATCCAGCATCATATCTGTCAACTCGAACTTAGGGGGAAGCATCCGATCCTCAAATTCTTGGCGCTCTACAACCTCATAAACCAGCTTAACGAGAGAAAATGCAAGCCGCATATGAAGTGATCTTCTCGAAAACTCCTCTCGGGCTTGATCAATCGCAGAAATGACGATAAACACGTCTTTTCCCTTTCTGGGCTGCTTTTTCGTAGGAGATTTTGGACCATTCGTCTGATTGTCGGCAGATTGAAGACGGCTGCTGATTATGTCTCGCAAGGGCACGTTAGAAGATACAATAGGCGGAGTTTGGTGGACCAGAAGTGAGAGTGGATTCAACATGAAGTGCCGGAGATAGATCAACTGAGGACCATCAGTCCAGAAAACCTAGCATAGCGTATTTCAAGTGCCTTACTTGTAAGCCGGTCAGAAAGGTATCCAGAGAGATGCTATTTCGTTTGATATGGTGAAAGACTTGTTCTATCGCCGTTGGACCAATTAGAATGTCTGGGTCAAATTCAATGTCAAAGAAAGTCTATGAAAATTATCAGCAAGAGAGAAATGGTGACAACCATCAACCTACTTGTTGAAAGGCCTTTTCGAGGACATGAAATCCTGATGGTGCGATAAAGGTATCCATGCACAACAATGATAGCGTTGACTTGGGATAAGCCAAATGGAAGAAGGACGGAGAAACCGGGGAGGAGAGTGAAAGTACAAATACAGAACGTAACCTTGACACTTGTTGGCTGTGAAGTGTGGATAATCTGGGTACAAATTTCCATGCCGCTGGGCATACCTGAATATGTAAAATACATCTTGCATGACAGATGGGTCGAACTGTTCAAAGTCGCGCATGATGATAACTATCAATGGGTATTTGAAATTTTCTGCAGCTGGAATCAAGCCGTGTTCCAACTGACGGGAAAACGGGCGTACTAGATGTACCGCAAAGTGCGGTGTACCAAGCAACTAGCATTTCAACATCAAAGCTTGCTACTGACGTTGATGTCTTGCGTTTAACTGTTCCAAGCCATTTTCAGATGGATGGGTTAGGGAAGATGACGCTACTTACCCACTTCCAAAACGTCGTCCCGTTTGGTCAGGTTAGTTATTATACTCTTCATCGCAGCCATCACGTTGGGGCAATCAGATGCATATAGATGGACCTGAAAAATACGAAGTTCTGACGCGTCCTGGTTTTGAGAGAGCCGCGTGCAAACATCGCCTAGAATTGATGACCCAGACAATGAACCTGAGCAAGAGCATTTTTAGCGTACGAATCGACATGTTAGTGAACGCTAACCTCATACTTTGTATACAAACAACGGGAAGCTCATCGTACGGCACATGAACGGGCTTCTCAGAATATGCATTTCGGATGTGTTGTACGACGTCGTGGATGATGGGTTCATGCTGAGAGCGGATGGAAGACTAGGTAGAGGAGTTAGCGTGTTTCACGTCCATTGGATATATACGTACCTGTATTCTCTGCACACACCTGTGCCAGGCTCTTTGATATGCATCCAAACGAAGGTGAACTTCGTCTAGCGTTTCGTACTCTTGGGTTAACAATTGCAAGTATACATCATCCGACTCGTCTGCTCCCTCCTCATTGAAAGGTATGCATATTACAGACTAGAAGTGTATTCATATCAGAATCAGCATAATTTGTTCAGTGGTGGTGGCACACCTTTGTATCACTGTTCTCCATAAAGCACCTCTGTCACGCTGTCACAACCTTGGTCAATGTCCTTTCTCAGAATTCTGCGACCGTCGAGGTTTCCCCGGTGTCGGTCATACGCGACAAAGACCTCGGCTCAGGCCACCAGCGCACCGCCTGCGGCGCCTTCGACGACGGCAAAAAAGAGCACGTCCCCGGCAGGTGCGCTGACTTATTTATCTCGGACTGATATTCATGGTGAATGTATTGAAACAGGCTCAGCAACGAAACTCCAGTCGTCATGTCCTGCTGATACCATTCTGACTGGCGTAAATTATTTGAAGGGACAGGCGCCTGTGCTGGCCCTCCCGGATGATCAGTATCCAGAGTGGCTGTGGACCCTCCTGGAACCCAAAGTATATCCGGATGACGGACCTGGAGGGAAGGCGGAGCGGGTAAAAAGGAGACAAGAAAATAGGAAGACGATAAAGGAGAGAAATTTCATGACAACAAATAGATAGTTGGTGTTGATTAGACTATTAACGTAGATGAACTGACTTTTCTAACACCAAGGTCCTACCTTGAGCAAATAATATCGTATAAGGCATGAAGAAAGGAAAGAAAAGGTCCGCTTGACATCGGATAGATATGCCGAGCTCCTCCCCACACGATCCCCACGCGCCCTGATGTTACATTCTTTAGATGATACCCGGCACCAAAGAGTAAGGAACTCTCGCTGCCCATTCGTCCCATTCCTTTCCAAACCTCGACCTCAGCTCTTTATCCTCTTCTTTTGTCCTCCTCATCAGTCCAACAAAGAACATAACCGTGTATGCCGCAAAACCATACACGAAAACTTTTCCCAATAGATTTGCCATCAACCCAGATTCTCGCACCCAAGATCCCTTCGTTCCATGTAATAGATAGATGACGAAAATGTTGATGATGACCCCTGTATAACTCGGGTGGCGTACAACGCTGTACGGTCCTGTAGTTATAAGATTGTGGTCTTTTCGAATCGTCAATTCGTATGTGAAATGTTTGCCCAGTTCGCGGTAACACCACGCGCGAACGGCAGCGCCGATGACACCCAAGGGTATTGCCATGGTGGCGGCGCTAGTCAAGCGAATCCTGTGTTCTTCTTGGCCAAAAAGCAAAGCTGAGAGGATCGCGTCCGAAAAAGGCAGCTCGGGAAAGGATTTTGCTACGATGACGAGTATTTCAGCGGCAGCGGCAACCCACAGAGAGCGCTGCAAGGTATGGTGATCAGAATCGCGTCGTACGCGGACAAACGTTATACATACTCTCCAATGACATATCGATGCGGTCACGAACCGCAACATACGCTCGCAGGATGAGTTGATGACCGCGCCATCATGCACGGTGGCGCGAGGCGTTGGTGCCGTGAAGGAGATCTGGAGACAATATGTCACCAGGAGCAGACAAGGGGATCTTTGCAAATAGGGCTGCATCCATGGCACTGCAATGGCGAGCCAGTAGACGAGAATGCACTCTTTATACCGATGGCCATAATTTTCTCCTAGGACTTTGGACGAAAGGCTGATAGCGAAGCGTCTCGGCAAGGGGGATGCCCGGACTCTGCAAGCGACGGTGGTGGTCCGAGGGTAGCGGCACGCCGCGCACCGAGTCTGGGCGCCGAGTGGGTTAGCGAGCGAGCGAGCGGCACGGCTGGGCGCCAGGCGGCCGATGATTGCGGCTAGGAGCTGGCGGCATGCCACATGTGTCCGAACAATCACCCACTGCTCGCCGTGCTGTGCAATCCCCGCGAATGCGAAGGTTCGTCTTCTCCATTTTACGCGTATTCAAGCTGACGGCTGCCAGAATTGGCATACGAACTGCTCGCCGCGCTCCCCAGATCGCGTCTGGCGTCCATACAGAGACGCATCGCGCCCTTGTTGCGATTCGACATCCTCAGCGTGCGTATAGCCAGGCTGTAGTTAGCCCATATTATATCCCCATTTACACTCGATACAGGCTCTTCCAGCAGAACTCGCTCTCCACATTCTCGCGTTTCTGTCTTACAGGTCCATTCTTATCTGCTCTCTCGTCTGTACGCGATGGAAGACACTTACCAATGACCAAGCGCTTTGGAAAACACTCTGTCGTATCCGCGGCTGGGAGTGGCGTGTTCCGCTACCTGTGGCAAGGTATCAGAGCGAGCAAATTTCAAACGCATGGGACGATGGGGATGATGAAGGAATGGGCGATTCAGACCAGGAAGACTTTTCTCCAGACCCCGTCTCTGACTCTGGTTTTCTTTCTTTGGTTACAGGCGACCTGTCTTCGTCGTTCATTTCGACGCCTGGTGCTCACAACCGCAACCCTTGGCGCATATACCAACGCGCATCCTCATTCATCAATGCTCCCGGCACCAACGCATCCCCGAACTACAAACTCCTCTTTCTCACTAACGTACTCTTCTATGCCCGCTTTCTCCGCTCTTCTTACCGCCTTTCACACCTCCAAACCCGGGAATCGCCTCAACCTGGTCATCACAACATGATATACTGCATACAACTCTACACATACCCCTCTTCTGGTCGACAATCCCTATTTACCGGGTCACGCGATCAAACAGTCAGGGAATGGGATCTCGAAACACGCCAAGTCTTCCGGGTCATCGGTGGCATCCACACCAGTAGTGTGCTAAGTATATGCGCCCACAATGGATTTTTGGCTAGCGCAGGAAGCGACGGGCTTGTCGTGGTGTGGGACCTAGACAGGGACCAGTTGGTCAAAGTGATGTCGGATCACGAAGATAGTGTTCTCTGCGTAAGGTTTGACAGCGAGAGGATGGTCACTTGTTCAAAAGGTCGGTTGTTTTTTTTAATCTCGGCAAATATTTATGCTATCGGCCGTGTACGCCTAGATCGGACAGTACGAACCTATTCCTTTCCGCATTTGGTACCCCAGTTTGTCCTGGGCCAACATCGAGCGGCGGTCAACGCTGTGTCCATCTACAAGAATCTAATCGTCTCTGGATCTGGCGATCGCTCCGTCAAGCTATGGGATGCCGATACAGGTAAACTGCTGCGCTCGTTTGATGACCACCATTCCCGAGGGTGAGCTTGTTATTTCCAAACATGGAACGACTAAGAACGGCGGTGTAGAATTGCTTCAATTGATTTCAAACCGCCTTATATCCTATCTGGCTCGTCTGACAAGCATTTAAGGCTCTTTGATATGACCACATTGCAGGGTTGGTCCACGACACGGGAAGGCACACTACTCGAAACGGTACATCCGACTATCGAGCCCCATGCTCCTATTGGTGGCTCGACAGATCCAGAAGATGGCCCAAGTAATGCACCGTATCCTCTTGATTCACAATTCCTTTCAGGGGCGTTCGGTGCTGGCGTTGTAGGAGACGAAGAAGACGATCTGGACTTGGTCTCTCAATGTCCTTGTCCATGCCCGTGCTCTTGTCTCTGCTCACGACCAAGTTCAAGGACAAGACCCGGGAACGAAAGAGCCATCACGATGGTGTGTAGAGAATGCGGATGCAACGACATTATGTGTATTGCATGCCCATCATGTGTCTGGCGGGATTAGGCAACGCCGCGAATAGCAGACCTTTCACTCATGTTAGTGCAGACCACAAGGACCTGGTGCGCAGCGTTGCGCTCGGCGAGAAATTCGTTGTGAGTGGAAGTTACGATAGGACCATCAAGGTGTGGGACCGTCGAAGTGGAGCGCTGGTCGCTGATTTGACGGGTGGTCATACCGGGAGGATATTCTGTATCGCGTTTGACAGGGCAAAAATTGTTTCGTGTGGGGAAGACCATGTAAGTGTTCCTTGTCTTGCTGAGTGGTGGCGATGTTAAAGAGGAACTTGACAGCGGATTTGTATTTGGGACTTTGCTCATGGAATTGATACGAGCTTTGTTCGGTTGTCGTGAAGAACACGGTTCGCTGTTGCTGCTCGAGCTGATATATCGGGACACTTTGGCAGATTCCGGATCCTTGAGTGTAGTATGGTTTATTTAACATCAGTACTGTCGTCCCTATCGCCACGAAAATGCTCTCTTTTAGCAAGTGTCATAGCTCAGTTCACCTTGTTCGGACGGGGACTTGTTGCAGCCTGGCCTTCTATTGGGCAAGGAAAGCTTATCACGTTTTAGCGCACAACAAAAGCGCCAGGAGTCTCATGGAAAGCAGAATTTGATCAACCCGCAAGTCCGCGCCTATCTACCAAAGAAAGTAATTCACAGCCTTCTTGATGCGATGCTATTGATGCATATTCATCACACGATGTCTATCCTTGATAAAACGCAGCGACGCCGTCGCCCGTACGTTCCCCATTAGAAATATGACATGTGAGCGCATCGACCGGACCAACACAAAAAAGATACTATACCCCCATTAGCGCACTGATAGCGACCCCACATCCTGTTCGCTTGCAGGATGCTGTTGAAATGTTGGCTTACCCGGCTACATACATAGGACAGAAAATGGCATGCTCCATGGAGATGTTGATCCAAATCAGATCCTGCTAGGACTCAAAGGTGTCTTGGAGAGCGCTCCGCTGCATATGGCGCTTGTGACGCCGCCTTCCTGGAAGGACAGGGAATGAACAATTTGTCTGGAACAATTGATTTCTTCTCGATATAGGCACCTGAGTTGGTTCGCAATCAACCTCCTGAGGAAGTGTGCTCGTTTCAATAGCTGTTGGCAGCAATAGTTTATGACCGCGGCGTTGTGGAGATGTGCCCGATCGTTGACTCGGCGATTGTTTACTCAGGTCACGCCTGCAACGCTTCGACGCGTTTCTCGCCTCCATCTCGCTCTACCGCCAGAGGCTCAAATGCGATTGCAGTCAGCATGCCATGGCGTACAGCGCAACCCAGTGAACATGGGATGACATTTTGACTTCCACTTGGCGCCTTGGAGGCTGACCCACTTTTCCATCATATGTTGGGTAAGTGATTTTAACCACACCGCAGCCGTTATTGAAACTCGGTTTTTTCTTGTCACTTTTCAGCGCGCCCGCTGTTTTCGCGGCCAGGAGACTGTATGGGAATGTCAGGCCTCGGTGTATGTGACCATCTTGGATGGATATGGGCGACTCACCAGAACGCAGCTCCTGCTGCAATACCCCAGGCACCCGTTCTATGCATGGATCCGGCCCCTTGATTCACGATGATGTAGCCTTTTCTTTTGCTATTATACAAATTTCTATTCAGTAATGTCCTCGTTCATGCGATCGTGCTGGCTACATCATTTAGAGCGGGATTCAACTGCCGTCTGTGCTGAACTGCCATCTTCTATCTCGTTATTGACTCGCTCCTCCGTCGAATTGGTTCTCCCACCCATGCGCGCTCGTCGAGGCGAACTGAGTTGCACAGTCACCGTTGTATTGTGGTCCGAGTCATCCTGAGAACGAGGAGATGGTCTCCGATCATTAACAAGCACCATCATGGAATTGGCGTAGACCTTGGATAATACAATTGCAGGTCCCAAAGGAATACCGGGCGGAACAGCAAATGCGATGAGGGTAGCAATATTTGTGGTGACTAGTGGACTGATGGTTATGAATATAGAGGAGAGATGAAGGAGGCACACCCGTGAGAACACCAGTGCCGACGATAAGGTATATCAAGCGCATCACCTTCGATCTGAGTTTCTTGGATAATATCCCATTTCTTCTAAGCTATCGTACAGTGAATGGCACTGTTCGTAGTCTCGGACTATGCACTTACAGACCAAACCATAATAGCGGTGATGATCACATCGGCCGCCAGGCAGACCGAGGTCCATACCTGAAAAATCGCTTTATGAAATTGACAAGAGCACTAGGTCAATGATCATCACGCACGGCAACAACGAGATTAAATTGCAATCCTAATGGTGCCATGATTAAAATCGCCACAAGTTGTGCCACAATTCCCTATGTATCAGAACGGTCAGATTGTGAGCATCGTAAACCTTTTCGAATTGACGCACGGCAATAATGCACCATGATAACCATTTCAATTTAGCAACAATTTGGACGCGGTAAGCATACATGGCCTGCGTCAGAAATGCCACTGGATTGTTTGGCTAATATCCAAGCTATCTATAAAAGGAGACACACCTATTCCTCCACAAACCGGGACGCTTATCAGAGAAAGACGAAAGTCATAGTAGTAGTCTTTGCGACTGTTTATCAGCAGGTACCCCAAATCGCATGCGAGAAGGACAGTGTAAATCGTTTCTATCACGTAGACAGTGTAAATGACAGCCTTGAAAAGTTTCCGATCTTCGGGAAATGATACAAAGTACAAGTCTAAGTTGCAAGCATCAGCCCGGTCTTTCACTTGGCGCGCGATAACCGACAAACATAGTTGTACTGTCAGGACACCATATAGATACAAGTTGAACACATTGCCAACGAACTGAGATCTGAATGAGGGCTGTTGCTTGTATCGCTCTTTAACCAGTTACCTACCAAGGATATTATCTGCAAGCGACATGAGTCCAAGGAGCATGCGTAGGGCATGGAGGAGAATCAGCAAGGTGGCACGTCATTTTGGCTTCGTGACCGAGACGCCCATGCCAGTAGGTGGTGTGGGAAGAAAAGCGTAATGCGGCCCGGAACTACTATTTTGCTACCAGCCTACATAGAAGAACTTCGTGCTAGATGCTCTTTCTCGGAGAAAACTGAAATTGATATGACAGATATATGATAGCAGAGTAGGTGCATGGATATTTGGAGACTACTTATACACGGTGAATTCCCAACAAAAATCATCAAGGTATTATTTCCATGTCGTCCGCTGGTGCCCTAGATGTTGGACTCATAAACCGGATTCGCTTGGTCGTCCTTGGTATAGAATTACTAGCGTCGTTTTGAGGATCAATTTGAGACGGTGCGTTGATTTTGATTAGGGGCTCATTCACGCTCGTTAACAATTCTGGTCTGGCCTCGATAAATGTCGGATTCTGCAACCGCCAATCAGCTAGCAAACACTACATGACGGTTTACTCACAGCTATAAAATGTCTCATCCCTGCTTCTTCGATCAGCTTCGGTATTTTATCTCGACTTCCCTTTAGTAGCTGCTTTCGAGAAACAATTTTTTCCTCCGCAGTGCCACGTATAGCGAGTGTGGTCACTGTCAACGAATGTCGTATTGGGTTTGCTTTGAACAAAAATAAATATACCTGTAATTTTCTTCGTTTGCCCGATACGGTGCGCCCGCTACTAGTATAACGGTTACAGTGAGAACTAATGTGAAGATGGACAGTCTGTATTAACCTTGATAGCTTGACTCTCCACGTCTGCCTGCCATACTGGTTCACAGAATATAACGCGTGATGCTGATATCAGATTTCTGTATCGTGAAGTGTCCATGAAAATTCACTCAAAATCAGTCATTGAACAAGCTTACAAGCCTCGAGCACCATGTTTCAGTTCCATCAAAAGGACACGATACGTTTCTGATGTCTCAAACGTCAAAACCAGTTGCTCACGGTAACGAGGTTCAACCTGGGCCGTAAACCGCAAGAATTTGACTTGGATAAGCTCCAATGCTTCAGCGACGTGGGCCAAAGACAGCTCTGAACCAGAGAATATTAGGAATTTTTCGGTTGCAGAGTATGATTTGACTTCGTTAATAATCCAATTAATTTTGCTAGATGCAGAATGGCCGATGCGAACATTTGCGAACAGTGATGAGGATAGGTTCTCAGAGTAGTTGAACTTAGCTGGCTGAGGTGGTCTTGATGGACCGGGTGTGCTCCTGTTACTTCGTTCACTCTCTTCTTCCAGCTGTGATAGAGAAACATTGAGTTCCTTTTGCATTTCCTTCAATGTATCTGCAGCTTGGGCTTTCTTTGCCGCACTGCCTGCCAATTCTGACGGATGCTCGTCCTGGATCTGTGCAGGTCGTTTATTGGTGCGTTTGCCTGTCTTTTTCTTTTGTGACTCCATGAACAAGCGCCGCAGTTCGAGATCCTCCTTCGCCACATGCTGTCCTTCTTCAACTATTGCATCAATATGCGCTAGAGGCCGACGAGTCGCATAGTCCTGCAGCTTGATGATGCGATCAACATGCATGAGGCCATTCATCATCGGTGCGTCTGGGTCTTTTTCTGGGTTTCGCGTCCATGCCTCAAATACTTTTGGGTTCATGCAAGATACATGATAAGGAACGTCCTCGTGAGACTGCAGAGACCGCCACAGGTCGTCAGTCGCAGCACGTCGACTGGCATGTCATGAGTGATTTTGGACCAATACCATGAGTCATCGCAACTCACATATGCCGGAAAGCAGCGTGCAAGAGCCTCATATCACCCTGAGATGTATTTCTTTCTGTAGCTCTCCGAATGTGATCTTCTTCCTTGGCAAGTAATTGATCGACATAGTAAAGCTCCAAATCATCAATCGACCATAACATTAACCTAGATTATAGACAATGGCAAGTCAGCGAACTTTTAATGGCAGTGAGCTTACTGTGACATGTTCTTAACAGCAACTTGAAGATATTCTGCATTCTAGATGTTTTCCGCATTAGACTCGAGAAAACAGTCATAGAGTAATATTTACACTTGGATGGAATAGATAATCCTGTCAGCATGTTATTAAGGTGAAAGTGCTTGCTTCTATAAATACGTACTTGGTCAGTACGTTGGGAATCTATTGCATTGATGGCTATTGAGGCTTGCATAGCATTATAAGACTTGATAGCGTAGGGCTCAAGGTCTAGAAGTACTGAATTATGTGTCACGGGCGGCAATATAACATCGTTCTCGATATCATCGATTCTATAAAATTCATGAGATTGCCAACAGGAATGTGGATACGCCAACGTGCCTGTGACGAACCATTACCATCTGCATTACCTGAGTCAGTACTTGTATGGCCCCTGGACGTGGGCCATTAGAGTCGAATAGCGGCGCAATAACCTCATTATACATCAATTTTGCGTCAGCACTAAACTGTGGAAGAGAAACAAAACGCGTGATCATATTTCCCAACTTGCCCAAGTCTTCTCGGTCATATCGGTTCCACATGCGTATTGGTGCCAGGTCGCAATCCATTAGTAGTGGGATACTTCCTGAACGTGGGCTCAAATTAGGGGAGGTGACACCATAACCATTAGTTGCGGTTCTGTAATCACTAGCCTCCTCTTCCTCGTCGGCAGTCTTGTTCCCAAAACTGAGCCCAAGCAGGTTTGTCGTTGGGGTGCCTGTGACGATCCATCGCCTTTCTACGCTTAACAGCTGCACTAGTTGGATCAAAGTGGAGGATAGGGAAGATGATACGTGGCCTTCATCAATCACCAATCGTTTCCACCGAACTTGGAAAAAGGGGGATACACTGTCTGGCACATGACATTGGCACTCGGGTACACGAGTGCCTTGAAAGGGAAGACAGCCGCATTCTTTCCACGGGTAGAGCGCTGCGACATCTTTCCGACTCGCTTCTGCTGTGAACTCTATGGAACAACATAAGTACCGTCTAAACAATATGCAATTTTCAACGTACTGGCGTACGTCATAAGAATGATCTACATACGGTCAACAGAATAATTCAATAACCCATGAGTCGGTATCAAAACTTACGTCGTAGTCAGAAGCGAGCGATCCAGCGGAAGGAGTTGTAGTTCCCGCTCTCAACACCAATACTCTGAGAGGGTACTCGCAGTGCTTAACAATTTCGCGGTCCCACTGACTCAGCAGATTGGCAGGAACGACGACAAGAGTAGCATTCGTCAGGTACATGAGGCGCGGACCACTTTTAGCTTTTCTTGCAGCGCGAACGTCGCCCTCGGGCCCATTCTCGTAATGAAAGTAAAAGGGGGTGTTCGCCTTATTAACTCGCGCCAGCCGAGTTAATTCAAATTTTTCTTCTAGTTCCTGTCTCCGTTGATATCGCCAGTGGTTGATTCCATCTCGACCATCGGGAATAGCAGTATACGGAGAAGTACGATTAAGATGTAAAAGGACTTCTACGAGAGATGGGAAGATTCCAGGTTGTATGGAGATGTTGGCCCGCTTTCCAGACCGCAGACGTTTTCGGGCCGTCTCAAAAATTGATGGAAAATGTCGGAATGCCACCGGTGTCATTATTGGGTGGTCATCATGCAGTGACTCTTCTGGAGATGATATTTCCCGGATTGTCATGACAATGAGTGTTAGAATCATGACCGTTTTGCCAGTACCTGCAAATCTCGCTTTAAAGTGAGAATTTCTGCTACATGAGCATGTTTTTACCTAGTTCTTCACATAGAATGCCCCCACGTGCAGGGGACACCATTGGCCTCTCGTGAACTAGTTCAATTCGACCAGGTTTGAAATAAAATGTGTCACCTCGTAAATCAACCCTGGAGATGTAGAGAGGATCAGCTACGGGAGACAAGTCTGCCTCCTTGTGTAGAAGCATTGCAGCTGAACGACGCTGGTACTTGAAGAGCGTACTCCTCATACCAAGGCCTCTAAGGTCGTCAGAAAAGTCGAGAAGGCGACGGCTAAGCTGTTGCCATCCTGGTGCAATTTTTGGAATTGGGGATGGCAGTTCACCATAGATCTCCGCAAGTGTGCGGTCATCCTAGTGCATGCACACGTTAACAATTATTTAGATATAAAGAGGACTGACCTTTTGGATACCGAGCAGTAGTGGACAAGATCCACAATTCTGGCCATTCCAATCTAAGAGGCAACATCGGATCCTGGGTAATAAAACCGAAAGATAACGCCGTGCCATGGATAATACAGATTCTTTCCGCACTCGCAGCCGACCTTGTACATTCTGAAGATCGTAAGGGATTAGATATATCCTTACGATCATGTGTTGTTTTCCATCAAACCGACAGGTGGCCGATATGAAGTCATTTTTGATGAGAAAATCTAGGCCGCGGCAGAAGCTATCGTCTTTGAGCAGAGAGGAACCGTTGAACGGATGCCAGTCGTCGTCTGCATGCACATGGCCACAAGGAGCCATCGTCGTCCGGTCTTCAACGACTTTTATGCTGATTGTGCCGGCCGCGATCAAATGACGGAATGCAAAAGCAGGATCGGGATTTTGAATTTTCGGAGGCTGACTGTCGAGACAACTCGAACAACAGGACGGACACCGAGCGATCATAGTACTTAGCAGAAATGTCGAATCTTGAACGGTCGTTATATTGCCACCAGTGCGACGTTGAGAGTAATTGCCAAACTGGGACCCCGCACGTGGCCAGAACTCAAACGGCAAATTTCCAGCGCGCGACGGCTTTCAATGGAAAGACACTTGCTGAAATCACTCTTCTCGCCTTCAAGATGTTCCACTCGTCAAAATCCCTTTAAATACTACAAATTTACAAGACCAAAATCCACCACAACAGACTCTAACCTCTCATGGAACGGATACCTCACCATTAGGCACAACAGGCGGGTATGGCAAACGGTAGTCTCAACGAATGTCGGCTTGGTATCGCTTCTCACATGATTGTGTTAGGCTGTTACTGTCCCTTGCGCGATCCTTGGTTTTGCAGGTGGCATCGTGTACTTTGGCAGTCGGGAAGCAGACGCTTTGAAGCCTATTATGGTGAGTTGGCAGGCCTGGTTTCTTCTATTCTGAATGTTCATTTAATCTCTGCAGGGCATTGATCCCTTTTTCTTCTATGGGATTTGCACGGTCGCTTGCGGAGGTGAATGGGGTGACAACCTTTTATTTGAACCTTGCTGAGCTTTCTGCTAGGTGCCGGTTGGCTTTTAGGCCCCTCGCTTGGGACCGCCATCTGGAGAATGACCCATCGTCGCTTGCTGCCTCTTATTGACGCGCGGGACCGCGAGTTCTATTCGCGGATAGCGAAAAACCGGGTAGATGCGAGCCTCCAGACACCCACCCAACCTGTTCCTGATTATTACGGTGCGATTGATCAATTGTTTGGCAATTTTTACTCATGAGTTTGGATAGGGGAGAAAATAGGATCTCTTCATCAGTATCGCCAGGTAACAGCCACTGCCCTTCTGTGATATGGGCTCATTTTTCTTCCTTAGTGGTTACGGGATCAGTCAAAGTATAGACGTAAAGTGACTTTGCCTGAGGAGTAAGATCGACAACCAACTATATATCGAATGGCTGGGGCATGTGCAAACGTCATGATAGTCCAATAAATAAGTTCCATTCACAATCGCGTTTGGTACCCATGTCATTCGTAAGACTACGCTACATCATTCTACATCATAAGTTAGAGTACAACAACAATTGTAGATATGGTTACATGAAAAAATATGCGTTATGTCGAAGCCCGGTCGCGCAAGCACATTTTGGGAACAGCCCCCGACTGCACATTTGCCGTCCCCACTTGTTCAACAACGCACCATCCATCATCATATTCCTGCACTAGCTTCACAACATCTCCCACGTTCAACGACAGCTCATCTTGAAGTCGAGGTTTATATGACGCGGTGGCCGTCATCATTTTGGCGGAGGCGGGTGCCGGTCCTCCGTTAGGATTGGATGCAACGTGATGAACATGCTCGGGCGTCGCTGGCAACGTGGATATCGGTTTGAAGACCACATATGAGCTTGAAGTCGGGGAATCGCCATCGTCAAAGATCAAAAACGACTTGCTATATTTCCTCTCTGGAATATTTGATTTCTGGTTTGATGCGGGATTCTGAACAGGCGGAGCAGTTGAAATCTTCAGCGATGGCCGACTAGAGGGATCCATCGCATCATCTGATTTCCCAGCGCTGTCTGATCTCGCATGTTCAGAACTGCTCTGGCTTCCACGTGCGGTATGACCGACAAAGGTCAAGCGTGACGAACATGACCCATGAGTCCCTGGGGCGTGGCTACTGACGGGCAGCGCAAGGGCTAGTGACCGCAGGTCAGATTGAGTCTGGTTTGGTGGCCACGACGAGATCGGAGTGGCAGCCTTGTACGGATGGGACGAGAATCTATATCGTGGCTCCTCGTCCTTAACTGACATCTCCCTCGTCTGTCGGGGGCGCGATAGAGGCGACCAATACGCCGATCCCACTCTTCTTGACTCATTGGACAAAGTCGCATTGACCTCTCTCGTGCTTAACCTAGGGCTTGTCTGAATGCCTCTGTCCGTCGAAAGATTGAAGGACAATGACGCCAACGGCTTTTTGGGCCGTCTAGCTCTGTAACTTTTTATTCGGGAAAAGATGAAGAAACCTGAAAAATTAATGTTCAACACTCCCCACCTCACAGGAACGAAAAAAAAACCAATTCCACACACCTGTGAATACAATGACTACGAGGGAACCTATGACCGCTAGAAGTATGATCGTGGTTCTGGACGGCCTTGAAGACTGATTCACTTCAGGCGCTGTTACGCCCGAGGTAGGTTTCGCGACCAAGCGACTCGTCGCAGTCATCAGAGTTGTACTTGGTGATGGCATGAGAGTCGTATTTCTTCAATCCAGGCAGCCAAACTTCACGGCGACGGCCAGGGATGAACCAAGCGGGGGTAGCGGGGAGCAACGGTGCCAATATGGGGCAGTGACTAGAGACAGGTTTAAAAGCTCATCAAACGATTAATACTCAACAGAAATGGGTAAAAATCTTTAATTCCATATCATAAGTCTAGTTGGCCGTGTCCGGGACACCCTCGTGCCTTGATTTACATTTGCAATAATAGTCGATTCAATGGTGGAACAGCGAGAAATCAACCGTCATCAAATCACACGTGGTTTCATGTTTTCCCGTATAATCATATGTTATCTACCAACTGGCGAGAGATAGCTCTATACAGTGACCTGGCCCCTTCCTTTGCACAATAGCTCCCTAGCGCATCATTGATAATTTTTTCCACTGCCTGCGGTGGAAACTCTCGCACAGCCTCGCCTGCGAGCATGTACATCGCTTCGGAACTGATGGCTTTCTTTTCCTCCAACGTGAATGGAACGAACGGTAAAACTGCCGTGACTCGCGAGAGGACCGAGGCCTGGTCGCAGTGAGATGATGAAATGATGCAAACTGATGAAAGATACTTGCTCCTAAACGTTCAGACACCTTCGGACGTAACAATCCCATCAGCTCGGCGTACTCTTTTTGGCAATATGTCCCCTGGGAACGTCGGGTGCTCTGATATTCGAGGATGATATCATGACCAATGTTTGATGTTCCAATCCACACCACATTCTTCACATCAACATGTCGGCTCCCGGCTTCAATTGAACACCGGCCCAACTCCCATGGCATTAACAATGACCACAGGGCTTTCTCATCCTCAGTCTTTTCAATCTCCTGGAAGTAGCATTAGAAATGGATTCAAAGATATAAGTGACGATACCCACGTCGAGCACCACAACACATCTTTTCCCTTCGTTGTTGATCAAAAACTCGGCAAGAGTACATGTAGTCGGTGTCTTGATGACGTTTAGGTTGTGCAACAATGATCGCGCTAACAACGCGTACCTCATACGGACTCATGGAGTAAGATTTCCACAAGTCGTGAGTTGATTTGAGGGTGGTCATGTTCACAGTATGCGTCGGTACGTCCAACAAGGACCCGACTGAAGAGAAAATCAGCATTCATAACGCGCTCTTGCAATTGAACTCACATTTGCGGGCCAGCAAGCTCTTGCCATGTCCACTTGGACCTGAGGACAATTCGCTTCAGCTTCTGGATACAAGCTCTCGGGTAGCCAAGTCCTCACCGCATAGTAACACAACAATGGGAGTAGCAGAGAGGTGTCGCGTGTGGATGCTGAGAACCTTGAACAGGTGTTCGAGCGCCCTATCTTGTCCCACAATCTCATACCGAACACGGGTCAAAACTCGGAACGACGACCGATGCATCAAGGCGGACACCCGTCGAGTGTCGGAAGCTTCCGCTTTTTCTACATAATACCTGTATTTGACCCATGTCAAAGGCAGATACCAATTGCGGAAGATGTCACAAACCTCGTAGCTGGGTCAATCGAATCCATTATAGTTTTATTAAATGTAGAATGCGGTGTGGAGTTAGGCCCCGTCTCCTGATCTGCAGGGATGGAGTCAGCTGTTGGATCAGGTGGAGCGTCCGTGGGGGCCTTTGACTTCAAGGAATGTTTCCTGACGACGGACGGATTTGCTCCATAAGCCAGGAGTAGCTTAACAATTTCCATTTTATGCGTCAGCTGATCATTCGTCAAGGCAAATTCCAATGCCGATTGTGGTCCAACAGTTTCGTTCGGCCCTGCGTATCCGCTCTCTAATACCTTGCGTACTTCACCAACATCATCGCTTGCTATTGCAAAGAATAATGTTGGTTTTGGAGTGGCAATTGCATGCACAGTTGGGACCAGTACAGAAGGGCGACGGGAAATGGATGGACGAGGTATGACTTGAGGGATAGTAGGCGCCTCAGGGTGACTATCTTCCTGCTCATCTATGCGGTACAAGGCAGAATCTGATGCACTACTGGGAGCTCTGTCGAATGACATTGGTTCATGTTGGTTCCAGGTGTTGTCCGGAGAGACAGGAGCAGAACGAGGTTCGCCAAAGTTCCTGAGGTGGAGCGAGTACTCGGATAAAGGTGAAGGAATGGATTCTTGCGGAACAAGAGTAGAATTGCGAATATATTCGGGTATCGAAGATATGCGTGTAGGGGACAGCTGTTTGACGATTTTAGCCCTCTCTTTCCGCAGTGAGACATAGCTTACCAAAAGATTGTGGGATGGTGACTTGGCTGATGATACAGATGATGATATAGATACGCGATTGCCAGATCCTTCGTTTGTCTAATCAGACAACTATTCGTTCAAAAGTGACTACACTCACGAGAATGAGAGGTATAAGATCCGTTAGAATTGCGACAAGGTTTAAAATAACTATGCTGGGAACGGTATGTAGACTGCATAAATTAAATTCATCAATCAATAAAATAAAGTGCGCAGATGTTTATGCTTACAAGTCTAAGGGGCCTAAGGCCGCCAACAGTGCCATAGGCTGGTAATACGGGATCTGCGCGTGAGGAAGTTCGATCCGAAAACGTGTCATTTGACTCCCGCGCTGTTTGAATAAGACTTAATTGACTGGACAATGACTGGCTACTCAAGCGAGACTATATGCAACAAGTCAGCATGCGATAAGAGGAAGACTAAATGGTTGCTCACTTGTATATTCAGCGAGCCTCTCCAACCGAACGATACTTTTCTGGATGACTTAAACGCATCGCTTGATGTACTTGACCTAGAACTGGCTGCACGGGGAGATGGAGAGTTCTCGACTGACTCTCGGTTTTGGATTGAAGAAAAGGTGCGAGATTCGGCTGGTGAAACATTAAACGCTTGAACAAGTTTTTGCGCTTCTGCGGGGATCTGTTCCTGAGGGGGAGCATTAATTGAAGAGGCATCAGAAAATGCTTGTCCGAACGACGTCGGTGAAGATTCTAGTTGTAAAAGCTCTCCAGGAGGGGATGCAACATTAGAATATATATCATACAGCGATTGGTGCATAACGCTTTCGGAAGGCGGGCTTGCCAAATAGGCAAGTCGGCTAGAACTGTGCGTCTGGCTTGACGTATTGTCATCGTCGCCGACGTCATCCGCAAGGTCTGGAGTATGGCCATTGCTAGTTGGATCTTCTGTATATATATCGGCAATCATAGCGGCATTCGAATGAGTATTCATCAGCGAGTCCTCTGCGAAAGTCGATACAGTATTATCGTCGACCTGGGAAGTAGGGCTGAATGAGACCACTGCGTCTTGTGTAGAAACATCTTGATGTGTTGTCGATGCTTTCCAAACGGCGGGCGCATTTTCCGCGAATATCGTACCGGCTCCGGATTGTCCGTCATCCGACAAATTCAATGTTGTCGCTGAATCAGGTGCTGTGCTAACCACTGCCACTTCCAATGTCCCCATGATGTCGTTACTATTGCCTGCAAAAAAATGGACTGGATCAAACATATCCATTTCCACGTTTGTGGGAGAAGATCTAGAGGGAGCATCTGGGAAATTGGAGTTGGCAGAGGTCGATATCCCCGTCACGTCTTCACCCGTATCGCTAGGAACAGACCATTCGGGAGTATTCGTTTCGGCGCTATTTGCAGCATGAGCCAGCATATCCGCTTTATGTTCACTGTCGGTGTCTGTGGCCAAAACCGGCTCGAAGGAATCCGTTCCTGGACTATTCGTTGCACGGGTCAATGCACCCGTCTCACTTTCTGCTTTGGCTTTTGCAGCCGGGTGTGGCTCAAAGGAAACAGTTTCTATATCCACATCGTTTGGAGATTCCGTATAGGCATCTAGGGCTTCGGAAGTAGCAGAGGGTATGTCAACTTCATTGTCCAGTCTCGCGCTACCGCGCGACTGAACATCGAGGGACTCGGCCGGGACATGTGCCTCCGAACTTGATATATCTGAGCTTGTCATTTCCGGGCTTGACGCAACCGAACTTGGCATTTCCGACCCTGTCGCAACCGAACTTGACTGCAGTGCGTTAACATCTGTATCTCTGCCGTTGTTCGTCGTGGCCAGCTCAGAATTCGTTCCGAGCTCGTGACGCGGACTTGAGCAATCGGCTGTGCAGTCCAAACTGATCTCCGAGACAGCATCATCTTCGGTGGCGGAATGCATGCTGACTCGGCTGATGATTCCAATTTGTGAATGCACCCTGACGGATGGAGAACCAAATGGCGACGCGAGCAAGTTCAAAGTGGAGGGAGTCCGGGGTGGAGTGAGTGTTAGAGGACTATGCGGATGCCAGCTCTCTGCATAGCCAGAATGGTAGCCAGAATCAATAACAACCTCACTGTCCTTCGCCGAGGGGTCAATTACAGGAGGCACAAGGGATTCTAACTGCAGATGTGATGGACGATTCAGTGATGACCGGCTGCGAAGGCCAGACGTGGACCTTCGATGAGCGGTTCGCTTCTCCATAGATTCAGGAAGGACGTCGCTCGGATTCTGCACATGAACTTCCATGCGAAAATGTTCATTATCTTCTATGCCGTCTTGGTCGGAACCATTATCCGCTCCACAGAGGTGAACCCGATTGGAGGGTGGTGAGATACTCGACTGAACGGCACTTTGATCAGAGAATGCAACGGCAGAGTAGGCTTCTTCCGTGTCCCCTTCTTGATCAGAGGGGTTTGAAACCACGTAATAATCTCGTGCTTCCGTTACTAGAGTCTCGTCCCCTTCCTCCAGTATGGCTGCAGTAGACATTTCAGATGCTGTCTCTTCAGAAGCGGCGCCAGGAAATTCATCATCTAGATCATCACCAATCACATCTCTGAGCGCATGCAAGAGGCCTGACAGACGAGGCGAGCGCGGCGGTGAACAAGGGGAGCGGGGGGATTCGACTTTTAATATAGGTGGGTTCGGATGGTAGTGGGATATAGTTTGGTCTGGATTCCGTGGGGAGTGGATGATGGTGACGCCGGGAGAGGCCCGCACCGAGACGGTGTGCAGGAAATTACAGGAGTCTGCAAACAGGCACCGGCCGTGCTGATAGAACGGGCAGGGGCGCGCTGGAAGGTTGTGAGAAGGAGTCATAAAGATTAAAGAAGGTTTACTCTTTATTCGCCATTCTGGTTCTGGCATGGCCATCACAAGGCATCTGGGCGCTGCCTAACAATCCGGACAAGACTTGGAAACGGTTTTTGTCCCTGCATTGACGCGGTAACTCATTAGTGCGTCACGTGACCGTGCAAATGCCAGCCGCTCGCATACTACCTCGCCTGACTCTCTTCTCCGGGCCAAATTGTTCCTTGTGCGACGTACGCTCTTATCAAATTGCTAAATAAGTGTCTAACTTATGACTAGGTTGCAAAAGAGGAGCTCGCTAAAGTAAGGCGCTCGGTGAGTAGTATGACTCAAGCTCTTGCCAAGATCAATCAAGAACTATGGTTGCATTTGCTTTAGCACACATTCCAGTTGGATGTTGTCAACATCCAGGACAAGAACCAAGAAAGGTGGAAAGAGAAATACGTTTACTGGATCCCAGCCTTGCATCTCGAAGGCAAGGAGATAGCAAAGGGCAGATGGGAGGCAGACATCGTGATCTCGGCGCTGAACCGCTGGGAAGCAATGCGGAAACAAAAAGACGTTCAGAAGCCTACCAAGGAGTAGACGCGTACTCTTCATTGTTCTTTCATGATCCCCATGCTAATGGATGGACACCCGTTGGAACATACACTCGGAGCAGCGAACTCATTCTGGGAGATCCCGATGACATTAACGTCCGACTTCAGTCTAAGAACCAATCAAATGGCTGCTTTAACTGTGGTTCCTTGGGCCATCATCTTGGAGCTTGCCCCTTGCCTCGCGATCGTTCACGAATATCCTTATCTCGCCAATATTACAATTTCTTCAAGGATGATGACACTGGGCGTCGTGAGAGACTCGTCGATGCCGCAGAATGGCAAAGACAGAGGCTGGAATGGGTCAAGGAATTCGAGCCTGGGATCATCAAAAGTCGCTTGTTACAACTGGCATTAGGTGATGAAGATATCTATCTCAGGAAAATTGCTCTTTGGGGTTATCCCAAAGGTTGGTCTAGTGTTAGAGACCCTCGAGAGTTGGTCAAGGAACGTATCCTGAACTGCAGTTCTTTTCATCTTCACGACATGGAACCATTTTTTATATTTGGGGATCAGGTAGAATCATTGCCTTCCGTAACCTCGTCAACAGGTGAAGCAAAGAGATATCCTTCATCTGAACCCGTCGCCAAACCTAAAAGATGGGCAATATATCCCCCGACGTACTTCAAGACAGATATTCTTCCAGTGTATACCCCAAACATCAAACACGTTTCTCAAGCACGAGTGCCACTTCAAGTTACCCAGGGCGACCGAAGTTCAACGTTTGCACCAGATAGGCAACACCTTTGGGAAACAATTATTTTCGGAAGGATGCCTCTAGGAGACTCCCACATCACGTCTTGCATACCACCCCGGAGACTCTCGGATGCCTTTTCAGAGTCTAGCGGTTCGAATCCTTCGAAAACTGATGGCAGGTTGCCAGCTCCTCCGCCTCCCGCAGAATCACCGCCCCCTTTGCCATCAGCATCTCCACCGTCAGTGACCGGAATGATTTCTGAAGCAGAATTGACTATGCCACAAGCTCGACCTGTCCTGCCATCCGTATCACCTTATGGACTACTATTTTCTGGCCCTCCAGATGTTTGTACATCCTATCTCGGAATGATTCCAAGCTCAGATTCGGACATGGAAATTTCTGACACGGAATGAAGATACTCATCTATTGTACTGTACCTATTACATAATCCTATCTACTCTTTCAATGTATTTGAAGAAAGACCGGAGAACACGCACGTGGTCAGTATCACAACCGGCTCCAACATGGAGCACGACGTCGATGTTGTGAATAGCGCCCACTCCCTATCGCTCAACCTGAGCTATATTCTCAACTACATTCCCTCCGGCATCCTCGCACGCATCCGGAGTGGACAGCCAAGAGAGGCACTCAGTGCATTGGGAGTCTCTTCACCGACCTCGATATCAAGCGCCATTGTATCCCTGGTGGAGGAGACTGGCTGGGCCACGGAGCCTGACTCTAACCCATATATCGACAAAGCTCGCCAGCCAAGTTTGCCCACACCATGGGCATTCTTCACTTCAGGCTATATGCTCGGCCTGCTCATTGTGGCCTTCGTGCTATACCGGATGCAAAACATTATTCTCCCTTCTCGTACCCCCGTCAGGCATCAACGAGACTTTGTCAGTTATCTGAACAGCAGAAACGAAAACATCGGCTGGCGGTATACCTTCATGCGCCATGTCTTATTCAGACGCATTTTCTCGTCTGCCCTCCCTCTCGATATTTCAAAAACCACCACTCGATTAACGCTGCAGCTACCATCTCTCTGCATTCTGACAAAAATGCTCATCATATGGAGCCTGCTAGTAGTCCAAGCATGCGATTTGGTGCCGAATTGGTCGTGGATGCAATGGCTAGGCGCGTGGAGCGAGAAGAAAGAGATGTCAGAAATCTGCTGGTCCACTTTTTGTGCTGTTGGGAGTGCTTTCTGCGTAGAAGGTTTCATCCGCGCTCTGGATGGCATGAGCTCAACGTTTGCGCTGGGCAGTCACGCGAGTCCAAATGCCTCCCCCTTTAATCTGGTCTGTCTTCCTATTTTTACGCTATATATGCGTCTCAATTGTTTATAGATTGGTTATGCGTTCCTACTCCATATTTATTCGTCTCCTTTGACACACGTACGAAGGCCGGACGATCTTCCGTCAAGGCCCGACAAGCACGTCATCATCACAATCGCTATTCCGCTGTTGCAGGTATGGAATGCGAGTTCATATAGAGAACGTTCACTCAACATACATATAGCTAACAATATTCCACTATCTCTCTATATCCAAACGTCTTTCCTCACACCGCCTCATACCGACAACACTCACCTCTGTACTATCACTCGTGCATTTTCACAGTACCCTTTACTTCAGATTTTTCTCTTCAAACGCCTCTGCATCCCCAAGTCCCACCATCCTTCCAAGCACACAAACCTCTACTTTATCAGCTTCGATTCCATCTGCAACTAATACCCGCAGCAACTCGCAATCAAGCAATTTTACGACAAACGAGTTCAATGCAAATTACCCTTTGCTAAATTACATTCCTAATTTGTTTGAGACCGCATTACTATTGACAATTCTACTTACTGTCGCCTTGAATGCGATTGTTCAGCTATTGGTCCGTGGTAATATTGAACGACCATTCATTGGTCTCGGAATAATACACAACGGCACGTTTTCTCACTCCTGCCTTTGAACAACGTCTGAAGTGGCATTGCCAGATGATCGTCGATCTTCGGGATGGTTGGCAGCTCTCCGTAACCTACCGTGGGACGACGATTTCGCGGTGCTCCTACTCCGCATGAGCACTGCGACACTTGAGGCTACCGGCCTTCGTGGGTGGGGAAACGAAGTTGCACCCATTCCTACGCCTTTACCCCTTCCTCTTCCTGCAGTGGTCTGCCGACGACGGCAAGTCGTTCAAGACATGGAATATGGACATGTCAAGATGAACAGAATAGGCGTCGAGAGTCTAATTCCAGGGCGCCTCGGTGTTGTCTCATCCGGCTCGGCGTTAGGGTCCAGATTTGTACACGTTCAGGACAGCGTAGGCGGCGCCCAACAGCTCGTAAAGAGGAGACTGGCAAAAGATGAACGCAAGAAGAGGAGGGAAATGTTGAAAGGATATTGCAATGAAGTTCGAACCGTCGATGTGAGTGCAAACGGTGAAGAGGCACTTCATAATGAGCAGAACGGGGAAAGGCATGATCGAATGCTGTCTTTCGAAAGAAGGTGGATCCGCGCATTCGGAGCGTTTGCTCGGGCATTGTGGGGTACCTTTCGGGGTGCTTGCCGATGGTTGCACATTACAGTGCAGAACATAGTTTGGGGCAGGCAAAATCAAACAGCGGACATCACAGGGAAAGGAAGCCAGTCGAGGATCAAGCCTAGGATTGCATTTCAGTATGCTGAAACTACTGTTGAAGATGAGTCAGACAATGCAGACGAAAGGGAAGCAGATTATGAATTCTATGCACGCTTCCTTCAAGGGGACGATCTTGGTGATGATGACTCGGACGACTCCACTTTTAGCGACAACTCAAACGAGCCTGAATCCGAGTCGGATTCATCTGGCCAAGAGGAACTCGACAACAATCAAGAAGGCGACGGGAGCCAGCCAGCACAGCAATCTTCGATTTGGGAGCGGTTAAAGGAAGAAGCGATGATCCTGTTTTCGGATCTCATCGATAGCCATTTTGAGGATTCGTCGATGATTCTGGCGCATATGGCATATCCTCGTTCGGGTGGACCACTTACGAGGCGGAGGTTAGAATACGCCATGCGGACCGGAATGGAAATGCAGGATGACGGAGAGGACGAGTTTGAACGCATCCGAATGGAGGCGTTTCAAAAGATGTACGATAGCAAAACTAAGACGGACGAAGATGACGAAATGCTGGGGCACCTATGTGTTATATGTACAATACAGGCGAGAGATATAATCTGCTGGCCCTGCCGGTAAGTACAGCATCCTGTGGCTTTTGATTGCTGAATGCATTTTGATTAGGTGCCTGGCGATGTGTGATAATTGTAGAGATGTGTTGTCTTCTAGGAGTTCTCCAGCAAAACATAGGTGTCCTTGTTGTCGCCGCAGGTAATGCTGTTCGTATTCTTCGTGCTCGTAATACTGACTGTTTGGTAGCGTCGAAGGGTATTCAAAGATTTATATACCTTAAGAGTCAGTGTACAAGTAGTGATCTAAAGATAACAAGGGATGATGAAATGATGGCCGAGAGGGGGCCGAACGGACTGGTTTGAAGCACCATCTGATGGTTACGCATCGTTGTTTCCCACTACACATGCGACTCCCCCTTACTCAATTACATGCGCGCGAGGCGAGGTTTCCGTGCAGTCTTTGACTTCTTGACCTATTTTCTCATCTTATCACGAACTCAAGCTGCTCTTGTCAACAGAACAATAGATGACACATACGGAGACAGTGTAACAGGACAAAAACCGATATATATACCCGCAACCATTTGGCAAGGACCGTCGTGTACAGGCTGTGCCATTCAGCCAAACCCAAGTCTCGCATTTGATGGCACATGGACAGCTACAACGTATAATCCAGGTCTTGAGAACATCAACATAACCTTGCAGTTCACTGGTGCGGGAGAAATTTGCCTTTCATGTCGACGTGGTGTTGGTAACCAACCCTTACTCTAGGTGTTTCCATCTGGGTGTTCCTCATCCTAGCCAATGCAAATCGGTCTGGAACGGGCATCACCTCGAACACAGAATGCAATATTACCTTGGATGGGCAACACGCCAGCACGTTCACGCACGAGCCCAACGAAGATACTTTCAACCTGCAATATAATGCCACTGCATTTAGTAGAACGGGGTTGAGCAACTCGCCACATGTGCTTGTCATCTCGACCAATGATGTGCCATACAATGTTTTTTTGAACTTTGACTTTGCCATTTATACGTATGTTCTAGATTTGTCTGCCGTTCCCCGTAAGTTTTAATTTTTTTTACATAGAGTCGATTTACCCGATAGCGCAACCTTTACAACTGCACGATCGACGTCATCTATCACCAGCAGCAGTACCGCCGTTGCAACCCACTCGTCCAATGGCATTGGAATTATCGTTGGATCTGTTTTTGGTGGCCTTGCTCTCATCGTACTACTGTTTGTGATGCTGCTGTTCCGACGCATGCGCAAGACAAAAAAGGACCGCGGCCTGTTGGACCAACCCATTCAAGTTTTCCGGAGTCGACCACCAACAGACGGCTTCCGGGACGACATCACTGCACACCTTCCCTGGCAAAGCACTATCTATTCCCCGACCGAGAATCCCACTCAATCCGTGATAGGATCTACCCATCACCGCTCGCTCTCAACGGAGGTGGGAAGCGACCCGGCTACGCTAGTTCCATTACGGAATTATCAACCACTGCATGGCCGCAGCGCAAAGAGCCGAGACGAGCTGCGTGCCGTACGGCAGATGGAAATTGATCAGCGCCTCAAGGATGCCCAGCTCGAGATGAGCAACCTCACAAGCAGGCAAACGATGCGTCGCCCGCCTGCTTCGGTGTCTGGCGATAGCGCGAGGCAAGAGGAGACGGAGCAGGAGATGCAGATCATGCGTGCACAGATACGTCAGCTGAGGACGCAAATCGAGAGTCTTCAGTCAGAGCAATCGTCAGATTGGGCGCTCGGGTTGTCCGACGAACCACCGCCTGCCTATGCTTAATTGTAATTTAAATCTCACCGTGGTGTTCTGGCACAGGATGTAGTAGTCTCGGGACCAATATTTACATTTCGTTTATTTTTTCGGATACGTGGGTAACACGTGGCTTCCGCCAATCCTGCTTCGTTTTGGCCGCTTCTCGTCGACCACACTCAACAGGACCATGGGCGACACTAATGGTGATAGCGAGAGCGCTCAGAAGGCCGACATCTATTTGCCTTCCGGATCGGTGTGGCAAAACGATGCCGCCTTCCAGTATTAATAGCTGATCTAAACTTAAGTTCAAGGGCTCGACAAAGTGACCGACACGGTTTGAAATAACACCACTCTGGATGGGCAGCGACGCTGACAGGTTTCGTGAACAGTCGCCGCTGCGATGTTACCGTGGTCAATGCACTGCCGGCGTTGACGAATGCAGAACATGAACTCATCTCGACAAGTCGTCGTATTGCAGATCATATTTCCAGGGTGCAAATGGCGAATCTCCAAGAGGAGCAATCAGATTGGACTCGGCTTGTCCGACGAGTCACTACCAGCTTAATATTACCCTTCATATTAATAGCACTGGCAGTTGGAACACAATCCCTGAACCGTGGCGGCTGGTGGATGGCTGTAGAACATTTTTTCCCTGCCTACGCCACTGCGAAACGTTCATGTGGCCCGGACGAGCCTTCCCCCCGCGTTTGCTATTTTTTCGCAGCGTTCTCGTCAACAGAACCATAGACGACACTTATGAGGACTGCGAAACCGGCCAAAAGCCAACTTTCGGGATCGATTCAGCAAGGAACGACATGCCTTCCAGCCAAACACAACTCTCGCATTTGATCATACATGGACGTCCACAATGTATAATCCTACCCTTCAGAACGTCAACATAGCCATTACAGTTTACCGGTACGTAGAAGATGTCTCGTTACACAGGTGTTGTTGTTGATAAAATTTGGGTATGCCATTTGGGTGTTCTTATCCTCCCCGAATCAGACGCAGTCAGTGGAACATCCAACAATGAATTTAATTTTATCTTGGATGGGCAGCCTGCCGGCAATTTCGTACATGAGCCCAAGCTTACGAATGATATAGAAACTCCGCTGCGTACAATTTCACTATATTCAATGTGACAGGTTTGAGCAATGAGCAACATGAGCTCGTCATCTTGACAAGTGACGTGCCATACAGTGTTTCCCCGAACTTTGACTATGTCATCTATAGGTGTATCCCTGTATCTTCATGATATCTCTTATGTCCATTGATGTATCCGTAACTGACAACACAACCGACAACACAACAACCTCTTCAAGTGTCAATCTAGCACATCTTCTCTCGCTAGCGATATTGGCGCTGTTCTAGCCGATGATTAACGAATGTCTCCAGTCCACCCAGCTTGATCAATAATCTCGCATCTATGTGCATCTAGCGACGGCAGCGGGAAGCAAAATGACACGGAACAGGTGATGGTTTCAATATATGAACAGCTGTATCAGCTAAGAGTGCTCTGAGGTGGACAACCTTCAAACAGAGCGACAATCACATTGGGCACTCGGGTTGGCTGACGAACCGCAACCAGCATGTGCTTGATTGACATCCCTTGATAAGAGACAGGATAGGATGTTGACATTCATTTGTTTAGTATAATTATTATATCGTGTATCACTAGATAAGCGTCGGCTGACGCCGGCCGCGACCTTGCTTGCATGAGTGTGGTTGTTTTTTGTCGTGCTGATTTTTCATGTTTTGAGTTTTTACGTTAAATCATGGCCATCGTACTTTGTGTTACATGTAATTAAAAGATGAGAAAATATTATGTAGCTCTTTTTTTCCCTTTCTTTCGTTCCGTAATGTTATCTTCGTTTGTTTCGGCTGAAAAAGTCGGAGATCGTTCATGGTCATGTATTTCTTTAACGACCATGGTGTTTTCGTTGGTTTCTTCTTTTTGTGTTTTTGTTGGAGAACTTGTCGATGATTGGTTTTCGGATATGAAGGAAGTGGAAGGAGTTGAGGAAATAGTACTAGAATCGTTAGGATATAAATTTGATTGTTTGGTTTAGATCACAAACGGTAATGGGTGGTACGTTCCAAATTTTCTTTTTCTGCCTCCAGATAGGGATGTTTTTTCTAATGTCGGTGTTGTTGCGGAACTGCGTGTATCGGTACCAAGATTGAAGGTGATAGATAGAAGGTCAATACGGAGAATGCCCGAGTCCGTTATCGATTTACAAATTCCCTCGAATTTAATGCAGGAGCGGGTAGCGGGGTAGGTATTTTACTCCATCGAGGGTGATTTTTGTCGTATAAACAACTAAACACACTTTCGTCAATTTATATGTTGTCAGATGATGTAGAGCAAATCGTACCGGATTGAACTCGACATATATTGATCTTTAACATAGTCACTAACGTTCACTTGAATACAAGCTGAAGATTCTGTAGGGGAATTTTTTTCTGCATTGACGACATGTCCGACACCTATAAAATATGGGTGTGGGAGGTCAGGGATCGTTTCTTCGTATTTTGGGTCGGCGGGATCTCCAATGATAGGAATGATTGTTGAGGCTTCTATATATGCTTGTTGTTTTGTGAATGCAATAGGACCTATGACGAGGACAATTTTTTCGTCAGGAATGGTGTCATGAGCGTTTGAGCTGTAAGCTCGAATTTGGACAGGAAAGGGGTTGTCGCCGTCTTTTCCTTGAATTCCTGACATGTAGTAGTTGTGGAATCTTTCTGTTTTACCTCCGGTTTTGAATGACCCTACTCGTGATGCACCGGAGAGCATGAAGAAGCCGAAGACAGTTAGGGATGACATGGATGGAAGTTAAGAATGTCAGACATGACGTGAACTTAAAATGTACTGGTGTCTCACTTTTTGGAGCGTCGTGTGTGTGTTTTGTTTGAGTTACGCATAGTCAACTTATAGTATTTTGTCTCGTTCCATCTGTTTCGGTTCAGTCATGAACATAAACGTTGATGAGTTAGATTGTCTAAATTGTCATGAATTACGAACCATCATGTCCGGTCAGTTATTGTTTGAATAGTTTTTTTTTTTTTTTGATTGGGTTGTTAGGTTTTTTTCCCCTCGGCATTCACAGACGTCGCAAGAAGGATTTAGTCGACATGATATTTAGTCATGCTTCGACATCTCTTTTTCAACAGCTGCGTCAATCTATTGATGAAAAAACTCAAAGTCGGAAAAGGAAAAGACGTGATGAAATGAATGAAGATGATGAAGAAAAGCAGGTTCGGCGACGTTTGGATTTTGAAGGTCAAGGTTACGGACATTTTTGGGCGTTTGTTCTGATGATGAACGTAAAACACGTTGGCAAAGTTTTTATGAAGCAACTTCAAACGAGGCGTTGAAGACGAACGTGTGTGGCGTTTGTGCTCGTGAATTACAAATGTTGAAAAATGGCCTGAAGAAACTAGCCTGGGCAGATTTTCCAGGGAAACAAAAGTTACAGCCTCAGTGTTCACATTCTGAGCATCGATTGCTCGATGGCTGTTTGTTGTGTTTGGATGCATTCGAAGAAATTAATGGCGACATTTTTATCTGGACGTGCTCTCATTGTCTTGACGATTTACGTTCTGAAAAGGACAGTCCACCTGCATTATCGTTAGCAAATGGACTTTGGATTGGAGATATTCCGGAGGAACTGACTGGCTTGACTATTGCGGAACAAAAATTGATCGGACTTGTATATCCTCGTCTGCACGTTTATAAGCTGTATCCGAAAAAGTATTGTGGGGAAGAAGGTTTACAAAATGCAATGCGAGGTACCTTATCGACATACAGCTTAAACACAGAGAAAATCGCAGACATGATCAAGGGAAACTTGCTGCCACGGGACGTCCGTTTATTATCATCGGTGATTTCTGTCTTGTATGTCGGCGCACACAGACTTCCGAAGGAACCGTTGAAGAAATTATTACGAGTTCGGCGTCAAAAAGTGTATGACGCTTTACGGTGGTTAAAGAATAATAACAGGAAATATTTTGGCAATATTGAAATTAGTCAAGAACGTTTAATGCTCTTGCCAGAAGATGACGTGCCGAATGAAGTAATGAGTATAGTTAGGAGGACAGACGATGAATCAGTCATCCATTGCGAAAATGAAGGATACGTTCCGACTGAAGAAGATTTGGATCTGTTTGGATCGATTTCTACTTCTAATGGTCATTCATTAGACGACAGTGGTGCGTTTCTATTGTAATCAAAAACATGTTTAACAAATAGTTATGCAATTTGTAGATGTTATTCCGCTGGATATCAGTGGTGGCATAGACATGGATTTGCATGATGTAACGGCGAATGAAATGATGCACTGGGCTTTATCAAATGTGGATCATGGGGAACCTCCATATCTCGTTCGTCATGGAAATCAACCTGTCAGTACTTTCGGCGTTACAAGAGATTGCACGACACATCCTAATAATGTTTCGAACTTTTTCGAGCAAGCTTTTCCATGCTTATTTCCATATGGATGTGGAGGTCCTGAATCACCTCGCAAAACATTCGTCAGCTTTCGTGATCATATTCGTTGGGCATTACAATATTATGATCATCGTTTTCGAACCCACGACTTATTCTCTCTAGTTGCATTTGCTATTGCACAGAGACGGGAAGCCATGTTGACGTCTAAAATTCGAATTCGACAAAAAGATGCTGATGTCTTACGATTTATCAATTTGGAGAAACTGAAACAAGCGGCACATGAAGAAAGTATAGGACATCCAATTTCCGATGTTAATGTTCGACGATTGAAACGTTACATTCAATATTCTTTGAGTAATGTTATTGGATGTAATGAAGTTCGTCGTTCATGGCGGTCTCAGATTTGGTCTACAAATCTCGTATTTGGTCCTCCAACTTTATGGCTGACGATAAACCCATCAGACATTCACGATCCTATTGCACAGATTATGACTGGACAGGACATCAATTTAGACCGTTTGTCAGATCTAGGATATCTGAATGGGAAAGAAAGAGCTAATAATATTGCAAACGATCCTTACGCTGCGTCTACGTTTTTTCATTTCATGATTCATACGATTATGGAAGTTTTATTTGGTATTAAAGTTTCGCCTTATCAAGTTATTTCAGAAATGGGTGTTTTAGGAAAGATAGGAGCTTATTTTGGAGTTGTCGAATGTCAAGGAAGAGGGACACTTCATTTTCATTGTTTGTTGTGGTTAACAGACTCGCCCAGTGCAGATCAGATTCAACTGTTATTGAAAAGCCAAGAATTCCGTCGACATGTCAAATCATACATTAACGCAAATATTCGAGCTTATTTGCCTGGGTTAGAGGATGAGGAAACAGTGAAAGCTATTCCTGCAAGAACAGACATTGCGTTTAATCGTCCTCCTAATCCGGATCATCCAGATTATGAAGAAAACATTCGTTCATTTGAATTGCAACTTGCACGTACAGAACAAATTCATGTCTGTAAAGCAAGTCGTTGTTTGAAACGCAATGACCGAGGAGAATGGAAATGCAAACGAAGAGCTCCATTTTGTTGTAGTCCTGAAGACTTTGTTGAAGAAAATGGCGAATGGGGTCCTAAACGGTTATATGGCTACGTCAATGCATGGAATCCTGATGTGTTGATCAACGCTCGGTGTAACAACGATATCAAAATTCTTACACATGGCCGTGATGCGCGTAATATTACTTTTTACGTGACATCATATGCAACAAAGGACCAAAAACAAACATTCAACTTCTCAGCACTTGGAAACGGCTATACTTATCATATCACTCATCCTCGTTCTGAAACGGAAAGTATTCAAAGTCATCATCAATTACTTTTACTTCGATTAATGAATGCAGCGACGTTTCAACAAGAAATATCAGCCCCTTTAGCGGTGTCATATTTAATGGGAGATGGTGACGTCTATCGGTCTCATACTTACAGTCCAATTTATTGGACAGGTTTTGCGCAGTATTTGAATCATCTTTTTTGTTTTAATGAGTATGTCTTAAATTTTGTGAATGTTATGATCCTGATCTTACTTTGTTAACAGTTCTTCTGGCGTTGTTGATGGAGAGGTTATGACTAATAATGTTTCAAACCAAGAGGTTCGTTGATGAATTGTATCTTTGGTCATATTAATATGAAATGAAAATGAGAAGGATGTCATGTATGTCGGATTGGGATCAAATGGCGAATTGCACGTTCAAAATCAGGTTGAAGACTACATGTTACGAAGTGACGGATTGGATGACTGGAATGTGTTAGACTTTCTAGTTGGAACATATGAAGAAGATTATCGGAAAACAAACACAGTTCCGTCTCATCGAGGTCGACCTAGAAATGAACGCTTTTCTTATCAATCACGACATTGGAAGGCACAAAAGAAAATTCGTGTTAAACGATTGGAGAACCGTTGGAACTTGCCGAATATTATAGGCCAATGGTTCCCTCGTCGTAATGACGAGAAACGATACGATTATTATTGTGCCTGCATGCTTTTGCTGTTGAAACCGTGGCGTAATATCATGATAGATTTGAAAAGTCATGAACAGTCATGGGAGACAGCATTTCATGAATTTGTCGAGAACCATCCAAAGAAAAGAAAAATCGACTTTATTCTTAGCGGCATACAGTTTTTCCATGACTGTAATTCATCCGCTCAAAAGGATTGGGACAAAAAAGATATGCATACAGGTATAACTGAATCAGACGAAGAACACGAGTCAGAGCAGTTGGAAAAAGATGTTGAAAGATTGGAGACCTCACTGGAGATAGTCTCTCAAATTCGTGAAGCACAATTAGGCTGGGCAGACCGTTTATATGCTCAAGGAGCCATTGACGTCGCATTTTTATGTGGTGTCTTTAAAAGGAAAGGGAGCGAATGGCGAACTAATGATCAGACATTTTCCAACGCGACTGAAACAGAAATGATGCAGCTGAAACACTGGAAAGACCAAATGCATTTCCAGTTACAACAACATTCAACGAACGACGAACAAGTTTGGTCTTCAATGTCACAACCTTCTGAATTTCTTATTCCACCGTCCGTTCAACCTTTCTCATTAGAAGAAATAACGCAGTCGTTCTTGTCATGGCAATGTATTTCTGGAGAAGAAAGAAGTTTAAGCGCATCAGACCCGTCGCAATTGAATAATGAACAAGTATGAATATTTAATCTTTGTGTTTCGTTCTTCTAAGTCTATGTTTAAAGCGACGCGCATTCGAAATAATTGCATGGCATTTAAATTGCACACTGTTAGGGAAGCAATCACCGCCATTACGAATGATTTTATACGGTGAAGGAGGCACCGGAAAGTCAAAAGTTATCCAAACAGTCAGCCATCTATTCTGCGAGAAGGGTGTCGAATTTATGTTGCAAAAAACAAGTTATACAGGCGTAGCAGCGTCTCTAATTGACGGCAAGACGATGACCACATTAACTGGGATGTCAATCCGGAACAAAGGCAAGACATCATCAGAATGTAAACGGCGTCTCGAACAGACATGGAGCAAGACTCAGTATTTGATCATTGACGAGTGTTCAATGATAAGCAAATCGTTTTTACAAAAATTTGCATTAAAGATCAAACAAGCTCGTAAAAGCGATCATATAGACGATTGGTGGGGAGGCTTGAACGTGATTATGTGCGGGGATTTCCATCAATTTCCTCCAGTAGCTTGTGGCCGTTCGGAATATCTCTTCACCCAGGCTAACGACGAGGAAATAACGAGTCATCCCAGAGTAATCGGTCGAAGAATTTACGAAGAATTCACAGTTGTCATCGTGTTACGAGAACAAAAAAGAATAGTCGATGAAGAGTGGCTACTTTTTTTACGACGTTTACGGAACGGACATGTAACCGCGACAGATATCAACATGTTACGCGGCCTCATTCTTTCTCCGTCGTTTCTGAATGCGTCTTCCGAAGACGTTTGGAAAGATATTTCACTAATCACTCCGCGACACGCCGTTCGGATGAGTTGGAATGATGAAGCTTGCCGAGAACTTTGTTCTTCAACAGGTCGAACTTTGTTTATTTGTCGTGCAAAAGATTGCGTTGGTGATTGCGAACTTAGTCGTGCGGAACAGTTAAACGTCATGAAAAGTCTTACGATGAAGAAAAAGAAAAGCCTTCCAGACGAAATTGAAATCGCTATTGATATGAAGATTTTGGTGACATATAATGTCGAGACAGATCTGGACATCACCAACGGAGCCCGTGGAACAATCACAAACATTATCTTTGACCATCGAGAACGAATTGATCCACGCTCACCTATAGTTCGTCTTCAATACCTCCCGAAATTCATTTTAGTGCGTATGGACCGAACTAAAGTGTGCCAATTAACGACATTGAATGACAATGTTATTCCGATCGAGCCTCTGACAACACGTTTGGACGTACAAGTGGAAAACAACCATGAGCGAAGACACATGGTTGTGCAACGCACACAATATCCAATCACGGGAGCGTATGCCTTCACTGACTATCGAGCTCAAGGTCAAACAATATCACACGCTATTATCGACATCGCTCCACCTCCGAGAGGCTCCTTAAACCTCTTCAATTTATATGTCGCGTTGTCTCGATGTCCTGCTCGAAAAGATTTACGATTGTTACGAGATTTCAAAGCGGACATGTTACTTAAAGAACATGACGACATGTTGCTGGAAGAAGACGAGCGTCTTGAACATCTCGATAATCTGACGAGAGAATGGTGGACGAAAATGAAAGAAGATTAAAGAAGTAACATTTGTGATGTATCTTTACGCAAATCCGTTATTGATGTACGACCGTCGTTTCGAACATTTTTAGTCATCCATGATAAGGCGGGCCGATGTGTTTTGTGGAGCCATGTAGTGGAGCAGATTAAGCGTGGTAAAAGATATACCACGGGCTCCACAATTATGGGGGGGAAAGACCTTGCAAGCAAGGTAATATTTCTAAGATTAGGGTATACTCATTCAACATCATCGTGTCCATCATCGGTCAGTTCGGGTCTGGGTTCGACTATTCTATGAGGCGAGAGCAACGACGTAAGAGAACCAGATGCGGTTCTCGCTCCAAGACCAAGCATGTACATCGTCGACACCGTCCTGGATCTCGCTATTGGATGGACGGGAACTTGCGGGGGAACGTATGCTGGCATCGGGACTCTGAGTCCCAAACTTGCCAACGGGTCCTTGCTACCAGCATCGCCATTGAATGGGTAGGATTTCCCAGTACGACCAGCGTTGACCTGATTAAGGGAAGGAGGATGACGCAAGTGCGGACTCGTCATGACACTGCCAAACGTTGGCGCAGGGCTCGAAGGACGGGAGGATGAAGCTCGAATCCAGGACGTCCACCCCCCGGGCCGGGTGCCTGGCAAAGGCGGGGTCGCAGGCACAGATCCCAACAAAGGCGATAACGACAAATTGAATTCCTCGGATTGCACTGGAGAGGTTTCCTCCTCCAGGCCATGAATGGTTCGTTTCAGAATCGCAATGTCATGTTGAACGTCTGAGAGTTTACGTGTCAGGCTTTCTTGCGCCTTTTGTATGCTAGGTTCCGTTCCGAACACGAATGCCTCAATCTGCTGTTCGACTTGTGATGGCAGTGAGACCACTTGACCGGACTGATTCCTGGGATCTGGCGAGGCCAAAGCACCTGGTACAGATAATAACGTTTCATATCCATGAGCCAGGAGATTTTCGTCCGCTATTCGTATTTCAAGCTCAACTCGGGCATCTTCAATATAATCTGTAAGCCGTCCTAGAGCTAACCTCAATGCACCGGAAGAAATTTGATGGTCCAATGAAGATGTGGCAAGTGACTGCTTCAAGGAGTCTAATGCAAAGTAACAGTCGTGGAAATCGCGTTGCAAGTTGGTGTATCGATGGTTAACTTTATGAAGCTCGGTAACAAGGGGATGCTTCTGTTCTTCCGAGGAAGACAAGTCTACAGGTTGCTCTGGCTGGTGTTTGGGACTCAATGTCTCTGTATCCCCAGTCTCTGGTTGTGCCGAAGAAATATTGGGACTTCTGATGTCACGTTTTTCGTGTGGTACAGAAAGAAGTAAAGACTGGGACATGTCATTAGCCTGCTCCACTACGACTTCTGGCAGTGGTTGTTGTGCACTTGCAATTTCGCCTTGCGTCACCGTAGCTTCAAAAGATGTGTCGGTTCGAATTTCAGCGCGATTCACGTCATTGAGCTGTTCTTCGTCCGCTGACGCATGTACTACATGACCTTGCATTGAACCTGCAGAGGGAGACTCTACCGGTTCACAGGGTTGGGTCTGTGCAATAGTTGTAGCAATGGTTAGCGTTGCTGTTTCATGATTCTCACTTCCAGTGTTTTCGTCGGCGTTCATTCCCAATGTACCATCCAGCGAAGCATCCCGAGGAACATCTAGAATGTCGGTACTAAAGAACCGTTCCGAATGACTTTTCGGAACGTCGAGTGACGTTCCAAGATCGATACTTGGCGATCCAATCATCAAGGGTGAAATAAGCAGTGGCTCTTGCGAATTAGAGGTTTGAACAGCCACGCTCGATGACGACGCTTCATGTTGAGTGCTACCCTCTCGGTACGCGCTTCCGCCACTGTCAACCTCCACGCCAGGCTGGTCCTGCCGACCAATCGTCAGAGCCATTTGTAGTTCTAATCTCCTCTTAGATTCGAGGTACAATTCGTCGGTAAGGCTTTCAGCAGCTGCTTGTACAGCAATGATGCGCGCCAACGATGCTGAAGGCGGTTGGGATAACGGTCCATCATTTGAAAGCAGGGCGGTTGTTGCTTCGTTCACTATCTTCGCTAGGCTCTCCTGCGCTGACACGTCCTCTATCCTGTCAAAGGCCTCTTGTGCACGAAGAATCCACCTTCGTAAGCTTTCCATTAAATTTTCCTCTCTGTTGATTAGCTTGATCCGTAGTGCGACCTCCCTGCGTCGGCCGTAGGACTCTTTCATATAATCACCAACTAGGTCGTTTAGCCCATCACGGAGCCGTTCACATGTCGCTTCCGTATCTTGCAATTGCCTTGTCACGTGGGATACTTGTGTGGAGAGTGTGTCAACCGTGGCAGCATGCCTAGCTTTCAGCGTAGATAAAGCAGTTTGGAGCGCGTTTATTGAGGTCTGCGAGAACTTCCTGCAACGAGAACGTTGAGACAATGCAGACAGTTGAATAACAGACTTACATGTATCTTGATACCATCTTCGCAGCGGTGTTATCGTCAATCTTCAGTTTTTGCAGTTCCGTTTGCACTTTGGCTAGTTCAAGGCGGTGTTGTTCAACAATCTTCTTCTGAGTTTCAGTCCGAGTCCTGGACTCAGTTAGGTCATTTTGCAGCTGGCTAATTTCTCTCCGGAGACGTTCTGATTCATCGGCGGACTCTGCCATGAGTCGTTGAAGGCCAAGTTGTCCTTTTTCCAGGCTCTCCACCAGCGAAGGAGTGGGGCTCCATCTAGCAGTTGGAACAAAGGTACCATCTTCGGCCAAAGCGCTTTGCGCATGGAGCCTCCGTTCCAACGATCGAACCAAGTCCGCGTACTCCTTCACAACCAAATCAGACATCCTTTTTTCTTCTTCCGCCGTTTCGAGTTTGAGCCGAAGTTCCCTTTCTATCGCCATCTCTTCCTCTTGCCGCCGGCGCATGCGTGCGGCCTGTTCATGTGCATCATCTGCAGAGTGCCTTGCCTTTTTGGCTTTGCTCAGCGCATGCGCAAGATCTGCTGTGCGTGCCAGAAGCGCTCCCTCTGTGTGAGATAGCTTGTCTGATAGCTGCCGCAAAGATAAAGTGAGTTGCCTAACTTGCGAGACGGCAGGGTGAGCGTCAGGGGAAGCGTCAGGGTGAGGATGTGCCCGGAGGACTGCGATCTCTTTTCGTAGGACCTCATTCTCTCGCTCGAGTTGGGTGGCGTGGTCGGCGGTATGTGTAGCATTTAAGGAGTGATGTTGGAGTTTAATGGAGGCCGTATGCGCCTCATCCTTCAAATGACAGAAGTTAGACGAGCTTCAGCCTTAGCTGACCCAACGTGGCAGCAACGGAAATTCATGCCTGGAGACGAGCGATGGTGGTTTTCAGACTTGTCAGCTCAATTGAGAGGGGATGATTGTCACTGACATCGAGGTCGGCGAACTTTACCATACCTCAGACCGCAGGAGGGGAGAATCCGGAAACGTCAACAAAGTCGCGTATCATTTTGCCGTCGTCCAAGTATGATTCTTTCGTAACAGACACAGCTTGGGTTCTGTTGACTTCCAACAGTAACGGGTCCATTGTTTCCAGCCGTGTAATCCGCTCAAGGTAGCAGAACTAAGTGGTTGAGCACTCTGGACTCCAGCCCACTCCCTCAACGATACGTGAACGTGAACGTTTTCTTGGACCAAGCTGTCGCTGTCTAAGCTTGCAAAAGACTGCCCCCCGTGATGAGTTGCTAGGCCATCCACAGAGATATCTTCATCGGGGTCTTAAGCTCGTCGAAAATCGTCTTTGAGTGTTCTGTCCTTGATGTACAAGATATCTGCTGTCTAGTATTAAACATTAAACCTCTACAAACTTCAATTTTCGACACCGCATGCTTGGTAAGAAGACATCCCTCTGAGTTCTGAGTTTAGAGGTTAACAATCAAGGATTGCAAGGACGTTTAGAGGGTGAGTTGATCAATGTACCACTGTTGGCCCGCGAGGAAATCATCCACAGTATAAATACAATAGGTGCGTATCATTCAGATTCCCTCTTAACCAGACAGGCACAGCAGAATAATCAAAGTATACTTCGGAACTACCTACTTCACCTCAAATGTTATATTGGTCACACACTGGCAGCGCAAGTAAAGCAGGGAATGTAAATTTTGACATTGAAATGATGGACAAAGACTCATATGAACACCAACTGTCTCCTCCAAAGGCGACGGTTCTTGATGACATACAGCTGGACCCACCTATTAGCACATGTTACTCTACATCGTGAGTACCAAGAGTCATTCTCCAGTTCTGGCATTCACCATCATTCATACAGTATAATCAAACTTGATTGTGTATGCATATCGCATTCAGATGACTACGAAATACCTAACATGGTGTCCAATAGCATGAAGGTCATTCAAATCGGCCTAACTGGACCTGACCACGATGATGGACGGTCGAAGTTGAATGTGACACTCACGATTTGCGTGACCCAACACTGGAATCCTATGCTGACTTCGGCCCCTTCTGTCAGTAGAGCCATTAAATCGTACTTCATTTTTACGAGGATCCTGAGACCAACAACGCGCCCTTGGTGTTGCCGCAATGCTTTATTCGCATCCTCTCGCGGACAGCTGCCGTTGCTGCAAAACCACCCTCGCCCAGGGCCCTCACCCAAGAGAAGGAGGCGAACTCATGCACAGTAACAGCATCTTCTGATCTCGGTTTATCGATGGACACTAGGTGCTTTTCGTCAAAGGAAGCGACCAGGTCCTCTGCTAACGATAGTTCGTTGAAAGAATCTACCAATGGTGGGGATATGGGTTCAGTTTCTCTGCTCGATATAATACTTACATTGCCCACTTTACCCGCGCAGTGTGACCAATATAACATTTGAGGTGAAGTAGGTAGTTCCGAAGCACACTTTTGAGCATTTTGCTATGTCTGTCCCGTTAGAGAGAATCGGGAAATGACATGCGCACCTATTGTATTTATCTACTTGTACTCTGTGGATGATTTCCTTGTGGACCAATAGTACATGTCTGGCAGCATGTCGGATTGTTGATAATCTCGCTGAGCTCGACCCCAGAGTGCGCTGCGAATTCGGGCTTCAAACCAGCTTGTTCGAGTTCTGTATCCTGAGCGGATTACACGGTTGGAAATAATGGACTCCGTGCTGTTGATTGCTTCGTATTTCGACATGGAGGTGGAAGTGGCGTTACTATTCTGAGTTCCGGGCTAGTCTCCTGGTTACCGGTTTTCTTACGCGGGCGGCGATTGCTACTCGCTACTTTGTACATAGCTAATCTTCCAATACTTGCCACCAAACCTTTGCTTGGAAAGTAACAGGAAATTTCCGCCAACATGGTTCTATCAGCATGTACCACGGAATGCATACAGACTATATTTTTCAATTCCAAGCCTATTCATCTCAATCTGAAGACCGTTCACACAGAGCATTTCATCTAATTGCGTTGCCTTTGACTTTGTCAGTTTAAACCTAGAAAGTTGTCAATGCAACACTAACGTGACAGGTGTGACATTCCTTCTGCCTTACCACCACCACATATTCACGCTACGGTATTGCTACTCCAAAGTGGTTTCTGACCGCAAAAAGAATGGAGTCCGTTAATGTCCTCTCACCCTTTGTGAGACAATGACAGCTAATCTTCATCAAACTAGTGGTTTCTTTCCTGGGTCCCAAAATGTTGCAGTGATGAACAGCCAATTCATGGAAGTTCATGGGGATATGGTCAGCAATTATTAATTGCACATACCAAGTGTTCACAAGTTACTACAGAATCTACAGATCATGAATCACTCATGTTTTCCTTCTCTTCCTCCTTTGCCACCTATGAAACATTCCAGTGCCATTTTTTCAGGTCGTGATTCATACCTCCAAAGGCTGAAAGACTATTTTAGCTCTGATCCAGGACAGCAAAGAAAGTCATTCCTCTTATATGGCATGGGAGGGATTGGTAAGACTCAAATTGTGCTCAAATTTATTGAACAAAATGCTCAATTGTGAGCTTATGGATAAATTTAACTGTCATTACCATTTGACAACATGTTTCAGGTTTTCTGATGCCATTTTCTGGATTGATACTTCTTCCACAGAGACCATTGACCTCAGACTCAGGCAGATTGCTCAAGCAAACAATGGCCCTTCTGACTCAGCTGCATCTGCTCTGCAATGGATTTCTCAGAGAGAGAATTGGCTCATTGTATATGATAATGCAGATGAAGGACCTGAGATAGTTGAAAAGTTCCTTCCACCAGGGAATAGAGGAAATATCTTGATAACAAGCAGAAACCATTTGCTGAAGAGGGTTACAATGGAAAGAAACTCTCTGGAAATACTTGAAATGGGAGAAGGAGAGGCTATTTCCTTGTTATTGCATTCAGCTATGCTGAATGAGACTGAACATGCCAGATTGTTGGCCAGAGAGCTTATATTAAAGCTGGGAGGCATTCCACTTGCCATTGATCAAGCTGGATCATACATTCATGCTTGTGGATGTAGCATTGCTAATTATCTGGACTTATATTCCAAGTATCAGCACAAGCTTATGTCTGGTCTTGAATTCAAAGGGGCATCAGATTATGGAAAATCTACTTATAGGACATGGGAGATCTCTATGCAAGAAATTGAAACTAGGGCAGAAAATAAAGTAGATTCCAGGGCTCTTGCAGCTCAGAGTGCTGTTGTTCTATTGAAGATCTTTGCGTTCATTCATCATGCCAACATACCAGAACAATTTTTCAAGAATGCTGCTGAGAATTACAAGCAAAGGAACATTGTTGAAGAAGCAGAAATTGGAATTCCATTATCAGCAAGATTGTTGGATAAGCAGTTGCTGTTCTTGAATGAAGAGGATGAATGGAATGAGATACAGTTCAAAGCAGGCATTCAAGTCTTGATTGCATTTTCTCTAGTTAAGGGCAGTGATGATAAGCTATACTTCATGCACCCACTTGTGCATTCCTGGAATATGGACAGGATACCAAGATCAGATATTGTTGATGATTACCAAAGGGCAAGAGCATTATTAGCTTATTCAGTACCATTTCATCATGGTAGAGATAAGTATGTGTTTTGTAGATTGCTTGCTCCACATATCACTGCAAATCATCTACATGGGCTAAAGCTGAAGATTACAAAGACCTACTATGATGATGTAAATATGAAATTTGCAAATGTTTTTAACTGTATGGGTGGTTGGGATGAAGAAGAGCAGTTGCTGAGAGAAGCAACAGACCAAAGGGAAGCAAAGCTTGGACCAGACCACCCATATACACTCATTAGCAGGGCTAATTTGGCAAATACTTATAGGCAGCAAGGAAAGTGGGATGAGGCAGAAAAACAGCAGTTAAATGTGTTGAAGGCATGCAAAGAAAAACTTGGACCAGACAAACCAGACACACTCAGGTGCATGGCTTATTTGGCATGCACATACTGGAATCAGGGAAAGTGGGATGAGGCAGAGAAACTGGAGTTGGAGGTGTTGAAGGCACGTAAAGAAAAACTTGGGCCAGACCACTCAGACACACTCACTGGCATGGCCAATTTGGCAGGCACATATAGGTACCAAGGAAAGTGGGATGAGGCAGAGAAACTGGAGTTGAATGTGTTGAAGGCACGCAAAGCAAAACTTGGACCAAATCACCCACACACATTCACTGGCATGGCCAATTTGGCAAACACATATAGGCATCAAGGAAAGTGGGGTGAGGCAGAGAAACTGGAGTTAAATGTGTTGAAGTCATGCAAAGAACAGCTTGGACCAGACCATCCACACACACTCACCAGCATGGCCAATTTGGCAAACACATATAGGTATCAAGGAAAGTGGGGTGAGGCAGAGAAACTTGAGTTGAATGTGTTGAAGGCACACAAAGAAAAGCTTGGACCAGATCACCCAGACACACTCACCATCATGGCCAATTTGGCATGCACATATGGGAATCAGGGAAAGTGGGATGATGCAGAGAAACTGGAATTGGATGTGTTGGAGGCACGCAAAACAAAACTTGGACCAGACCACCCAGACACACTCAGGAGCATGGCCAATTTAGCATGCACATACTGGAATCAGGGAAAGCAGGATGAGGTGGCAGAGAAACTGGAGTTGGATGTGTTGAAGGCACGCAAAGAAAAACTTGGGCCAGACCACCCAGACACACTCAGGAGCATGGCCAATTTGGCACATACATGTAGGTATCATGGAAAGTGGGATGAGGCACAGAAACTAGAGTTGGATGTGTTGAAGGTATACAAAGCTAAACATGGACCAGACCACCCAGACACACTTGCTAGCATGGCCAATTTGGCATCCACTTACAGGAATAAAGGAAGGTTACATGAGGCAGAGAGACTTGAGTTGAATGTGTTGAAGGCATGCAAAGAAAAACTTGGACCAGACCACCCAGACACACTCACCAGCATGGCCAATTTGGCATATACATACAGGAATCAAGGAAAGTGGGATGAAGCAGAATCTTTGCTGTCTGATGCTGTCAAGTCCATGCAACAAGTTATGGGACCTCAGCATCCAACCACAGTGTCTCACATGAAACAGTTGGATCATCTTTGCATAGACCAGTCACAACAACAAGGTCAAGAAAAGCATGCTGCTGACTTTATCTCTGTTACTAATACCTCCATTCAATGGCATTCAACCAAGCAGAAATTTGGAGGAAAGATTAACAAGTTTTGGAAGAAGTTCCCAAATTGAGTAATTTGTCTAATTAGATGACTTCTATCTATATGGGATTAATATATATATATATCTTTGGATATCTCCATGGACATCAAGGGATATCCATTCCTGTCCAATAGCAACATGCACAGCAATGACTATGAATGACATAGCTATGAGAAAGCAGATTACTCAGTCAATACAAATGCTCACTCAGCATATTGTAATGATGCTTGCATATACAGTAGGGCCACATGTATACATAAATACTGTGGCTGGAAACACATCTACATTGCATTCCCTTGCATTCCTACCAGCCTTACCAGCAATGTAAGTGATCCTTACTTAGCACTGCACCACTGTGTTCCATCTCCATGCTTTGACAAAACAAGCAACTCATGTAATAATGAGCATAGGCATGCAATAAAGTAGGTATGCATGTGATAAAAGGAACTCTGGCATAAACAATGAAGAAAGGATGGCATAATAATGGAAAACATACTGCATAGGGATAGGGGTTTTACACAAGGCATAATTGAGATGTGATTGTAACACTTCCTTGTTGTCCTTGGGACCTTCATCATCAGACATAGCATCCAGAACCTTCATCTAGTGGCTTGGAGTGGACCAAGACTCTGCTTGTCACTGATAACTTAAGAACAAACCATGGCAAGGGCATCATCCATTACACATAACTGTTAGGACTAATCCCACACACAACCACAAGCCTCAGAGAAGAATAGAATTGAGACGAGACTATTGACACAGTAGAGTAGTAACCTGGGTGAGAGGAAACTATCTAGAGTCTTAGAGACTCCTACCTACGACGCACCACCTTATATACCCCAACCATGGTCTGTGCGCAGCAGCCTCATGCCCCAAGGGCTATGCGCGCGCAGCAACGGAACCATGGCGACTATCTACGCCTTCCCGCGATGCCCGTGTCCCCATCCGGTCCTTATTGTCTTCTTATCGGCACAGCCCCTGGCTGACTAACCGCTGACCTAACCGATGGGCGCCTTGACATAGGGGTTGGCACCTACGAGTCTTGTATACCTATGCGTCCATAGGGCCCCAGAGAAAATAGATAAAAAGATAGAAAAACTGCCAGAAAATCGTAAGAGTCGTAACATGACCCCCCCCTTAAGACTTCATGTCCCGGGAAGTCAATGCGAGGATATCGTCTTGGGAATTTTTGCAAGGTCTCTTGCAAAAGCCTGGTCCATATCCGGTTCATCATAGATTAACTTCCGGTCGCCTTTCCACCGCTGCCAGTTCCGTTTTAACCTTTCGAGGTAATTGCGCTCAAACCTGCCGTTTTCCCATCCAAACAATCGTTTGGGTATATGCACCTGGGTATGATTTTGCCACCGTCGATAGTCCATGTCTCGTACATTAACGAGTCGACGTGGGGCGCTGGGATTTGCCTTGTGGAACTTCTGAACCTCCCTTTTAGCGTTGTCAAGATTTTCAGCTGGTTCCCAAGTGGATTCCTCTACAGGATAATTCTTCCACTTGACTAAGTATTCCAAGCGTCCCCCACCGCGTCCACTGACTCGACTGTCCATGACTTCTTCCACCTCATATTCGTCCTCCTGTGACTCTTCCACCATCTGTAACTCTTTGCGTTGAGCTACCTTGTCTTTCTGGGTGGGGAAAACAGGTTCCTTGTATGGTTTGAGGTGGATCTCGTTGAACACATTGTAAACCTTCCATGACACGGGAATTTTCAGCTGGTACGCAGAGGCGCCGACCTTTTTTACAATCTCCAGAGGACCAACAAACTTGCCATCGAGCTTTTTGGTAGCACGGATAGTGGGTAGATTTTCGGTACTAAGGTAAACCTTGTCCCCAGGTTTGTACTCTCGTGCCGGCGCTTTGTTTTCATCATACCGCTTTTTCATGACTTCAGCGGTTTTATTTAACGCCTCCATGGCCTTAGCGTGCACGTCCCCAACTTGCTTGGCTAGGTCTTCAACTGCCACTACCGTGGGTGTATATAGTGGATTTACGCCCTTGTTGGGATGCCGTCTGTTGTTCATGAAAAAGGGTGAATACCCTGTTGACGCATGTACACGATCATTATGACAAAATTGCGCCACTGCCAGCCAGTCACTCCAATTGTCCTGACGATGATTGACAAACATAGTTAAGAACTCCTTGACTTCTTGGTTGACGCGCTCTGTTTGTCCATCTGTCTGCGGGTGATAGGCCGTGGATCGGTTTGCCTTTATGCCCAGCATTCCATACAAGTCATCCATGAATTTTGAAACGAACTGTGGTCCTTGGTCACTGATAACTTTCCGGGGAATTCCATGCTCTCGGAATACATTATCTCGGAACAGGACTGCTACGCCTTGTGTTGACGTTGTCGGGAGGAAATAAGCCTTTTTAGTGAATCGGTCCACCACCACCATGACCATGTCGTTGCCCTTTGATTCCGGTAAAGGTCCAATTAAGTCGACGGACACGATTTCCCATGGTTCTGAAGGAATCTCATTCGGGCGAAGTGGTGCCGCCCTAGCCTGTCGATCTGGTTTAGCACGTTGACACGTTTCGCATCCAGGGATGTATTTTTCAATGTCTTTGCGCATGTTCGGCCACCAATAATCCCGAGTTATTAACTCCAGTGTTTTGACTACTCCCGAATGTCCCCACGAATGAATTAATCCGATCAATTCTCCTCTAAGTCTATTGTTGGCAGGTACATAGATTCGTCCCTTCCATTGTACTATTCCCTTGTCAATGACGTAGTCCGGATTCCCTGTTTCCAAACCCTCTCGCACTTGTGACTCCCATTGTCGTTTTGGAATTTTTGCCAAGTCCCTTAGCAGTTCCTCAATAGCTCGGTCGTCGTCAAGAAGTCGTACAAACAGATGTTCTTTCAGGAGCACGACGCCTTCATTATCATTTTGCCCTCGTGCATGTCCGGCTCGTCGAGACAGTAAATCCGCTTTTGAATTAGATTTCCCTGATCTATGCTTGATGATGAAATTGTATTCCTGTAAGTCCGTGACCCATCGTGCTTGCCGTCGGTTAAGGTTCTGCGCTTTTCGGAAATACGTGAGATTTTGATGATCCGTTAAAACCTCCACAATTTCTTTTGCTCCTTTGAGATAATGAGACCATTCGTAAAATGCGTGCATGACCGCTAGCATCTCCTTATCATAGATCTCATAATTCCGTTCTGCGTCGTTTAAAGCCTTGGAAATAAATGCCACTGGCCTCCAGAGTTGGTCTTTGCCCTGTTGAGACAAAATTCTGCCAATTGCAAAGTCTGATGCATCTACCTCAACCCGAAATTGTCCCTCATCATCAGGGATTTTGAGGACAACCTCCCTCGCCACAAGGTCTTTCAGTCCCTGAAAGGCCACAGATTGAAGTTCAGTCCACAACCAGTCCACCTTTCCCGTCAACTTGGTTAGTGGTTTGGCCACCTGAGCAAAACCTTGCACAAAACGTCGGTAGAAATTAATAAATCCCAGGAATTGCTGTAGCTCCTTTTTACATGTTGGTTCTGGCCAGGACGTAATTGCATCAACCTTGCCTTTTTCCATACGAATGGAATCCGTACTAATCACCAAGCCTAAGAAATCAATTTGCGGCTGGTCGAACCAACACTTCTCAGGTTTCAGGGAAAGTTTATGATTTTCCAACTTTGCCAAGATGCGGTTGACGTGGCCCGTGTGCTCCTTCTGAGACTTCGAGAAAACCAGAATATCATCCATGTAAATAACGACCCATCCTTCGGCGATTTCCTGTCGGAATATGTCGTTCATCATAGTTTGAAACGTTGCTGGTGAATTGGTTAGCCCGAAGAACATGACCAGTGGCCCAAACAATCCGCGATTGGTCCGAAAGGCCGCTTTCCATTCATCGCCTTCCTTAATTCGGACGTTGTTGTAACCCCATCGGATATCCATCTTGGAGAAGACCTTGGCTTGTGACAATTTGTCCACTAATTCCCCAATAAGTGGTAATGGATATCGGTTTTTAACTGTCATCTCATTTAACCGTCTGTAATCTTGCACTGGTCTCAATTTCCCATCTTTCTTTTTGACGAAAAAGAATGGTGATGCCATCGGGGATTTACTAGGTTGGATACGTCCCGATTCCAAGTTTTCCTCAAGGAATTCATCCAATTGTGCTTGTTCGTCTCTGTTTAGTGGATATATTTTACAATCCACTGCCTTTGAACCAGGCACTAGCTCGATTGCATGATCCCAAGGGCGCCGCGGTGGCAACTCGTCAAATTTTTTTTTCTCAAAAACCTTGCGATGTCCTAAATAATGTTTTGGCACTACCTCCTCCAACGAACGCTTCGTCGCCGCCTTTGCCTCTTTTGCCGCTATGTCCGTAGCTACGGACCGAGTTTTCAACTCCGGTTCTCCAATGTGTATTGCGAGGAGTTTTTCACCCTTCTCAAGCGGTTTCATGGGATCTACTTCATCTTCTGGATTTTCTACATGGGAACAATCCCAACACGTTCCTGGACACCTTGTGAAACGTACTTCTTGCTTCTTCCAATCCATAACTGGGTTATGATGTTGCAACCAATCATGTCCCAAAAAGATATCCATTTTTCCTAATCCGGCAACCCCACATTCAATGATCTCCTCATGGGTACCTATCCGTAATTTGAACTGGACCATGTATTCCAGACTCCCCAGGGCATTCCTTGTTCCATCCGCGTTATACACCGGCATGGGTCGAAGGAGTTTCCGTTTGTTAAGTTTGTGCCGTTCCACAAACTCAGTACTGACACAAGACCCTGTACAACCAGAATCTACTAGCGCAACAATATTTATTTGCATTCCGGTGTCCATAGTTGTAATGGTCCCTTTTAAATTCATTTCTTGTCGTCCTGTAGCCTTGACGACACTCTGCCTTAACCGTGTTAGGTTCCACAATGCTTCTGCTTCTGTTTGTTGGTTTAATTCATTAACCAAACTTTCAGTAGCTTCATTAAGCCGCTTGTTATGAACCCATTCCTTCAGACATTGCACCGCAGTGTCTTTGTCCTGTTGCCAAATTCTTCGTAACACCCATGCGGGCGACCAAGTCTTTATCCTGGGTTTTGCGCTCACACTCAAGTTTCTGATCCGATGGACATATGACGAACATTCATATAACAATTCTGGTACACTAATACAAGAATCTTTGTCCGTGATTGAAACTCTATCAGCCAGCAGCGCGGAGCGCTTGCCTACTGGCTGTCGCCAAAACCCTTTTCTTTTCCGTATTCCTTCCATTGCTCCTCAGTGAGCTCTTCTACTTTCAACTCCTGAATACGGCCCTTCCCTTTCTCCTTCTTATTGAACCGCTTTGGTTCTGGACAGTCTCTGGCAAAGTGTCCTTCTTTGCCGCAGTTGTAACACGCCCCCGTTCGTCGTTTTGCCTTGTCAACGTCCATTGCATTAGGATCCCTGCTAGATGTTGCCATGGCGGGCATGCTATGCTGAATTGGTGCCTTATTTTCTTTGGCCACCGGTGTTTCTTTGTACTCATTACGGCTTTTCTTTTCGCCGTATGCCTCTTTCGCCCTGCGATACACCCGCGCCAATTGCACCGCTCGATCCTGAATCGTTTTCAGGGACGCATCATCCGCTAAGTTCCCGTGCCTGATTAATTCCGCACCCAGGGCAGGATTGATCCTATTCAGGAAATGATCCTTGAGCACATTTTCTCCCCATCCAACCAATGGCGATAGCGCGTTAAACTTAATGATGTAGTCTTCAATTGGAGTATTCCGTTGCTCCAACTTCATTAAGTCATCTGTCGCATGCTGTTTGGTTTCCGTGGACATGAAGAATTCATGCATTTCCGTTTTGAAAGCCGCCCAGGTCGTCCATGGATACTTATTCACATTAGGCGGACGCGTCCACTGCAGTGGTTGGTCCTCAGGCTGTAGCGGAGCTCGATGTCTGTTATTGACTTCTGCCCATGTCAGATCCAAAGGATAGCGTGTGGGCGCACGCGCGTGCTTTCCCTCATACTCCTCATCTGCCTTCTGGATCTCTTGGAGCTTGACTCCCACCCATTCTCCAGCACGGTTTCCTTTTCCTTTTCAGGTTCGGTATAAACAGATGACAATGCGTCTCCGGACCGTTGTTTCCCGTGCCAGCGTAAAATATACTTCCATTGTGCGTAGCCAGTTGTCCACCTGACTCGGATCACCCTCGAAATGATCGGGCATTTCAGCTTTAGTAAGTGGGGCTGGTAAGGGTCGAGGATGCGTGCGTTGCCATTCTTCCAGGACATTAGTAAGGAGTTGCCCGAAGCCATTGACTGTTGCCATCCTTGATTCCTCGATATCGTCAATCTCCTGTTGCCTTTGTGCCACGGTATCCTGGTTTGTTCCGGTCAACGGAATTTGCGGTGGCAAAGGATGCGGCATGACTTGTGTATATCCGATTAGGAAATCCCTTAGTCCCATAGCCATCTGAACCGTCCATTGAAAGGCGCCGACGTGGTAGCGACCATACCCTTTCAATATCAGGACTACCCTCGCCGTGACGGCTTAGGGCCCCAACAATAGACTTAGGAGTAGAGGAGAGGAGAGTAGGTATGAAACCCGAGAGAACTCGACTGAGGACTCTGGGTGCTATCTTGCTCAGTTTATATACTACAAGGGTGGTCTGTGCACCACTCTAATAATAGTAGCTACGCTGAGTAAGTATGAGTAAAAGTAATAACATAATCGGCCCCCGTTGCTGCGCATTGGTAAGCCTGAGTCATAGTTCATGAGTCATCGGTCCGGTAGTCCGTAATCTAATCTAATCGTTATCTAATCTAATCTAATCGTTATCTAATCGTTATCTAATCTAATCGTTATCTAATCTAATCTAATCTTAGCGCTGACTAGATAAGATAGACGCCAACCTGACTAAGATGTTTGGCTACAGCTTTTGTAAAATACAAGAAAAAAGAATAAAAATGTCTTAGAGATTTTGAGCGTTGAGAACAGGTCATGACATTCAAGATCCAATCTTCCATTTGGGTCCATGCATTGAGTCCCTGAGACACACGCTCCACATGGATACATCCTTTGCGTCCATAAGTTTTTCGGGCTCTCACATTTGCCTGCAAGTCCCTCATGCGACTATCGAACTGATAGATTTCTTGGATCTGAGGATATGCCGGCCATTCAAATTTGTTCCAGTGCTGCTTCCTGAACATCACCAAATAGCAGAATCCCGGAATATCCGGGTGTAATATTTCACTACTATAACGGGCCACAGGGTACGGATACGCATGTTCTACTTTGTTGGCTACTGTCCGATGCCAATGGTCTATTTCCCGTCGTTTCTGCGCCTGATCCAAATTGCTGGGTCCTGCCTCAATCATCCAGTCCTCTGCTGTTGTAACTGGTCCATCATGCCAGTTCCAATCTCCGCCGCGGGTACGCACGATTGCGTTGAATTCCGCTTTCTTGGCTTTGATTGCCTCGGCGTATGTGGGGACCTTCGGTGGGACCGGAGGTGGCGTAGACTGCTTTGAGGTCCTGGGCAGGGTAGATCCGGTGATCAAATACAAGACTGGGTTAGGCTTGCTGACACGTACAGGGACGCTGGATAATTCCGCGTCTCCACCCTCGCATTTGATGGACAGGGTTGATCCAGTGTAAGAGCGGGCCTTCTTCTTTTTCTTGTTTCGGCAGAAGAAGCCCTTGCCTCCCCATCGGGCTCGCTTGTTGTATGTCCCCCTTGCAACCATCTCGTCGATACTCCCCCAGTCCCAGATATCGTCACCATCCTCTATCCGGATCATAAATTCCTCTAACACGTGGAATCAATCACACTGGCAGTTGTCCTGGAGACTAAACCGAGCGAATGGGTTTCGAAGTTCCGTGTTCCATGACGCGATCTCGGTAACCGTGGGCCAAGCCGGCCAATGATACATATCGTAATATTCCGGCTTGAATAAGTACATATAACAGTAACCGGGTTTGCGCCAATGGTAGTTAGGACGATCCTCGTTCGTTGGGACCCCAGGTAACACGACCCGTTCCTGGTTTTCCACCCAATGTTCCGTGTATTCTTTTTTGGTCCGAATTCCCCAATCAGACAAGTGTAGGTCCATGAAGTCATCCCATTCCGGAAGCATGACTCCATCATTGTCTGGTCCGGTGTGACCTTCCAAAGAATTAGGTTCCGTAGCCGGACATGAACTTGATGGACCCTTCCTCCATTCGTACATGTAAGGGGCGTATCGCGTCATTCGGCCCGAGTGCTTGACCTTGATGTTGCCATTTGAGGCATGCATCAACTTGTTCCTTTCTTTGGCCGTCAGGACCAACCCGTCGTGTTTCAGGGTAAACACGTTGAACCCTTGGAGTAACAATAGCATATTTGTCGGCGAGTCAAACACGGCCTCCCGAACGTCCGGTTGATCCACGAGCTGCTCAAGCACCTGCTCAAGCACTCGGCGATCAGCTTCCAATTCTCGTTCCATCTGTTGGAACTTCTTTTCCTTTCTAAAGCGCTCGCGCTTTTCCTGCATGAGGATCTCCCATGCTTCTTCTTGCTCACAGAAGGCCGCTTCCTCGAGCATCTGTTTTTGGTATGCTGCCCTACGCAGCTTGAGCTTTTCTAGATGGCGCTGCTCCTTGCGCCAGTAGTACCACACGCGGACATGCACATCGTTTTGTTGGTAGTCGACCAGCTTGGCCGACTCGGTTTGTTTATGGGGCAAAGGGCACCCCGCCGCCCATTCTAGATCGAACGTGTTTCCGATCTCCATCAGAGACATTGCTGTCCCTGGCAAAACGTATTTGAACAAAAGTTCCATTGTTTCGGATCCCGGATCCAAGCGTGTTCCTAAATGATGTAGACGTCCCAAGTAGGGAGATGTTGACTCTTCTTCTGTAACTGTACTTCCGAATACAGTCACTGCCCGATGCGGTCAATAATGCACCCGCACTCGAGTTTTCGATTTTATTCCACCAACTGACCCAAAGAGGTGGTACCCGGCGTTTCACTCTAGTGTCCTCGTGCTCAGATCAAAAGATCCGATATGTAATTGGTGTCTAGAGACTGTATGCCTTGATATACGGCACCCCAATGGATTGTCTTCGCCGTTCCAACGGCTTTTCCGAAGTCCTAATGTAGCTGCCCGGGGCGACCCTGCCTGGTCCACAACCCAGCACGCGACTACTCTCGTTTAGAACTTTTTGGTAGACAGAGTGGTCCCGCAGTCAGTCGTGACTACGTTGTTGACTATGTCGATATTGAGGCTGAAGACGGTCTCATGGTGTAACGAGCGCCTTGTCAGACGAATAAGATTTTGGTTGAACGCTTCGACGCTGTGAGCGACAACAAGCAAGACGTGCTTGGCGCTGTGTCAAACGACGAAGGGTGTGGTTGAAAGACTCTAGATTATGTTAGGACTAATCCCACACACAACCACAAGCCTCAGAGAAGAATAGAATTGAGACGAGACTATTGACACAGTAGAGTAGTAACCTGGGTGAGAGGAAACTATCTAGAGTCTTAGAGACTCCTACCTACGACGCACCACCTTATATACCCCAACCATGGTCTGTGCGCAGCAGCCTCATGCCCCAAGGGCTATGCGCGCGCAGCAACGGAACCATGGCGACTATCTACGCCTTCCCGCGATGCCCGTGTCCCCATCCGGTCCTTATTGTCTTCTTATCGGCACAGCCCCTGGCTGACTAACCGCTGACCTAACCGATGGGCACCTTGACATAGGGGTTGGCGCCTACGAGTCTTGTATACCTATGCGTCCATAGGGCCCCAGAGAAAATAGATAAAAAGATAGAAAAACTCCCAGAAAATTGTAAGAGTCGTAACAATAACCTCCATACTCAGTGTCACTTTAACACCCTCTTGATGATGAAACAAAACATCTGAGAAAAATCCCAATTGGCCTTGGATGATCATCATCATCTCCACTGATCTCACCCCTCATTGTACCAATCACTCACTCTTGATGTGCTCAAGCAGCTAAATAATGATAAACTTGGCATAGAGCAGTTGTTGTTCTATTGCATGGAATGCTCATGACCATCTGATGCATTCAAGCCTCACAAGGACACCATGGGACCAGATTGGCCAAACATGTGAGGATCTACCCAATTTTTGTTACAATCATGCCTCAATTATGCTTATGTGCACCCTCTATCCCTATGCAGTATGTTTTTCCTATTACTATTCCTTTCTTGCTTCACTGTTTTATGCCAGAGTCTCTCTCCTCTTATCACATGCTTATTCACTTTATCACTCATTTATCACATGCAATCTCTTTTATCACATATCTACCATCTCCTGCTGTATATATGTTTGTAAACCTTGCAATCCATAGACTGGACCTCCAGTCTGGTTTTAATGGTCAAACTGTTCAGCTGAACTGTTAGCTTGTCCTTGCACACTCTCACTCTCCAGCCTTACACTTGTGTAGCAGCTTAACTGTCCTGTGAGGAGGTTTTGCTCTCATTGCCCTTGAGGTTGACAGTCTTAACACAGTAAAGGTGTAATAAGTTTGGGTCATTTCCAAATATCTTCATTGTCTATCCTGCATTACAGTGACTCACAAAACTGAGTCAATGTTTGGCACTTTTTGATTGTTTGTGGTATATCTTTAGAACCATAACAAATATAAACAAAGTGTTGGTGTATAAAATAAATTACATAACCAGGGCTATGTGAGAAACCAAAAATTATGTAACGTGAATCAGAAACCATGGAGATATATTTGATTTAAATCAGAGACTCATTGACTCAGTTTTGTGAGGGGGATCAGGAATATCAGAATTTGATGCTCCACCTCTTATATAACAGCCAACCCTTAATAGATGGTCACTATGAGAACCTTATCCCTCATGGGAACTCAAATTGAGCTATTTAATCAAGGCTAACATTCACAATTTTCCAATGCATCCTGTTATGGATGATGCCCTAATCATGGTTTGTTCTAAGTCAACAGTGACAAGCAGAGTCTCAGTCTGCTCCCAGCCACTGGACAAAGAATCTGGATGCTAAGTCAAACAATGACAAAGGTCCTGAGAGCAATGAGAGAGGAGAGCATTTGAAGTTGAATGAGGTTGAGAGCAAAACTTGTCTAAGTTGGAACTGAGGTTACTCTATGATACATGGGGTTTATATATGATTAGAGGACAATGGAAACCATAAAAAAAAAGGTATGATAGCTATCCTAGAAAAGGAATATGAAGGAAGCTATGAAAGGAGATAAGTGTCCAAGCTCTGTAATGCGCAGTTTGTATGAGTAATAACAATGAAGTAAAACAGTCTGCTGAGTCACAAAAGGAAAACTGTAACATTATTCCCTTCATATGTGAGAAGTCACCAACTTCTACCAAGAGTTTGTCCAACCATGGTCCCTCCTCGACTCCAACCATTTGATGATGTTGCTGATGTCTTTGTCAGCTGTCTCTACTTGCCACTGTAGACTCTGCATGGCTCAATGCAATTGTTTTGCTTGGGCAAGCATGGTGTCCCATTCTTCATAGGTGGGTCTGTGGTGAGTGTGAGGGTGGTGATGAAGTCAAGTGGCTCTGAAAAGAGGTTGAAGTAGGTCAGGAGGGTGGTGAGGTTGTCACTGACATTGTTGAGTATGGCATTGTGGGTGTGGATAACGACAGGGGGAGTGGGGACCAAAGGGACAATGATGAGATCTTCAAGTTCAGCAGGATGTTTGTGAAGTTCTGGGAGGATGGCAAAGTCGAAATTGTCAATGGTGATGTTAGTGGTGACAAAGATTTCAAGGGGCAGGTTGTGGGTGGCAGCAAGGAAAGGGGAAAGGGCAGCAATGGGTTTGATATAATAGTGGCCACATGCAGTGACCAACAGGGTGAAGACAAAGGCAAAAAGGTAGGCAGTGACAATGAAGAAGGTGAACATTGTATCTGAGTAGATGGAGTAATGGATTGGTTGGAGAAGCTTGAGTTCCTTTTTATTTGAAGGGTGTGTCATCCAAGGGAGTCATTTGGAGTTCTTCATCCATGAATTGGTAATATGGTGTAGGAACCCATTCTGGATGTGGGATGTATTCAATTTCTCCATCTGTCATGACCTGTTCTCAACGGTCAAAATCTCTAAGACATTTTTATTCTTTTTCTTGTATTTTACAAAAGCTGTAGCCAAACATCTTAGTCAGGATTGGCGTCTATCTTATCTAGTCAGCGCTAAGATTAGATTAGATTAGATAACGATTAGATTAGATTACGGACTACCGGACCGATGACTCATGGACTATGACTCAGGCTTACCAATGTGCAGCAACGGGGGCCGATTATGTTATTACTTTTACTCATACTTACTCAGCGTAGCTACTATTATTAGAGTGGTGCACAGACCACCCTTGTAGTATATAAACTGAGCAAGATAGCACCCAGAGTCCTCAGTCGAGTTCTCTCGGGTTTCCTCCTACCCTCATCTCTCACTCATAAGTCTATTGTTGGGGCCCTAAGCCGTCACGGCAAGGGTAGTCCTGATAGTAGAACTCGACTGCTACACATCCTTACTGCCCCAACGCTTGATAACTAGAGCATCACGCTCGAACCCGGATCCCAGGGTTAAGGGAATCTTTGATATCGGGGGCTCCTATACTCTTCCGCAGAGTCTAAAGCGTCATTAGTTGTCGGACTATAAAACCGTCACCCCTGGTTCTGTGAGACATCCATAAAAGTCTTACCTTACGTTCCCGGTCTACGCAAACCGAAGAACCTAACCCGGTTGATAGGGTTACCTGTGCACAGGATACCAGTGCCGGAGTAGTGACACGTTACGTCACTCGCATCGTGGGACCAGCCTCACCAGCCCCTACGCACGTTAAATTGCCCTGGTCTAGGCCTCTGAAGGCTATACTCGTACATACTTAATTACATCGTTTCGTAATCCTTGGAAGTAGCCGTCGCTTGACCACGCGCTTCTGAGAAAGGCCATACTCATTAGGAGTATAGTGCTAACTGGACAACCGTTTGGACCCAGTTTAGTATAATCAATTCAAAAAGTTAAATACCGTACTATACCGTTTACGTACTAGCACTGCAGGGAGGGTTGTGGACCCTGAGTGCATTCCCAAATAAGTGACAGGCCAAGACCTCCCTCACTTCTTACGTAACGGAGAATTACGAAGTACGAGATCTTCTTAGATCGCACGGGCTTACAGATAGGGAAATCGATACTTTCTGGATAGAAGTATTCGGTGTACCACTGGACGGTCTAGAAGACTTTGATATTGATTACGACCCTTTTGGGCCAGATCCATTTGAGGATAACGATCCCGTTCCCGCGCTTCATACACCAACCGAGTCATCTGACTCCACACCCTCGATCACCGAGGTACAACATCAGTGGGAACCTGCCCCATTTCAAATCCTTGTCCCTAACCCCGCAACCCTTAATATCCAAAGTCTATTCCACTCCGACGCCCAATACATCGGAGAAGTAGCACCACCGTTCTCACCACCGCCACCATCATTTAGATCTCCATCGGTATCACAACCGTCGAGATCCCTATCCCCATTTACACCGCCCCCTCGTTACATAAACATGTCGGATCAAGGGGAAGAAGATCTGACGTCCGCGCAGTTGTTACAACTGTTGAATAATCAAAACAACACCATTCAACAGCTACAAGCACAGCTCTTAGTGCTCCAAAACAACAATGCCGCTGCGGCACAACAAGCAGCATTACCTCCGGCCGCCCCGGCCCCAATAATCAATATACCGGAAGGGACGGTATTCAATATTCCCACACCAGCAGGAGGGAACGGCTTGTCAAAAGTGGACGTAGCCAAACCACCGGTGTTCTCCGGCAAGATGTCGGAGGTCACGAATTTTATTAATAGTTGCCGGCTTTACATACAGCTGAAGATGGCAAGTGCCGAAGAGGAGGACAAAATCCTCTTGGTATTGTCATATATGTCGGAAGGATTCGCGGTAGATTGGCGAGACAATCTATTGGAGTTAATTGCCGATGAAGATGACATTGTTCCGGACACAGTGGAACAATTGTACAGACAAATACGTAGGGATTTCGGCGACACCGACGAACAGTCGTCGAAAATATCGGAGTTGCGCACGATGTCACAGGGCGCACACACGTGTGAAGAACACGTGCAAAAGTTTAAAAAAGTCGCACGAGGAACAGGGTACCAGGGAAGGGCCCTAGTTGAAGAGTTTAAAAGAAGCTTGAATGCCGGTCTCCGAAAAAGGATAATGGAGGCTGATGAAGTACCGGAGACCATCGACGAATGGTACCGAAGATCGGTTCGTCTCGACCGACAATGGAGACAAGCAAAAGCCGAGGAACAGTAACGAGGAACAGTAACTCCGCTAAGAGGAGCGAAGGGACCAAAGGCCCGGATACGGCGAAGCCGGTAGGAACTGGCCAGCCTAAACCCCGATGGAGATTCAATACAGCATCGGGATCAGCGAACCAGAACCGATCGGGAGCTGGGCCCTCCTCGAGTAATAATACGGCAACACAGCCTCAAGATCCAAACGCGATGGACGTGGATCGAACTCAGCGACCACCAATGCGCTGTTACAAATGTGGAAGAATCGGCCACATAGCAAGAAATTGCCGATCGGGTTTGGACATCCGAACCATGTCCTTCGAAGAAATGAAGGAATACTTCGCAAAAGGCGAAGCTTTAAAAGAGGACGAGAGTCAGTAAGTCCTGTACTGAACTCTCTAAATAGGTATTCGGTATTAGGTAAGGAAGACGGACTGGTAGGTACGGAGGACTCGGAGACTTCAACAGTCTCTGAGACCACCCGCAGGAAGCGGTCTCTAGTGCCAAAGCACAGGAGCGCGGCAGGGCGGATAAACCTGTGCTTGATTCTTCCTTATCAGGTAAACGAATACTTAAAAAGGGACAAAAAGAATTTCTTGTTCGTTCTATTGGTCAAAAGGACGAGATACTAATGGAAATAGGTCTAGAAACCCTAGACACACATGACCAAACAACGGAAACGGCGTTGCTTGATTCAGGAGCAACAGGTTTGTTTATGAACGCCAAGTTCGCTAATGAAAAAGGCTATAGGTTAATTCCTTTAGATCGACCTATTCAAGTTAGAAACGTAGACGGATCTAACAATGAAGGCGGTATGATTACTCATGAAGTAGATTTACTCATGAGCTATAAAGGACATCAAGAAAGAGCCACATTCGAAATATGCGAATTAGGCAAGACAAACGTAATCATAGGATCTACATGGTTACGAAGACATAATCCGGATGTCAACTGGATCACCGGTAAAATAGAGTTGACAAGATGCCCACGATCATGTGGACATAAACAAAGAGAGTGGACGAAGGAAAGACAGAGACGGACGAAACAGGCGGAACATTGGGAAACCAATATGTACGTCTGGGAAAAAGAAAGAGAGTTGGACTTTGCCTACTGGCTAGAGCAAAAGGAGAAGGAAGAGCAGAATTTGGATTTCCTGGATCAATGGAAACACCCGAAATTCTATAAGGAAGGAGAAAAATACGAATTTCTCCCGTCTGGAATCAAATCAGACAAACCAAAATGGATTAGGGAGTTAAAGAAACAGGAACCAAAGGAGCTAGTACCATCGCAGTATCACAAGTACCTACACTTGTTTGAAAAAACTGCGTCGGAAAGAATGCCGGTTAGGAAACCATGGGATCATGCTATTGATCTCAAACAAGGTTACCAACCAAGGAAAGGAAAGGTGTATCCTTTATCACCAGACGAACTTGGAGAAGTCCGAGACTTTGTCGATGATCAATTAAAAAAGGGGTACATCAGACCTTCGAAATCACCGCAAACATCGCCGGTGTTCTTTGTAAAGAAAAAAGATGGAAAAAAGAGAATGGTACAGGATTACCGTTACCTGAATGAATGGACGGTTAAAATAACTATCCATTACCATTAATATCGGAGCTCGTCGATCGAGCAGGACAAGCCAAACACTTCACCAGGTTGGACCTTAGGTGGGGTTATAATAATGTACGAATCAAGGAAGGAGACGAATGGAAGGCCGCCTTTACTACACCAGAAGGTTCTTTTGAACCAGTAGTAATGTACTTTGGTCTTACCAATTCTCCGGCAACCTTCCAGGCCATGATGAACGATATCTTTCGGGATATGATAAATGAAGGAAAAGTCATTGTTTACATAGATGACATTCTCATTTATACAAAAACCGAAAAAGAGCACAACAATATAGTGCTCGAAGTTCTCCGGCGCTTGGAAGAAAATGATTTATACGTAAAACCAGAAAAATGTGTTTGGAACGTGCAAGAGGTAGAATTCCTAGGGGTCATCATAGGACCTAACGGAATTAAAATGGATCCGAAGAAAGTTGACGCTATCCTCAACTGGCCAACACCTGCCAGTGTCAAGGATGTTCAACGCTTTTTAGGATTGGCAAATTACTACCGACGATTTGTCAAAGACTTTGCAAAAATAGCACGACCATTACATAATCTGGTCAGAAAAGATAAAACATGGGAATGGAAGGAAGGAGAAGAAAAAATTAAAAAAAAACTTTTACGGAACAACCCCTTCTTGTCGCTCCAGACTCCGACAAGAAATTCAGATTGAGTCTGATGCCTCGGATTACGCAACGGGAGGAGTATTGTCAATGGAATGTGAAGATAATAAATGGAGACCAGTAGCATATCTCTCCAAGTCCCTTAACGAAACGAGAGGAATTACGATGTCCATGATAAAGAAATGTTGGGCATTATTAGATGTCTCGAAGCCTGGAGACATTATCTAGAAGGAGCAAGGCAAGAATTCGAGATATGGACAGATCATAAAATCTCGAATACTTTATGAATGCAAAAAGTTAAATCGAAGACAAGCACGCTGGCTTTATACCTCAGCAGGTTTTTTAAATTAATTCATAAAGCTGGAACAACTATGGGAAAGGCCAATTCTCTGTCCAGGAGGCCAGACCATAAAAAGGGGGTAGAAGATGATAACAAGGAAGTCACCTTGTTAAAACCGGAATTTTTCCGAATTGCAGCACTTCAACAAGGCCATGTGCTAGTCAATACATCGGAAAAAGAAATTTTAAACAAAATTAGAAAATCAGAAGCAAAGGATGAGGAGGTTGTGAAAGCGGTGGAAGCCATGAAAAAGGCAGGATGCAGGAGACTCAATGCAGGAGAATGGCAGATGGAACAAGGATTAATCCTCTGGCAAGGAAAGTTTACGTTCCAAAAGATGAAAAACTACGAATGGAGATAGTCAGACTCCATCACGATACACCCATTGCTGGACATGGAGGACAATGGAAGACGGTTGAACTCGTCACAAGAAATTATTGGTGGCCAGGAGTCACAAAATTTGTTAAAAAATACGTTGCTGGATGTGACAAGTGCCAAAGAAGCAAGAACTTTCCAGAACCACCAGCGGGAAAGTTAATGCCTAATTCAGCACCGTCGAAGCCATGGACCCATATCACTGCAGACTTTATTACAAAGTTACCAGAATCGCATGGTCACAATGCAATTCTAGTAGTCTGCGATAGAATGTCCAAGATGGCTCATTTTATTCCAACTTCGGAAGAAACGTCAGCCCAAGGGTTGGCCACATTATTTAGAGACCATATATGGAAACTCCATGGTCTTCCCGAGTCAATAATCTCGGATCGTGGACCTCAATTCGCCGCTCAAATGATGAAAGAGTTGAACCAAATGTTAGGCATTTCCACGGATTTGTCTACAGCTTTCCATCCACAAACGGATGGACAAACAGAACGAATGAATCAGGATCTAGAACAGTTCCTGAGGATTTTCGTAGATCACCGACAAGAAAATTGGTCGGATGGCTTGCAATTGCCGAATTTAGTTACAATAACAAAATTCAGGCATCAACGAAACATACACCGTTTTTTATAAATTACGGAAAACACCCAAGAATGGGTATTGAACCAAGAAAGGAAGGAAGTCATCCAGCTGCGGCTGACTTTGCGCAAAAAATGAAAGAAATTCATGAAGAAGCGCAAGCAGCTTTAAAGAAATCGCAGGATGATATGAAACTTTACGCAGACAGACGACGTTCTGAAGTACCAGAATACAAAGTAGGGGATCGAGTTTTGGTTGTCAACCAAGATCTTCAATTATCTGGAAGACCAACTAGAAAGTTGGCAGAACGATGGATAGGTCCCTATCCAATTAAAAAAATCATTTCGTCAAATGCGGTAGAGTTGAATCTACTTTTTCGCAACAAATTCATCCTGTTGTGAATGTTTCAAGGATACGTCCTATGTCAAAACCGCTTAGGGGACAACGAATTGCACCGCCACCACAGTAGAAATTGATGGTGAGAAAGAATACGAGGTAGAAGAAATCCTCGATGTACGGTTGAAAAGAAACAAGATGGAATATCTTGTTAAATGGAAAGGATACACGGCTGAACACAATTCGTGGGAGCCAAAAGAGAATTTAGGAAATGCAAAAAGAAAATAAAGCATTTCTACGATAAGAATCCCGGAGCAATACGAATCATTGACAAAAGTGTCTTTGACAAGTTAAGCTTCAAAAAATACGAAAAACTTCACCGAAAGTCCAGGAACGGCCATATCCAGGATCGACGTAAATGCAGTGGCAGAAACTGCATCATGGGAGAAAAATTGGCAGAAATGGAAAGGACAACAGCTTCTGGAACAATTAAATGAATCATCAGATCACGATGGTCCATGCGATTGCAACGGTTGCTTAAAAAATTAAAAGGATTGGCCCTGGAGTAGGGCCTTAAACTGCTTCATTTTGTTGTAGGAAGCCTTATTCTGGGCCCGGATATTCAAACACATATACGCATTTGTATATTGTCTCTCTTACCATCATGGGTAGAACCGCCGTAACAACAAAAAAGTTCAAACCACAATCCTTACCATCGGTGGTCATTCAAACGTGGGCCACTGCTGTGAACAATCTTCACGTTGTCTTTTTCCCGAACCTCCAAAAAAGCCGAAACCCACTCCCCGTCCTCGCATCACTATGGATCGTGATGTGTACCGCTGGATAGAAAAAGCCGACCAAGGCGTAGATCCTTGGACTTTCCCGCCCAAAGCATTTTGGGCATGGCAACTATGTATGAGATGGCGAAAGGAGAAAAAAGGTGGACACATATCCTTTGAAGATTTTTAGTTCGTCTAGGAAGCCGAAACCTAAAAAGGGGTACTGTCATGACCTGTTCTCAACGGTCAAATCTCTAAGACATTTTTATTCTTTTTCTTGTATTTTACAAAAGCTGTAGCCAAACATCTTAGTCAGGATTGGCGTCTATCTTACTAGTCAGCGCTAAGATTAGATTAGATTAGATAACGATTAGATTAGATTACGGACTACCGGACCGATGACTCATGGACTATGACTCAGGCTTACCAATGCGCAGCAACGGGGGCCGATTATGTTATTACTTTTACTCATACTTACTCAGCGTAGCTACTATTATTAGAGTGGTGCACAGACCACCCTTGTAGTATATAAACTGAGCAAGATAGCACCCAGAGTCCTCAGTCGAGTTCTCTCGGTTTCCTCCTACCCTCATCTCTCACTCATAAGTCTATTGTTGGGGCCCTAAGCCGTCACGGCAAGGGTAGTCCTGATACCATCAGATTCTTCTGATCTACCTTCTCATTTGTTTCCATCAATGATAAGGACAGGGGTCATGGTGTAGTGCTTCCTGGTGAATTGGGTACAGTAGGTATGGGTGTACCAGTGTATGCATCTAGGAAATCTAGGCTATCAAGTGCACTTTGATGAGCCATGGGTATTGCTTCAGGGATATTTTGGATCAATACCCATTGGAAAATCTCTAGTTCCCTGCGTGCTTGTAGTATTCCTTGAGAAAGTTTGTAACCAGAAGGGTTTTCCCTATGAAGGGCCATTTCATTATAGATGTCATAGGTATGGACTAGGGGTACATTAGGCGATGGAAGATAGGGTGATCTGGCTTCAGGGTAATATGGGAGTTCTTTGGGATCAAATGTGAGATCTATATATTTTGGAAGATAGTGAAGACAAGCATTGAATGGAATATAATTTCAGGGAATATTGTCCTCGAGTAGAACACTACTTCTTTGTGTAGCGAATGTTTTGTTTGAGGATTTGTCAGTTTCAATAGTGAGACATGGGTGTGTTGAAACGGATGTAATCTGTTACATAACATCTCGGATCTATCCGATCTTATCTAGTCTGTCATATAGCCGGACTAGGAAGGTGGATTGCCACCTTTGATGCATCATACTCGGCATCAGTGCATCAGGAGGATCAGTGCATCAAGCCATCACACATCAGACAAAGGCGCAAGACTGTGTGCATGTCTATAAAGGATTGCAATGGGAACGCACAATGCCTTGAGGCATTACTCCTTATGGTCAGGGTCTAGAGCAGTCCAGAAGAGGTCTATGAGTGGAGTCAGAGTGGCTGTGCCCATATGCGCTCATATGTGCGGCAACTGTGGCAGCACCCAAGCACATGCTCACCAAGAACAATAAGAGTGAGTCAGAGTGGGGGAGTGCCGGTTGGGTCTGGAGTTGCGGGGGGTCCTCATAGAGTAGTATATAAGTAGGTACATTGTAGCTGGAGTCTCCCAGACTTCAGATAGTTTATCTCTACCCAATTCTATCTTGTTCCATCTCCTTTCCTCTCTCTGGCCAGCAATGAGGCCTGTGGGCCCCCTAAGGGGATAGTAAGGTTGTGGTAAGGGGCGTGAGCTCATAACATTTGAGCCTAGTTGAAGCATCCAATTGACAGTCAAGCCAGCCGCACTAGCAGTACCTTGGTGAATGAAGGTCAAAAGGCCCAAGATAACAAAAACCCTTTGATCCGGCTTCTTTGGTCTCAGTGGATATTTGAGACACATCCCTTAGTCTCAGACAATTCCCATCCCACATTGCCTGACAACATCACAACAATCTCAGTTCAGTTACTAGGGCCCCACTGTATTGCAAATTTGGTGAAAACAGTGCCTGGTGCCTCGCTCAGCATAAGGACAAGATGCCCACCTCTCCTATAGTCCCAGACACACCCCACCAGCCAGACGAATCAATTATGACTCGACCTCTGCGAATGGAGCAGCCTCAACCATACAATTGCTGACACTCATCAAATGACTCTCCCAGCCAAGCCACTTGTCACTCGCGTCAAGGATATCTGATTGCACCAAGTCTCCAACCATGGCAACTTTACACTCCCCCACATGTCCTTGTGGACTCCTTGTAGACTCCCAGGACTCCTCAGGACTCCTCAGGACTCCCTGTAGACTCCTGGTAAATTGACATAAAATGAGCCTTTCAACCAGGAGTGGACAAGGAGTCCATGTGGACTCCTTGTCCACTCCCTGTTCACTCCTCATTGACTGCAAAAATGCCAAAAATGCCAGGATTCATCCAGCCAGGAGTGAACTGGGAGTCCTTGTGGAGTCCTGCTCACTCCTTGTTCACTGCTGCAAAAAAGCAGTAAGTAAAAATGCAAGGACTGGACAGGAGTCCCTGTGGAGTCCTGCACACTTGTCACCAATGCAATAATGGCAATAGAATAGTACTTTACACTAAGCCACCTACCCAGGTGGACTCCAGGCAAAGTCCAGGAAAAAACCAAAACAATGTAGAAAATCTATGTGGAGTCTATGTGGATTAAACATGTGTGCATTTCTTACATGTCATATTTCCACTATCCAAATGGTGAGAATCACAACATGCATTTGGCTCAAATTTCTTACATGTTACCAACATGTCACATTCACTACAGCACAAAATAGGTAGAATCAAGATATACCCTTTCAGACTACTTCTCTAACATGTCATTAACATGTCACACTTTCCAACAATGCTCAAACTGAAACCATGACATGCATTCAGACCACTTTCCACTACTTTTCTCACCTGTTACCAACATCTCACATTTTCAACCATCCAAAATAGCAAAAATCATAGCTGTTTCCACCTGGATTCTGCACCAATTCAGCATGACTTACAGTCCTTGACAAGCAGAGTCCTGACATACATATTAATCAGGGAACATATCAGCACTGTACCCCCTAGAATACCCTCTCATGTACATTCCCACAATGTATTATATTCTACCATGGTCAGATTAACATTCTGTGCATATTCTCACACTGCCTTGAATTTCTCATGGCTAAATAAACCTCCTGTATGAATCCCCATATTGTACCACATATCTGGACATTCATATACATCCCCACAACTGACTCAGACCCTCCCACATTTTCACATGGTGTGATTAACTTCCTGTGCATGTTCTCACATTACCTTGATTTTCACATGGCTAATTCAACTTTCTGTATGGATCACCAAACTATACTAGTATCTGGACTCCATCCATATACATCCCCACAATGACAAGCTTGGACTCTCCTATATTTTCCCATAGTCAGACTTTAGTGAATAAGTAACTATAACTAATTCCTGTCCAAGTCATACATCCCACAACTGTCCCAGACTCTCCTACATTTTGCCATGGCCAAAATGACTTCCTGTCCATATTCCCTCACTGCCCCCATTTTTCCCATAGTAGAACCAATTTTTGTATGATTTCTCACATTATGATGCCTGTCAGGGGTAAGCAAACATGAAGGCGGCAGGGAGTAGAAGGTAGATATCAAGAGTTTTTTAATTCATATATGCAATTTTTATAAAGTTTCTATGTTTTACAAAATAATGTATATATATTACAAAAGGCAGTGGCCATGGGTGTAGCAGTGGGCATGATGGGAGAGGAGGTGGGCATTATGCAAGAAGGGGGTGGGCATTATGCAAGAAGGGGGTGGGCATTATGCAAGAAGGGGGTGGGCATGATGTGCCAGTGGGTGGGCACAATGCGCGAGTAGGTAGGCATGATGCGCGAGAGGGTGTGATGTGTGAGTGGGTGTGACATGCAAGTGGGTGGGTGCAATGTGCAAGTGGGTAGCCATGATGCACAAGAGGGTGGGTGTGACATGCGAGAGGGTGGATGTGATGTGCTGGGTGGGCGCGACACATGAGTGGGTGGGCTTGAGGCACAAGAGGGTTGGTGTGAGGCACAAGAGGGTGGGCGTGACACGTGAGAGGGTGGACATGACGTTAATATCACTCTACACTATCTAAGCGACAGGTAGGCAGGAGGTAGGTTGAGAGCTAGTGAAGAAGGTCCCGTTAATCCTAGTCAGAACACACGCTGCACGGATATGCGATACGTAGCAGAAATGAGCAGACGTGTGTGGAGCAGATCTTTGTAGCACGCACGGCAGATGTGATGCGCCGGATAGCAGACGTCGGATGGCGGATGAATCACGTGACGCAAAGTGCTCCGCGGTTGCAGTCGATGTTGGAGCGGATATTAGGACAGTAGTGGAACGCGGGCGACAATGATGAGTAGCACAAGTCTTTTCCGCAACGTGGGCTCGACAACGGCTGCAACAACGAGGGAGTAGGCAAACGCAAAAGGGAAATAGAAAGCGCACGAGTGAATGAGACTTGAGCGGATAGCTGCGTGGGTATGATATCATGATTTCTACTACGAAACAAGAGGGGTTATATACATTTTTCTACCTACTGACGCAAGTGTACTCTGAAATTCTTTTCTTGTGGACACGCGGTGTTTCCAAATCTGTTAACTTGAAAGGCGCTGGCCGATCCAGTTTAGTGCGCGAGCATTTTCTTTGCAATTTTCGTTTGGTGTGCGACTCCATAGCAAAACCCTGACCGTATTGGCGTCGTGCAAGGGCGGCTAGTGTAATGAAAGCATCAGCCAATGATCAACCACCGGTGTCCTATCGATAAGCGCTGATGCATTCCCTGGTGACCGTGAACCTGTTTCCTGAACTCGACCCTGTACGCCCAATATAGTCGTTTTGTTGTATTCGCTGATTGACGCAACAATCCATGAAGATTTCTTGCTGCTATCTTGGGTGGGTTATTGGCTTTACCCGCTGATCGTATGCACATGCGGCTACATGGATCCTGATTGTGGTACTCGGAAGGCGGACTTGCCTATCGTGGACGTGGCAGTGCGGAAGTGTCGAAATGCGGCGGTACGCTCCCAATTAGGAAGGATTGTTAGTCAGCATGACCTTCGGATGATTGGGTGGCTTATGCGGTAGTCGTCAAGCGCAGGTAACGCGAAAGGGTGCAGATATGGCGACTATTGGGCGGCTTGCGCTGCAGATGCGTGCGTGTGAATGATGTGCGGCCCTGCGGATGTGTGCGTATATGTGAGCGCTGTGGACAACCTAAGATGTCAGCCAGATCGTTAGTGACAGGTTCAGTGCGTATATAGTCCCAGAGCCGGTAGTACTTCTCTCGCATAGCATGACACATACGCGTGACGAGGTCACCACACTGTCACAGTGGGACACCGCTCATCAATGTGCAAGTGGGTGGGCACAATGTGCGAGTGAGTGTGCAGTTGCGAGTGGGTAGGTGTGATGCTAAAGGTCTGGCAGTCATGGTCACAGTCATTTGGGAGTGGCAAGCAATTCAAGGGGCTTGCAGCTGGGAGTGGGTGAGTTTGTCGGATTCAAAAACCGCTAATAAAACAAAAAAAAAATTAGTTACCTGCAATAAAACATACAAGGGGCCTGGACAATTAGTCTGGGCCGTGGGTGCTCACGTTGTGCAGCAGTGGGTGCGAACGGGCATGTTTGGACTTTGGCATGGCAAGTGGCAGATTTGGGTGACATGGCCGTGGTGAGCGGAGTGGCAGGGCTTGCCACAGGCATCTAGTGAGGTGTGAGGGGTGGTGGGCAGTCCGTGGTCGAATTGATGGCCAGTGCAAGTGGACTGGCTGGTTTTTTTGGGTTAAAACAATGTTATTTCCTGGAAAAGTTTGTTAGTTGGATGCATAAACAAAAATAAATACATACTGGGGGCCCAGATGAATGTTTCATCTGGGCCCGGGAGGTGTTTTGGGTGTGGGCAAACGGCAAAGTGGTGTGACGGGCTGATGCTGATGCATGTGACATGGCAGTCGTTGGTGACCAGCAAGTGGTGTGATGTGCAATGGCGGTGACGGCAAGCAACAACGGTGGATGTGGACGTGGCATGGTCAACGGGTGGGTGATAGTGATGGTGACAATGGGGCGGTGACAGTGGCATGTGATGCGGTGGTTGCAGCTTGCACAGCGGTGACAAGTGTGACAAGCTACCCACATGACAGCATGTGATGATCAACAACGTGTGTCACACAGGTGCAGCTGTGTCATGTGACAATCAACAATGCTCAGATATATAATCTGGGCATGTTTACACTGATAAACAGGGAGTCCTTGCACTCCTTGTGGGAGCTCTTTACACTGCCCCACATGTTCCACATGGACTCCTGAGGACTCCTGGTACTCCAGCAGGACTCCAGGTATATTTTGAAATGCCTGGGACACAGCCAAAATGTACCTGGAGTCCCTGTGGAGTCCTGGTGATTCCTGAGGACTCCTTGTGCTGGACTCCACCTGGACTCCCTGGACTCCCTGGACATGGAGTCCATGTGGAACAGTCCTGGCACATCACTCCAGGTCACACACATATTGCACTAGCCACACATCATGCATCACAGGAACAGTCCTGGCACATCACTCCAGGTCACACACATATTGTGCTAGTCACACATCATGCGTCACAACCACACCACGCTCACCCACATTGCCCCTGCCACCAATGCGCGTCACAACCACGCCACATGCCCGTGTTGCCCCTGCCACTGATGCTTGTCATGGCCCCTCCTGATGACCAAGTCACACAACCGCAACCACATCAATAACTGCACCGCCACTGCCACTGCCTTACCCATCACCCACCCATTCACACTCACACCCACTCGCCATGACACCCCCACATTGCCACATCTATTCAAGCCCATTGACCCACACCAATGGCCCGAGCACTACCTGGGGCCCAGACAGTTATTGTCTGGGCCCCCTCATATGTTTTATTCAATTTTTTCAGCATCTAATTAATTATTTCAGTCGTTTTCACGATGTCAATGACTCCTCTCTACCTACTTGCCCGCCCACTGCCACCACACCTTGCCTCCACCCACTCGCCCTCATTTTCCCACCAGCCCATCACACCCCCTTTGCATCCGCTCATGCATGCCCACAGCACCACTCATCAACAACGGGCCTGGGCAAATGGGTTTGTCTGGCCCCCTTGTGTGTCTTTCTTTTTTTCTTTTTTTATGGCTAATTATTCTTTTCAAGAAGTTACCTACTGGATCCGGCCCATACATGCCTGTCCCTCCGCCCACTTGCCCTGCCTGCCCACACTTGTCCACCCACCTGTTCACCCAACACCCATCACACATCATGTGTCCCAGTGCCCACCATGCCTGCCACCACTGCTCCACCACTGCCATCCCACCACCCCTTCCCTCTCCTCGTTCACGCCCACTGGCGACCACCAAGACCACAACACCTGCACCTCCGCCCACTTGCCCTGCCTGGTTGCCCTCACATGCTGGCTATGCGTGTTGTGTGTTCTGCCACGTCACATCTCAGCAGCCCCTCAGACCAGCACTACCATACCACCGCCACCACCCCCCTCCATTTTGCAACCCGCTCACCCAGTGCCCATCATGCGTCAAGTGTCCTGGCGCCCACTGTGCCAGCTGCCACCACCATCCCACCACTCCTCGGTTGCACCCACCAGCAACCACCAAAACCACCACACCTGCACCTCCACCCACTCACCCTGCTCAATCACCCATTCTGCTATGTTGCATCTCAGCTGCCCCTTGGACCAGTGCTGCCATACCACCACCACCACCCCCCTCTATTTCACACAACTGCCACACCACTCAGCTGTCACACCAGGGTGACAAGTGACATGTCACTGGTCACCAAGCCACCAGCATGGCAACCACTCGATCAACACGAAAGCACACTGCACCACGCTCCCCACCCTTGTGATCTGGCTGCAAACAGGCCCAGTCTACAGCATCCATCAAGAGCCCTGGAAAAGCACGCAAGAAGTCCCATCACATGGCAGAGCCTGCCAATCCCATCCAAGCAGGAGCTCCAATGGAGCAGGATGAAGGGTCAGGCAGAGCAGGACAGCCTCAACCCTGGTAAGCCCCTTCCCTCTTTTAATTTTTCTGCTTTCTGACTCTGTTGCAGTCCACGATCCACTGGGCCAATGCACGGGCCATTGCACAGGCCAATGCACAGACCAATGCACAGACCAATGCACAGACCAATGCACAGACCAACACATGGGCCACTCAAGTGCCCATGCCCTCTAGTGCTTGCAACATGCCCACCCCTTCTAGACCTCACAATGCACCTGTGATGTCATGTTAAGCCCTTCCATTTGCATTTCAACCCACCAACTAACAACCACCACTGTCTAGTGCTCACAAGCCCATTCCTAACCTCCCTGCATCTAGCACTCACAATGAGTCCACCAGGTAAGCACCATGCATACCCTGCCCTTCCTGTTGCAACCACATACTAACCAATGCCATACACACCTTCTAGTCCTCATGAGCCCACCAGGTAAGTACCTCCAACCACAGCTCAACACCAATTACTAACAAATCCATTTGCACATACTTTATATATATTATATATGTATATATCTCAATATCACAAAAATTAGAGTTGAACAAATCTTAGAGGCAAGTGGCACATCAGTTGCGCCACCTCCATGTGTGAGGACCTCCACACCTGCTGCATCACACTCAATCAAATATTACTCTGCTTGTATATGCCAGGAGGAGAGTGAAGATTCCTCTACTGACAGTAGTGGACATCATGAGGGAGTAATTCCATCAGAGGTAGTGGATCTGGTGATAGTGATGGGGGGGATATTGAGATGAAGAAGCTAACAGTCAGTGATTATGAGGTAAGTTGTATACTCATGTGTATGTGTTTTCTAAACATGAACACAGGATGGCAATCAAGATAAATTGGATGATGTTATGAGCAACAAGGTTTGTAAATTGCTTTGTGCATCTTACCTGTTGTAAAAATTGAGACAGGATGATGAGAATTTTATGGAGGAACAGGCTAGTCCAAAATTCATTTCACACATTTCATAATTGACTGTTCCACAGAGTGAGGTTGGCAAGGCCAAAGAGAAGGTGACTGAAGGGAATTTCTTTGATGCAGATGATGGTAAGCCTTGGCATAGTATATGATTTTGAGTGGAGTTACTCACATATTCAAGACATGGGTATCACTGTCCCACTTGAAGGTTCTTCCAGAACCACTGGTGGTATTTCCAGGGGTAAGGCCCTTGGAAATGTATTCAACCTTGCTGATGCAAGTGATCTTACATTCATCACTCCTGAGAAGGGTATGGTCAAGGTACATGAAGTATTGGTTGAACATCCTGATGGATGTGGCCCCAAGATGGTCCTCAGATGGGGGGTGCGTAGTACTTTGGGTCCTGTGTTGAATATGCTGGGAAAATGACTTCCCTATGTTAAAGGTATTTCTTCATGCAGTCATGCCCCTTTTCCCAAAATTGACATGTTTAAGCACAAAACCACATTATCTATGTGGTGGAAGATGGCTACTGGAGCCTCAAGGGTCCTTTCAAGGATGCCATGGAGGAGGATGAGGAGATTGAATGGGTCCATAGTGAGGGCCAACCAGTTATCACTATCTGTGCAGTAAGTTCAAGTTTTTCTTATGTATGTATGCTATTTACTTAAAGGTGAATAGGAGGCACCTGATTCAACAGCTGCAATATCATCTAGTATTCCACAAGTCAGACCTCCAGTAAGTGAACCTGCAGGAAGATCTGGAGACCATTCTAGGAATGAACTAATTGCCTTGCTCAAAATCCCTGAACACTTGACAAGGGATATCAAGGCTGTTGGCATAAGGCAGTACTATAATAGGTATAAAGCTTTCCTAGAAGCCCAGGAAGCTTTGAGCAGAATGCTTAAGGCTGGTACATGGCCTGGCAAGAAGCCAACTGTCATCACCATCATTGAGTTATTTGCTTCCAAATCCACCTGGATTTGGAGATATCAACAATTTCCCCATTCTTAAAGAATGGCTTGAAGAGGGAGAAGATTGTCCCTCAGACTTGGATGTATGGGGAAGGGTCAAATCTTCCTACAATTTTTCAGACCTTAAGGAGGAGAAGGAGAGGAGGGTAAATAAAGGGAAAAAGAAAGATGACAAGGATGGGGGAGCAAAGGTAATTGACAAGGCCAGAAAGCATAGGAAGAAGAAGGATATGTAAGCCATGACTTTACCTGATTTGTTGTTTTTCTTATAGCCTGATATGATTGTACTTGTGCTTGTTGATGTGATAGTATTATATGCAAACCACTTTGCCACTTTCTATCATGGATGATCATGCTTCTGGTTGCAATGTCCTGTTTTCCTGTTGTTTCAGCAAAGGGAGAGAGACCCTTTCCTGATATACCATTTAAGACCTTCAGCACTTTTGTTGAAGACCACTTCAGTTCCACAGTAACTCTATCAGTGGTTTTAATGACTCTCTTTACTCTGACAGAAAATGTTGATCTACTCAGCTTACATTTTTGTCAGAGGACTGGAGAAAAGGAAAATGAGAAAAGTACACAAGCAACTGGTTGGATCTGATCTTTGGGATATGCACTCAATGCCAGGCTAAAAGAGACAAACAGCCATTTGTTGAAGAGATCTGAAGTCCATACTGGCATGACAGATGAGAAAATTGCCAATTTGCTTGGTCTCAAAATGAATGCTTTTGCAAAATTACTTGATCTGTATCCCTGTAGAAAGAATGGGAAATTCAAAGGTAACTTAAAGCCTGTTTCACTAAGGGCAACCCAGCCAGTTCACATTATCTGTCCAGGAGTGGCTGTGTGTCAGACACAAGCTTGCAATAAAACTGCTCTATATCAGTGGACAAGACAGTGAGATGTTCCACATGTCAAACTCATTCAGAACTTCTCTGCTTATGAAAATGTTCCTCTTCTCTCAGGACATTGTAAAGAATGCAAAACATTGTACTATTCAGATCATGAGAGAGCACCTAATGCAAATAGGGATGGTCATGAGAGGGTATACCTCAATATGGCCAAATATGTCAAGATTGGGCAGAATATGTGGGTTGATTGTAGATTTACTTCCTCTGTGTTAAGTGGCATCTATACCTTCCATGCCTCTGCATCAGCATATTCAGATTTTTGTAATGATGTAACAAGGCACCACATTTGGCAAGCATTTATACAAGAATCTATATGCTTTATATCTTCCAGCCTAAATATGAACCTTACTTTGCAAGACAATCTTTCAATAGATGAGGTTACAAGACAGGCATTTGATATACTTGGTGAAGATGGCATCATCAGGGCTGCAGGTGAGAGCATGACACTCCCCCCCCCCTTATTCTGAGATTCCAAGCTCAGTCCAAGCTCAATCCTAGGATTCTGAGCTGAAAAAAGTTGGCCTGGTACTCACCAAAATGGGAACTTGTAATCCAAGTTCAGTCCTAGTCCAGTCCAAGCTGAATCCAAGCTGAACTTGGAAGCAGCCTAGTAGTACTAGGATTGACAATGCTAGGAGTGAGCTCAGACTCCGAGTAGAGTCCAAGTGGAGTGTGAGCTGGCTGAGCTGAGGGACAGGTAACTGCCATGCCATTTATAGCATTTGTGACATGTGTGACATGTGTCAGCACACATCCACATTTGACTTTGTTGATCATCACATGATGCACATGTTGTGGATGTGATGTGCCTGTGCTCATCGATGCGCAGCCCGGCACTTGATCATTATTGATCTCACACTGCAATGCCCACCACCCAGTCCACCTGTCACACCAGCCCACCCGCTGCACCAACCAAGCATAGCTGAGCTCCATCCTCAGTCTTGATCACTGGAAAATTGAAGAAACAAGCAAAGACAGTGGTGGAACAACTGAAACTGTAAGTTTTGTTTGTTTTCACAGTGTCTTTTCCATTCTGATCAATGCACCACTCCTCCTGCCCCTCCATCCTGCCCTCCACCCTTGCAACCACACACTGCCTGCTCCCCCAACCACCACCTGTTGACTGCACCATCTGGCTGCCACCCACTCTCATTTGGTCACCACCTCGCACTTGACTAATGCCTTGCTCATAATGCCATATCGCTCGTAAATGCTGTCAAAGCAACAACCAACAGGAGCACAGCAGAATAGTAGAGCTAAGTAAGTAACACTTACTTGTAGCTGTAGTAGTCACTTAAGTCTGCTGTAGAGCCCTCACTGGCCATGTATTACTTGCCACCTGTTCTGCATCAACCATCATATGCCCAACGCATCCCCACTGCCCACTTTGTTTGCTGCCCTTGATGATCTGTTCATGCACCCAGATGACACTCTCGCCATGCTGATGCCTCTGTGTTCCATTTATTGGCTTTGTCTTCACCATTGGCCCTCAGCAGCTGACCAGGGATGGTCAGATTTCAAAGTTGGATTGGGATGATGAGCTTGAGCTCAGTACAGCAGCAGATAGGGGGCTTACTCAGCTTAGTCATGGATAGTTATAGTTACATTGTCACATGTAGTCACATAATACAATACTCTCCCTCCCTCCTCATAATCAAGGTGCTGGGAATCTTCCAATGGTCTCACACCCCCCCTGATCTACACAACTGCTTTAGCAGTGTAGTTACCTATCACTGCGTTCTTTATATTCCTGTTGAGCGCATGTTGTAGACAATTTCTTGCCTGTTGAGACAAGCTCCAGTGCTTGGCCACCAATGCCAAGTCTTGCAGTGTGCCATCGAAGGCCCATTGAACATAGCTAGCTAGAACCTGCAGGTCTAGCTCCACTTCCAATACTAGACTCTGGCTGTCACCAAAGCCTTCACCACCAACCTTGACTAGGTTGACAAATGCTCCCTGGGACCATTTAGATTTCTGGTCCCTGATCACCTTGTTGCCCTCTGCAACATAAATCATGTTGAACAGGGAGTCCTGTTCAAACTTTACTTGTATGCCCTTCATAGACTCAAATTTATTTATCATCTCATCATACTTGGCATACACCTGTTTGTAAGCAGCTACTCCTGCCTTTCTCTGTTTGCTCCAGGATGCCTTTGGAATAAAATGTCCAACCAACTCGTCCACACTGAACTTCCACTCCAGGACCTTGGTTACCCAGTCTTGGTTGACTGGTTTCACCACAGCCTGTGCTGCACGCTCTTTTTCTGCTTTCTGTGCCTGCTGCACCCTTTCTCTGACAAAGTGTTCCTCTTCATGTTGTTGTAATAAGGCCTGCCAGGCCAAGTCCTGCTCCTCCTGAGTGAGTTGTTCCGCCTCCTCATGATGACAGGTTTCCTGATCAAGAAGGCAACACACCTCCTCTTGTCTCTGAATGTGCATGCATGCCTGATGTATAATCCATTGCAACACATGACTGTTGTGTTGCAGGGGTACTGGCTGTCTCGCTAGCCAGCATTTCCTATTGTGCTGGAAATTCTTCCAGCATCTATACTTGGGCTTGGCCTGGTGTGTCTCAATGAGACCCTGTAACAAAAACTCCGTCTTGCCAAGGTCCCACACCAACCCTGTGCAAGGAGCGTTCCAATTCATCCAATGAGACAGGCTATGCCTGGTACCACCAGTGGGGTATCCTCCTGTTCTCGGGGTCTGCAGATGTCCCCCTGCAGAACTCTTCAATTGCATTCCACCACTGACGCATGAGGGTGGTGCCCGGGTTTTTGCTCAGATGTCCTTGTGTCAGGGTTTTACCCCTGATATGTAATTGGTATTCCAAGACTGTGCATCCTTGATACATGGACCCCCATGCGTTTTCTTCAGGTGTTTTTGTTATGAGCTCACGCCCCATGAACACAACCCATACATCCCCCTAAGGGGCCCACAGGCCTTGGCTGGCCAGAGGATAGAAAGGAGACAATACTGAGATAGAATTGGGTGGAGGTAAACTATCTGAAGTCTGGGGAGACTCCAGCTACAATGTACCTACTTATATACTATCTATGAGGACCCCTTGTGACTCCCAGACCCATCAGCACTCCCCCACTCTGACTCACTCCTATTGTTCTTGGTGAGCATGTGCTTGGTGCTGCCGCAGTTGCTGTGCATATGAGCGCATATGGGCACAGCCGCTCTGACTCCACTCATAGACCTCTTTTGGACTGCTCTAGACCCTGACCATAAGGAGCAATGCCTCAAGGCATTGTGCATTCCCATCGCAATCCTTTATAGACATGCGCGCTGTCTTGCACCTTTGTCTGATGCATGATGGCTTGATACGCTGATCCTCCTGATGCACTGATGCCAAGCATGATGCCATCAAGGTGGCAATCCACCTTCCTAGTCCAGCTGTCCTTCCATATATAGTATTGGATGGTTCCTCCATCCATTGTCTTGCCCTCTGGTGAGCGCTCCCATGTGCTGACTCAACCATTGGTGTCCCATAGTGTCTTGTAAGGCCCCTGGCCCATTATAATGTGTATAGCAGTCATACCAGATGACTGTAAGGTGAAACCAAATTTGAGGGCTAGGATTGTGATCCTAACAGTTTTCCCACCCTCTTCCACTGAACGGTCTGCCAAGCCCCCTGACTCACTATCCCAGGGCAACTCAGCCCTTGCGACCCACTCAGTTGGGTCGCCTTAGGATCCTGTGTGGGGATAACAGACTTACTAGTGTCATCTGACACTAGTATGGTCCCTCTCTTGATGAGTGTCACTGTCATGGTAACTACTCCACTTGTTGTAGTCGTTGTTGTAGAAATAAGATTGTTCAACATTGGTACAAACATCGTGCAAGGTAGTCTTGTAAGGCTCTTGATTATGTTATGAGGTCGCTAGACCAGGTTGCACAACCAGAGAGGGACAAGAGAAAAGAAAGAAAGAAACCCTGTTGTACTGCCTAGGACAGTGACAATCAAGAGCCTAGAGCTCTTGATGCAAACTATAGGACTATATACCCTGCACCTCATGCCGTCACATGACCAACATGCCTCTACCTCCCTCCTGACCCATGGGATGCTTACCTAATCATGATAAGATAAGAGATAAGATCTTAGATAAGATCGAACCATGACAGGTATACACAATTGATAAAATATTCAACAAGGGGGAGTGTCAAAACTCTGATAGTTATTATAATAGTTACATTAGATTAGTTACATTCATTACAATAACTAATGTAAGGAACATCTTATCTAATCTATTTCTAATCTATATCTTATCTAATAAGATAAGATTGAATAACTATTAATTAAGTGTTTCATATTTAATCATAAATAGCTTACATAATATTAGTCATGTGACTTATGACTCACAATTATGACTCACAGTCATGACTCATTTATAGTCATAATGACTCATACAACATCATATAGAATGAAATGATGTCATAGAACATCATAGAAGGAATATAAATAGAAGAAGACTCAGAATGACTCATGTTAGGGACCAATGTTATGTAATAGGTAGATTACACTGTACTTAGGTTAGGGTTTCTGAAACATATATAAGGAGGGTGTTCTGAGCAACTATCCCCTCAGTTTTACTACAAACTACATAGTGATAAGGCAAACCCTTAGCTAACAATGTAAGTAATTGCCAAAATACACAAATTCTTTAAGAAAGCTACTAAGTATATGATGAAGGACAAGCAAAAGAGCACAACAAATTCTCTTCCAACATCAATGACACTATTGAATTCTCAAACATTGTTCTTGGATGAGAAGGGTGAATGGAACAGGATGCATTCATGGAAGGTATCCATGTACTGGCCTCATTTTCATTAATCAGAAGGAACAATACACAGTATTCAATGCACCCATTAGTTCATTCATGGAGCAGTGACAGGATACCCAAAATGGAGATTGAAACCTATTACTGGAAAGCAAGGGCATTGCTGTCCTGTTCAGTAGAGGATGATTATGACATAGATAACTATGCAATCTGTCAATTGCTTGCCCACATGTAAAATCAAATTGTCTGTATGGACTTGATATGAAGATAAAAGCAACATACTATGATGATGAGCATGAGAGGTTTGCATTTGTGTTTGATAGAATTGGTGATTGGGATGAGAATGAGCAGTTGTTGCTTGTGGCAGTCCATCAAAGATGTCAAATGCTTGGAACAGATCACCCAGACACTCTTGCCAGCATGAGCAATTTGGCAATGACATACAGTTCTCAGGGTAGGTGGAATGAAGCAGAGAAGCTGCAGCTGGAAGTGATGGGTGCATCCAAAGCAAAGCTGGGATCAGACCACCCAGACACCCTCACAATGATGAACAATTTGGCATTGACATACAAATCTCAAGGAAGGTGGAATGAAGCAGAGAAGGTGCAGTTGGATGTGATGAATGCATCCAAAATAAAGCTTGGATCAGACCACCCACATACTCTCAGATTCATGAACAATTTGGCATTGACATACAGTTCTCAGGGAAGGTGGAATGAAGCAGAGAAGCTGCAGCTGGATGTGATAAATGTATCCAAAGCAATGCTGGGATCAGACAACCCATACACTCTCACAATGATGAACAATTTGGCAATGACATACAGTTCTCAGGGAAGGTGGAATGAAGCAGAGAAGCTCCAGCTGGAAGTGATGGGTGCATCCAAAGCAAAGCTGGGATCAGACAACCCATACACTCTCACAATGATGAACAATTTGGCAATGACATACAGTTCTCAGGGAAGGTGGAATGAAGCAGAGAAGCTCCAGCTGGAAGTGATGGGTGCATCCAAAGCAAAGCTGGGATCAGACCACCCAGACACCCTCACAATGATGAACAATTTGGCAATGACATACAGCTCCCAGGGAAGGTGGAATGAAGCAGAGAAGCTGCAGGTGGATGTGGTGAATGCATCCAAAGACAAGCTTGGATTAGACCACCCAGACACTCTCAGAAACATGAACAATTTGGCAGCAACATACAGTTCTCAGGGAAGGTGGGATGAAGCAGAGAAGTTGCATCTGGATGTGATGAATGCATCCAAAGCCAAATTTGGATTAGACCACCCAGACACTCTCACAATGATGAGCAATTTGGCAATGACATATAGTTCTCAGGGAAGGTGGAATGAAGCAGAGAAGCTCCAGCTGGATGTGATGAATGCATCTAAAGACAAGCTTGGGTTAGACAACCCAGACACTCTCCGAAACATGAACAATTTGGCAATGACATACAGTTCTCAGGGAAGGTGGAATGAAGCAGAGAAGCTCCAGCTGGATGTGGTGAATACATCCACAGTAAAGCTGGGATCAGACCACCCACACACTCTCACAATGATGAAAATTTGGCAATGACATACTGTTCTCAGGGAAGGTGGAATGAAGGAGAGAAGCTGCAGTCAGATGTAATGAATGTGTCCAAAGCAAAGCTGGGATCAGATCACCATACACTCTCACAATGATGAACAATTTGGCATTGACATACAGTTCTCTGGGAAAGTGGAATGAAGCAGAGAAGCTGCAGCTGGATGTGATGAATTCAAGAAAAGCAAAACTTGGATCAGAGCACCCAGACACCCTAACTACTATGGCTGATTTGGCAATCACACATGCTCAGCAGCCTGGAAGGTGGAGTGAAGCAGAGCTTATGTTATCCAATGCAATAAAGTCCATGCAGCAAGTCATGGGTGCCCATCATCCAACTACCTTAAAGTACACAAATGATATGGATAAGTTGCACCAGAAAATTCAGGCATCCCATAAATAGGTACTTGATTTTCATGAAATTTTTGTCTTGAAAATGTTAACTTTGTTTCAAAGAGATGGTGAGGGTGATGAAGGTGTGCAGGAGAGGAAGCCTTGAATGAGCATTGTTGATTTATGTGTACTATACCTATGATAACTTCCAGTACTGACATCATGTTCAATTGGTGTGACTGGTAACTCACACATGTTGCTGTCATGATGGTCCTCAATAATTGTGTACTAAATTATGTGCTTGCCACTGCTTGCTTGCTCAGCAGCAATGGGGGACAGACATGTCCTGACATCAAGGCTGACCACAGGACATTCTGCTCTGGCTGTTAGGATCACAATCCTAGCCCTCAATTTCAGTTTACTCTACAGTCATCTGGGATGACTTGTATACACATTAAAATGGGCCAGGGGCCTTACAAGACACTAAGGGACACCAACGGTTGAGTCAGCACATGGGAGCACTCACCAGAGGGCAAGACAATGGTTGGAGGAACCATCCAATACTATATACAGAAGGATGGCTGGACTAGGAAGGTGGATTGCCACCTTGATGGCATCATACTTGGCATCAGTGCATCAGGAGGATCAGCACATCAAGCCATCACGCATCAGACAAAGCACACATGTCTATAAAGGATTGCAATGGGAATGCACAATGCCTCAAGGCATTGCCCTTATGGTCAGGGTCTAGAGCAGTCCAGAGGAGGTCTATGAGTGGAGTCAGAGCAGCCGTGCCCATATGCACTCATATGCACAGCAACTGCAGCAGCGCCCAAGCACATGCTCACCAAGAACAATAAGAGTGAGTCAGAGTGGGGGAGTGCCGATGGGTCTAGGAGTTGCAAGGGGGTCCTCATAGAATAGTATATAAGTAGGTACATTGTAGCTGGAGTCTCCCCAGACTTCAGATAGTTTCTCTCCACCCCAATTCTATCCCTGTATCATCTCCTTTCTATCCTCTGGCCAGCAACAAGGCCTGTGGGCCCCTTAGGGAGATTGTAAGGTTGTGGTTAGGGGTGTGAGCTCATAACACTGGCCACTCCAGCCACTTTGTAGAGCAGTCAATTCTGCCAGAGCCATAAAAGCTGATGTCTGCTTTTTCAGGCAAGGTACATCTCTCCCAGAGTGTTACAGACAATGCCCTTGTTGTGGATTTTCTCAAGTCAACAGTGACAAGCAGAGTCTCAGTCTGCTACCAAGCACTGGACAAAGGTTCTGGACACTAAGTCAAACAATGATAATGGTCTTAGAGATGATGAGGAAAGGAGAGCATTGAAGTCCAAGGTTGAGAGCAATACTTGTCTAAGTTGGAACTGAGGTTACTCTACTGTACATGGGGTTTATATTTGTCTAGGGAACAATACTTGCTACATAGATCACCACACACCATTGTTGTTCATTGTGACAAGAATCTATCATATTATTGAACTGCTCAACACCCCACTCCCAGACAAGCCCAATGGTCATCATTTTTATCAGAATCTGAGTTACACATTGAACAGAGATTGCCACCTTGATGGCATCATTACTTGGCATCATTGCATCAGAATGTTGAGCAGCAATCATATGTCCATTAGACATAGCTTGTCTCAGTGGTCATCACTGTCATGAATGATGAGCTCATGTGTCCTTTAGAAGCAGAGTCATATGTTTGTGATGACAAGAGTATTGTACCACTGTCATAGACAGTGACCAGACACCTCTCCAGGTGTTTTGAGTATTGTATCATGTCAACAACAGTGGCCAGAGACCTCTTCAGGTCTTGCACTCATAGAGTGGAGGTACTCACATCCTGGTAGGGAAGAAAGTGCAACTGAATGTATATTGGATATCTACAGGTCTTATATACACTTTTACTGTATGTACATATTTGTGTAAAGAGCTGTAATCTAATATATGTAAATAAAAGAAATAAAGAAAAAAAAACCCTCTAAGGGTCAAACCAGTGATAGCTGCATTGAGGGCTATACTTAGGGGTATTGGGGTGAAGGTTGTTCAACACAGAAGGATCAGTGGATCAAGCCATCATGCATCAGACAGGATGCAAGACCAATGTATGGGTATAAAGATTAAGGCATAGCCACTTATGATCAGGGATCTAGAGCAGTCTGGATGCATCTATTAGTGAAGTCATAGCAGCAGCACCCATATGTGCCCCAATTCTATCCATTTCATCTCCTTTCCTCTCTCTGGCCAGAAATGAGGCCTGTGGGCCCCTTAGGGGGATTATAAGGTTGTGGTTGTGGGGTGTAAGCTCATAACACAAAGTGTGCTTTTAATGTGATGAAAGCATTTTGTTGTTCATTTGTCCAAGTGAACGCTTTGTCTTTCTTGGTCAAGTCAGTTAACAGTTTTGCAATCACAGCAAAATTACCAATAAATCTGCAATAAAAGTTCCCAAAGCCAAGGAATGATTGTACTTGTTTGACAGTTGTTGGCACTGGCCAGTCAGCTATTCCAGTGAGTTTGATGGGATCCATCTGTATTTGTCCAGGGGAGATAATCATTTCTAGAAATTTGACCTCTTGCACTGCAAATTTGCACTTTTCCAATTTTAGAAATAGATCATTTTCTTCAAGACAAATGAGAATTCTCTTGGTTTGCTCTTCAAGTTCTTCTTTGGTATTGGCACATATCAGGATGTTGTCCATATTGCAGGAGTATTTGTTCATCATAGTTTGGAGTGTTGATGCTGAATTACAGATGCCAAAGAACATTACTGTGGGTTCATATAGTCCTCTGTTCATGATGCTTTCCATTCATTGCCTTCTTTGATTTGAACATTATTGTACCCCTATTGCAAATCAAGCTTGGTAAAGTACTGTGCACCTGTAAGCTTCACCAAGTCTGAAACCAACAGTAGTAGATAGGTGTTTTTGACAGGACAATTGTTAAGGTACCTGTAATCTTGACAGGGTCTGAGAGCACCACTCTCTTTCTTTGAGACAAAGAATGGTGATGCTTGTGGTGATTTTGAAGGGTGAATATATCCTTTGATTAACTGTTCTTCAATCCATTGATCTAAAGACAATTCTTCTTTTATTGATAACAGATATATTTTGTTAACCTTTAGTGTAAATCCACTTTTGAGATTGATTGCATGATCCCATAGTCTAGTGGAAGGGAAGTGTTCTGATGCCTTTTTTTTGAAGATAGAATCCCTTGCTGGTCCCCAAGTTTAGTGATTAAAAATCAGTTATTATGCTATTGTCCTTTGATTGAATATTGAACCAGTGTTTGATGCATAATCATCCTGTTCTTGTTAATTGTTCCATCAGCATTTCATACTCAGATCAGTGTTATTAGTTTTTTCTTTTGATAACTTGGTCATTATTTTTTCATCAATGAAGTTTCCTTCTGTTCCACAGTCAATAGGAGCAGAGGTTTCAGTGGGTAAATTGGTCATTTCAACAGTAATTGAGATGGCACTTGTTATTATTCAATTGTACTATTACAGAATCAAGTGCTAACTGTTCATGTCCAATTGGTATGGAGGTATCAATCACTGTGTGATGCCTCCAGGTCAAAAACCCTCATTCTCAAGTTTGTTGAGAAGACCTTCTCATTCATCAGTCTTCATTTTGGATAGGATAGCTCAAATTTCAGCTACAGTGTTTCCTAGCCACACAGCCAGATTACAAGCCACCCTGTCAGTCACACACCCAAACCACCAGTTGTCTTGTCAGCCACCAGCCAAAATAGCTAGCCACCAAGTCAGCCACCTAGCACAATGACCACCCACCTGTCAGCCACCCTGTCAGCCATCCAGCTAAATAATGGAGGAGCAAGCTAAATGATAGAGGGGCAGGTGAGGAGGGAATGTGTGAGAGAAGTGAGCAGGCAGGGGGGAGGAAAGTGGGAAGGTGAGGAGGGAGGAGGGAGGAGGAGTGAATGAGTGAGCAGGTGCCAAGCAACAAGGAGGGAATAGGTGGGAGAAGCAGAGGAGAGAGAAGGCAAGGAGGAAACAGGTAAGTGGGGAGGCAAGGAGGAAACAGGAGGGAGCAGGAAAGTGGGCAGGAAAGAAATGATAAGCTGGAGCAGGTGTGTTGTATAATATGGAAAAAAGATCATATGCAGTACATAAGACACACTCAGCCATGTGTCTGGGTAGAGTCCAGGTAGAGTCCATGTAACATTGAGTATCAGGACTACCCTTGGCATGATGCCTTAGGGCCCCAACAGAAGACTTAGGAGGAGAGGAGTGAGGGTAGAGAGGAAACCCAAGAGAACTCAACTGAGGACTCTGGGTGATAATTGCTCAGTGTATATACTACAAGGGTGGTCTGTGCACCACTCTAATAATAGTATCTATGCTGAGTAAGTTATGAGTAAAAGAAATAACATAATCAGCCCCTGTTGCTGTGCATTGGTAAGCCTGAGTCATAGTCCATGAGTCATCAGTCCTGTAGTCCATAATCTAATCTAATTGTTATTTAATCTAATTGTTGTCTAATCTAATCTTAGCACTGACTAGATAAGATAGACACCAACCTGACTAAGATGTTTGGCTACAGCTTTTATAAAATAAAAGAAAAAGAATAAAAATGTCTTAGTGAAATTGAGTGTTGAGAATGAGTCATGAAATTTAGGTATGTATAGTCCAGGTCTCTGTACAAACCAGACATGTACTCCCTGCCCAGTTCAGCTGCAGTCCATGTGCAGTCCATGTGAGTCCAGGTCATACATTGTTGATGCTGTGTGGCTCACAAATCATGTTTTTATTGATGTTTGGGACATTTGGATGTTGTGAATGATACAGACAATGCCCTTGTCATGATTTGTTTCAAGTCAACAGCAACAACCAGAGTCTTTGTCCATTCCCAGCCACTGGACAAAGATTCTAGATGCTAAGTCAAACAGTGACAAAGGTCCAGAAGATGTTGTGGAAGGGAGATGATGATATCAAGCACTGTATGAGAGCAATATTCTTTTAAGTTGGAACTGGAAATTCTACTGTACATGAGAGTCTTCTATACATGATGAGAGAACAAAGGAAACCAAATAAGCAAGAAAGGCTGTAGTGACCTGAGAAAGAAATATGAAAGTAACTATGAAAAGGAGATAGTGTCCAATACAGTATATTGCAGCAGTGATGTAAATATGATAGTCCATGAGCAAAATGATGAAAAGGAACTATAACAGTGGGTTGAGATGGGTGATGTGCCAATGTGCCAATTTGCCATTCAAGTGAATTGAATAAATTTTATGGCATCATTGGCAGGTCACAAGTGGTGGTCGAGGTGGTGCTGATGACTAGGCAATGACCAAGCAGCAGTGGAAAAACAAGCAGTGATGAAAGTCCAGCTGAGGTGTGGTATGACTTCACTGCTGAGACCTATCAGGACTACCCTTGCCGTGACGGCTTAGGGCCCCAACAATAGACTTAGGAGTGAGAGGAGATGAGGGTAGAGAGAAACCCGAGAGAACTCGACTGAGGACTCTGTATGCTATCTTGCTCAGTTTATATACTACAAGGGTGGTCTGTGCACCACTCTAATAATAGTAGCTACGCTGAGTAAGTATGAGTAAAAGTAATAACATAATCAGCCCCCGCTGCTGCGCATTGGTAAGCCTGAGTCATAGTTCATGAGTCATCGGTCCGGTAGTCCGTAATCTAATCTAATCGTTATCTAATCTAATCTAATCTTAGCGCTGACTAGATAAGATAGACGCCAACCTGACTAAGATGTTTGGCTACAGCTATTGTAAAATACAAGAAAAAGAATAAAAATGTCTTAGAGATTTTGACCGTTAAGAACAGGTCATGACAGTACCCCCTTTTTAGGTTTCGGCTTCCTAGACGAACTAAAAATCTTCAAAGGATATGTGTCCACCTTTCTTCTCCTTTCGCCATCTCATGCATAATTGCCATGCCCAAAATGCTTTGGGCGGGAAAGTCCAAGGATCTACGCCTTGGTCGGCTTTTTCTATCCAGCGGTACACATCACGATCCATAGTGATGCGAGGACGGGGAGTGGGTTTCGATTTTCTTTGAGGTTCAGGGAAAGGACAACGTGACGATTGTTCACAACAGTGGCCCACGTTGGAATGGCCACCGATGGTAAGGATTGTGGTTTGAACTTTTTTGTTGTTGCGGCGGTTCTTACCCATGATGGTAAGAGAGACAATATACAAGTGCGTATATGTGTTTTGAATAACCGGGCCCAGAATAAGGCCTTCCTACAACAAAATGAAGCAGTTTAAGGCCCTACTCCAGGGCCAATCCTTTTAATTTTTTAAGCATCCATTGCAATCGCATGGACCATTGTGATCTGATGGTTCATTTAACTGTTCTAGCAGCTGTTGTCCTTTCCATTTTTGCCAATTCTTCTCCCATGATGCAGTTTCTGCTACTGCATTTATGTCAATTCTGGATATGACCGTTCCTGGACTTTCGGTAAAGTTTTCATATTTTTTGAAGCTTAATTTGTCAAAGACACTTTTGTCAATGACTCGTATTGCTCCAGGATTTTTATCATAGAAATGCTTTATTTTTCTTTTAGCATTTCCCAAATTCTCTTTTGGCTCCCACGAATTATGTTCAGCCGTATATCCTTTCCATTTAACAAGATATTCCATCTTGTTTCTCTTTAATCGTATATCGAGGATTTCTTCTACCTCGTATTCTTTTTCACCATCAATTTCCACTGGTGGTGGCGGTGCAATTCGTTGTCCCCTGAGTGGTTTGACATAGGGGCGTATCCTTGAAACATTCACAACAGGGTGAATTTTTTGTAAGAAGGGTAGATTCAACTCTACAGCATTTGACGAAATGATCCTTTTAATTGGATAAGGACCTATCCATCGTTCTGCTAACTTTCTAGTTGGTCTTCCAGAAAGTTGAAGATCTTTGGTTGACAACCAAACTCGATCTCCTACTTTGTATTCTGGTACTTCAGAACGTCGTCTATCTGCATAGAGTTTCATATCATCCTGCGATTTTTTTAATGCAGCTTGCGCTTCTTCATGAATTTCCTTCATTTTTTGCGCAAAGTCAGCCGCAGCTGGATGACTTCCTTCCTTTCTGGGTTCAATACCCATTCTTGGATGTTTTCCGTAATTCACGAAAAACGGTGTATGTTTCGTTGATGCTTGAATTTTGTTGTTGTAACTAAATTCAGCAATTGCAAGCCATCCCGACCAATTTTCTTGTCGGTGATCTACAATATCCTCAGGAACTGTTCTAAGTCCTGATTCATTCGTTCCGTTTGTCCATCCGTCTGTGGATGGAAAGCTGTAGACAAATCTGTAGAAATGCCTAACATTTGATTCAATTCCATTCCTTATCATTTGAGCGGCGAATTGAGGTCCGCGATCCGAGATTATTGACTCGGGGAGACCATGGAGTTTCCATATATGATCTCTGAATAACGTTGCCAACCCTTGAGCTGACGTTTCTTCCGAAGTTGGAATAAATGTGCCATTTTGGACATCTATCGCAGACTACTAGGATTGCATTGTGCCCATGCAATTCTGGTAATTTTGTAATAAAGTCTGCAGTGATATGGGTCCATGGCTTTGACGGTGCTGAATTAGGCATCAACTTTCCTGCTGGTGGTTCTGGGAAGTTTTTGCTTCTTTGGCACTTGTCACATCCAGCAACGTATTTTTTTACAAATTTAGTGACTCCTGGCCACCAATAATTTCTTGTGACGAGTTCAACCGTCTTCCATTGTCCTCCATGTCCAGCAATGGGTGTATCGTGATGGAGTCTGACTATCTCCATTCGTAATTTTTCATCTTTTGGAACGTAAACTTTTCCTTGCCAGAGGATTAATCCTTGTTCCATCTGCCATTCTCCTGCATTGAGTCTCCTGACTCCTGCCTTTTTCATAGCTTCCACCGCTTTTACAACTTCCTCATCATTTGCTTCTGATTTTCGAATTTTATTTAAAATTTCTTTTTCCGACGTATTGACTAGCACGTGCCCTTGTTGGAGTGCTGCAATTCGGAAAAATTCCGGTTTTAACAAGGTGACTTCCTTGTTATCATCTTCTACCCCCTTTTTATGGTCTGGCCTCCTGGACAGAGAATCGGCCTTTCCCATAGTTGATCCTGCTTTATGAATTAATTTAAAATTAAACCTGCTAAGGTATAAAGCCCAGCGTGCTTGTCTTCGGTTTAATTTTTTTGCATTCATAAAGTATTCGAGATTTTTATGGTCCGTCCATATCTCGAATTCTTGCCTTGCTCCTTCCAGATAATGTCTCCAGGCTTCGAGACATCTAATAATGCCCAACATTTCTTTATCGTGGACATCATAATTCCTCTCGGTTTCGTTGAGGGATTTGGAGAGATAAGCTACTGGTCTCCATTTGTTGTCATCACATTCCATTGATAACACTCCTCCCGTTGCGTAATCCGAGGCATCAGACTCTATTCTGAATTTCTTGTCGGAGTCTGGAGCGACAAGAAGGGGTTGTTCCGTAAAAGTTTTTTTTAATGTTTTAAAAGCTTTTTCTTCTCCTTCTTTCCATTCCCATGTTTTGTCTTTTCTGACCAGATTATGTAATGGTCGTGCTATTTTGGCAAAGTCTTTGACAAATCGTCGATAGTAATTTGCCAGTCCTAGAAAGCGTTGAACATCCTTGACACTAGCAGGTGTTGGCCAGTTGAGGATAGCATCAACTTTCTTTGGATCCATTTTAATTCCATTGGGTCCAATGATGACTCCTAGGAATTCTACTTCTTGCACGTTCCATACACATTTTTCTGGTTTAACGTATAAATCATTTTCTTCCAAGCGCCGGAGAACTTCGAGCACTATTTTGTTGTGCTCTTTTTCGGTTTTTGTATAAATAAGGATGTCATCTATGTAAACAATGACTTTTCCTTCATTTATCATATCCCGAAAGATATCGTTCATCATAGCTTGGAAGGTTGCCGGAGAATTGGTAAGACCGAAATACATTACTACTGGTTCAAAAGAACCTTCTGGTGTAGTAAAGGCAGCCTTCCATTCGTCTCCTTCTTTGATTCGTACATTATTATAACCCCACCTAAGGTCTAACCTGGTGAAGTGTTTTGCTTGTCCTGCTTGATCCACAAGTTCCGATATCAATGGTAATGGATAGTTATTTTTAACCGTCCATTCATTTAGGTAGCGGTAATCCTGTACCATTCTCTTTTTTCCATCTTTTTTCTTTACAAAGAACACCGGCGATGTTTGCGGTGATTTTGAAGGTCTGATGTACCCCTTTTTTAATTGATCATCAACAAAGTCTCGGACTTCTCTGAGTTCGTCTGGTGATAAAGGATACACCTTTCCTTTTCTGGGTTGGTAACCTTGTTTGAGATCAATAGTGTGATCCCATGGTTTCCTAACCAGCATTCTTTCTGACGCAGTTTTTTCAAACAAGTGTAAGTATTTGTGATACTGCGATGGTACCAACTCTTTTGGTTCCTGTTTCTTTAACTCCCTAATCCATTTTGGGTCGTCTGATTTGATTCCAGACGGGAGAAATTCGTATTTTTCTCCTTCCTTATAGAATTTCGGATGTTTCCATTGATCCAGGAAATCCAAATACTGCTCTTCTTTCTCCTTTTGCTCTAACCAGTAGGCAAAATCTAACTCCCTTTCTTTTTCCCAGACGTACATATTGGTTTCCCAATGTTCCGCCTGTTTCGTCCGCTTTTGTCTCTCCTTCGTCCATTCTCTTTGTTTATGTCCACATGATCGTGGGCATCTTGTCAACTCTATTTTACCGGTGACCCAGTTGACATCCGGATTGTGTCGTCGTAACCATGTAGATCCAATGATTACATTTGTTTTGCCTAATTCGCATATTTCGAATGTGGCTCGTTCTTGATGTCCTTTGTAACTCATGAGTAGATCTACTTCATGAGTAATCATCCCGCCTTCATTGTTAGATCCATCTACATTTCTAACTTGAATGGGTCGATCCAAAGGAATTAACCTATAGCCTTTTTCATTAGTGAACTTGGCGTTCATAAACAAACCTGTTGCTCCAGAATCAAGCAACGCAGTTTCGGTTGTTTGGTCATGTGTATCTAAAGTTTCTAGACCTATTTCCATTAGTATTTCGTCCTTTTGACCAATAGAACGAACAAGAAATTCTTTTTGTCCCTTTTTAAGTATTGGTTTACCTGATAAGGAAGAATCAAGCACAGGTTTATCCGCCCTGCCGCGCTCCTGTGCTTTGGCACTAGAGACCGCTTCCTGCGGGGTGGTCTCAGAGACTGTTGAAGTCTCCGAGTCCTCCGTACCTACCAGTCCATTTTCCTTACCTAATACAGAATACCTATTAAGAGAGTTCAGTACGGGACTTACTATCAGGACTACCCTCGCCGTGACGGCTTAGGGCCCCAACAATAGACTTAGAGGAGAGGAGATGAGAGTAGGGATGAAACCCGAGAGAACTCGACTGAGGACTCTGGGTGCTATCTTGCTCAGTTTATATACTACAAGGGTGGTCTGTGCACCACTCTAATAATAGTAGCTATGCTGAGTAAGTATGAGTAAAAGTAATAACATAATCGGCCCCCGTTGCTGCGCATTGGTAAGCCTGAGTCATAGTTCATGAGTCATTGGCCGGTAGTCCGTAATCTAATCTAATCGTTATCTAATCTAATCTAATCTTAGCGCTGACTAGATAAGATAGACGCCAACCTGACTAAGATGTTTGGCTACAGCTATTGTAAAATACAAGAAAAAGAATAAAAATGTCTTAGAGATTTTGACCGTTGAGAACAGGTCATGACAGTACCCCCTTTTTAGGCTTCGGCTTCCTAGACGAACTAAAAATCTTCAAAGGATATGTGTCCACCTTTTTTCTCCTTTCTCCATCTCATGCACAATTGCCATGCCCAAAATGCTTTGGGCGGGAAAGTCCAAGGATCTACGCCTTGGTCGGCTTTTTCTATCCAACGGAATACATCACGATCCATTGTGATGCGAGGACGGGGAGTGGGTTTCGGCTTTCTTGGAGGTTCGGGAAAAGACAACGTGACGATTGTTCACAGCAGTGGCCCACGTTTGAATGGCCACCGATGGTAAGGATTGTGGTTTGAACTTTTTTGTTGTTGCGGCGATTCTTACCCATGATGGTAAGATAGACGATATACAAATGCGTATATGTGTTTGAATAACCGGGCCCAGAATAAGGCCTTCCTACAACAAAATGAAGCAGTTTAAGGCCCTACTCCAGGGCCAATCTTTTTAATTTTTTAAGCAGCCATTGCAATCGCATGGACCATTGTGATCTGATGGTTCATTTAACTGTTCTAGCAGCTGTTGTCCTTTCCATTTCTGCCAATTTTTCTCCCATGATGCAGTTTCTGCCACTGCATTTATGTCGATCCTGGATATGGCCGTTCCTGGACTTTCGGTGAAGTTTTCATATTTTTTGAAGCTTAACTTATCAAAGACACTTTTGTCAATGACTCGTATTGCTCCGGGGTTTTTATCATAGAAATGCTTTATTTTTCTTTTAGCATTTCCCAAATTCTCTTTCGGCTCCCACGAATTGTGTTCAGCCGTATAACCTTTCCATTTAACAAGATATTCCATCTTGTTTCTTTTCAACCGTACATCGAGGATTTCTTCTACCTCGTATTCTTTTCACCATCAATTTCTACTGGTGGTGGCGGCGCAATTCGTTGTCCCCTAAGTGGTTTGACATAGGGACGTATTCTTGAAACATTCACAACAGGATGAATTTGTTGTGAAAAAGGTAGATTCAATTCTACCGCATTTGACGAGATAATCCTTTTAATTGGATAAGGACCTATCCATCGTTCCGCTAATTTCCTAGTTGGTCGTCCAGAAAGTTGAAGATCTTTGGTCGACAACCAAACTCGATCTCCCACTTTGTATTCTGGTACTTCAGAACGTCGTCTATCTGCGTAAAGTTTCATATCATCCTGCGATTTTTTTAATGCAGCTTGCGCTTCTTCATGAATTTCCTTCATTTTTTGCGCAAAGTCAGCTGCGGCTGGATGACTTCCTTCCTTTCTGGGTTCAATACCCATCCTTGGATGTTTTCCGTAGTTTACGAAAAATGGTGTATGTTTCGTTGAGGCTTGAATTTTGTTATTATAACTAAATTCAGCGATTGCAAGCCATCCCGACCAATTTTCTTGTCGGTGATCTACAAAAATCCTCAGGAACTGTTCTAGATCCTGATTCATTCGTTCTGTTTGTCCATCCGTCTGTGGATGGAAAGCTGTAGACAAATCCGTAGAAATGCCTAACATTTGGTTCAATTCCTTCATCATTTGAGCGGCGAATTGAGGTCCGCGATCCGAGATTATTGACTCAGGAAGACCATGGAGTTTCCATATATGGTCCCTGAATAGTGTTGCCAGCCCTTGAGCTGACGTTTCTTCCGATGTTGGAATAAAATGTGCCATTTTGGACATTCTATCGCAGACTACTAGGATTGCATTATGACCATGCGATTCTGGTAATTTTGTAATGAAGTCTGCAGTAATGTGGGTCCATGGCTTCGATGGTGCCGAATTAGGCATTAACTTTCCCGCTGGTGGTTCTGGGAAGTTTTTGCTTCTTTGGCACTTGTCACATCCAGCAACGTATTTTTTAACAAAATTTGGTGACTCCTGGCCACCAGTAATTTCTTGTGACGAGTTCCACCATCTTCCATTGTCCTCCATGTCCAGCAATGGGTGTATCATGATGGAGTCTGACTATCTCCATTCGTAATTTTTCGTCTTTAGGAACATAGACCTTTCCTTGCCAGAGAATTAATCCTTGTTCCATCTGCCATTCTCCTGCATTGAGTCTCCTGACTCCTGCCTTTTTCATGGCTTCCACGCTTTTACAACTTCTTCATCATTTGCTTCTGATTTTCGAATTTTATTTAAAATTTCTTTTTCCGACGTGTTGACTAGCACGTGCCCTTGTTGGAGTGCTGCTATTCGGAAAAATTCTGGTTTCAACAAGGTAACCTCCTTGTTATCATCTTCTACCCCCTTTTTATGGTCTGGCCTCCTGGACAGAGAATCAGCCTTTCCCATAGTTGAACCTGCTTTATGAATTAATTTAAAATTAAACCTGCTGAGGTATAACGCCCAGCGTGCTTGTCTTCGGTTTAACTTTTTAGCATTCATAAAGTATTCGAGATTTTATGGTCCGTCCATATCTCGAATTCCTGCCTTGCTCCTTCTAGGTAATGTCTCCAGGCTTCGAGACATCTAATGATGCCCAACATTTCTTTGTCGTGGACATCATAATTCCTCTCGGTTTTGTTGAGGGATTTGGAGAGATAAGCTACTGGTCTCCATTTGTTATCATCACATTCCATTGATAACACTCCTCCCGTGGCGTAATCCGAGGCATCAGACTCTATTCTGAATTTCTTGTCGGAGTCTGGAGCGACAAGAAGGGGTTGCTCCGTAAAAGTTTTTTTTAATGTTTTAAAAGCTTTTTCTTCTCCTTCCTTCCATTCCCATGTTTTGTCTTTTCTGACCAGATTATGTAATGGTCGTGCTATTTGGCAAAGTCCTTGACAAATCGTCGATAGTAATTTGCTAATCCTAGAAAACGTTGAACATCCTTGACACTAGCAGGTGTCGGCCAGTTAAGAATAGCGTCAACTTTCTTCGGATCCATTTTAATTCCATTGGGTCCAATGATGACTCCTAGGAATTCTACCTCCTGCACATTCCAAACACATTTTTCTGGTTTGACATACAAATCATTTTCTTCCAAGCGCCGGAGAACTTCGAGCACTATATTGTTGTGCTCTTTTTCGGTTTTTGTATAAATAAGGATGTCATCTATGTAAACGATGACTTTTCCTTCATTTATCATATCCCGAAAGATATCGTTCATCATAGCCTGGAAGGTTGCCGGAGAATTGGTAAGGCCAAAATACATTACTACTGGTTCAAAAGAACCTTCCGGTGTAGTAAAGGCGGCCTTCCATTCGTCTCCTTCTTTGATTCGTACGTTATTATAACCCCACCTAAGGTCCAACCTGGTGAAGTGTTTTGCTTGTCCTGCTCGATCTACAAGCTCCGATATCAATGGTAATGGATAGTTATTTTTAACCGTCCATTCATTTAGGTAACGGTAATCCTGTACCATTCTCTTTTTCCCATCTTTTTTCTTTACAAAGAACACCGGCGATGTTTGCGGTGATTTTGAAGGTCTGATGTACCCCTTTTTTAATTGATCATCAACAAAGTCTCGGACTTCTCCGAGTTCGTCTGGTGATAAAGGGTACACCTTTCCTTTTCTGGGTTGATAACCTTGTTTGAGATCGATGGCATGATCCCATGGTTTCCTAACCGGCATTCTTTCTGATGCAGTTTTTTCAAACAAGTGTAAATACTTGTGATACTGCGGTGGTACCAGATCTTTTGGTTCCTGTTTCTTTAATTCCCTAATCCATTTTGGATCGTCTGATTTGATTCCAGACGGGAGAAATTCATATTTTTCTCCTTCCTTATAGAATTTCGGGTGTTTCCATTGATCCAGGAAATCCAAATTCTGTTCTTCTTTCTCTTTTTGCTCTAGCCAGTAGGCAAAATCCAACTCCCGTTCTTTTTCCCAGACGTACATATTGGTTTCCCAATGTTCCGCCTGTTTCGTCCGTTTTTGCCTTTCCTTCGTCCACTCCCTTTGTTTATGTCCACATGATCGTGGGCATCTTGTCAATTCTATTTTACCGGTGATCCAGTTGACATCCGGATTGTGTCGCCGTAACCATGTAGATCCTATGATTACGTTTGTTTTGCCTAATTCGCATATTTCGAATGTGGCTCTTTCTTGATGTCCTTTATAGCTCATGAGCAGATCTACTTCATGAGTGATCATACCGCCTTCGACGTATCCGGGCCTTTGGTCCCTTCACTCCTATTGGCGGAGTTACTGTTCCGCGAGGAATAATATTTTTCCTCGTTCTTCGCCTGTCTCCATTGTCGATCTAATCGGACCGATCTTCGATACCATTCGTCAATATTAGCCGGTACTTCATCGGCTTCCATGATCCGTTTTCGGAGCCCTGCATTTAGACTCCTTTTAAATTCTTCAACTAGGGCCCTTCCCTGGTACCCTGTTCCTCGTGCGACTTTTTTGAATTTCTGCACGTGTTCTTCGCACGTGTGTGCGCCCTGTGTCATGGTGCGCAACTCCGAGATCTTCGACGATTGTTCATCAGTGTCGCCGAAATCTGCCCTGATATCTCTATATAATTGTTCGACGGATGTCGGTACATCCGTATCGTCATCTGCTATCATGTCCAGCAGGTTATCCCTCCAGTCCACTGCAAATCCTTCCGACATATATGATAGTACCAGGAGGATCTTCTCCTCTTCTTCAGCACTAATCATCTTCAGCTGTATGTACAGCCGGCAACTATTAATAAAATTTGAGACTTCCGACATTTTGCCGGAAAACACCGGAGGTTTGGCCACATCTATTTTTGATGAGCCGTTTCCTGCAGGCGCGGGAATGTTGAATACCGTTCCTTCCGGTATATTGATTACTGGGGCCAGGGCGGCTGGTGGGAGTGCTGCTTGTTGTGCCGCAGCGGCATTGTTTGTTTGGAGTAACAACAGCTGCTCCTGGAGTTGCTGAATGGTTTGATTTTGATTATTCAGCAACTGCAACAGTTGCGCTGATGTAAGGTCCTCTTCTCCTTGATCGGACATTGGGATATAGAGGGGCGGTGGTGTAAATGGGGAAAGTGATCTCGACGGTTGTGATACCGATGGAGATCTGAATGCTGGTGGTGGTGGTGAGAACGGTGGCGCTACTTCTCCGATGTATTGAGCGTCGGAATGAAATAGGCTATGGATATTTAAAGTTGCGGGGTTCGGGACGAGGATTTGGAACGGTGCAGGTTCCCACTGATGTTGTTCCTCGGTGATCGAGGGTGTGGAGTCGGTTGACTCGGTTGGTGTGTGAAGTGCGGGGACGTCTGAGACTGGATCGTTATCGTCAAATGGATCTGGCCCGAAAGGGTCGTAATCAATATCAAAGTCTTCTAGACCGTCCAGTGGTACACTGAATACCTCTATCCAGAAGTTATCGATTTCCCTATCTGTAAGCCCGTGCGATCTAAGAAGATCTCGTACTTCGTAATTCTCCGTTACGTAAAGTGAGGGAGGTCTTGGCCTGTCACTTTCTTGGGAATGCACTCAGGGTCCACAACCCTCCCTGCAGTGCTAGTACGTAAACGGTATAGTACGGTATTTGACTTTTTAAGAATTGATTAAACTAAACTGGATCCGAACGGTTGTCCAGTTAGCACTATACCCCTAATAGGTACGGCCTTTCTCAAGAGCGCGTGGTCAAGCGACGGCTACTCTCAAGGATTACGAAACGATGTATCTAAGTATGTACGAGTATAGCCTTCAGAGGCCTAGACCAGGGCAATTTAACGTGCGTAGGGGCTGGTGAGGCTGATCCCACGATGCGAGTGACGTAACGTGTCACTACTCCGGCACTGGTATCCTGTGCACAGGTAACCCTATCAACCGGGTTAGGTTCTTCGGTTTGCGTAGACCGGGAACGTAAGATGAAGCTTTTATGGATGCTTCAAAGAACCAAGAGTGACGGTTTTATAGTCCGACAACTAATAACGCTTTATACTCTGCGGAAGAGTGTGTGATCCCCCTGATATCAAAGAGTTCCCCTTAGCCCAAGGGTCCGGGCGCGAGCGTGATGCTCTAGTAAGAGTGGGGCAGTAAGCGATGTGATCAGTCGAGTTCTACTATCAGGACTACCCTCGCCGTGACGGCTTAGGGCCCCAACAATAGACTTAGAGGAGAGGAGATGAGAGTAGGGATGAAACCCGAGAGAACTCGACTGAGGACTCTGGGTGCTATCTTGCTCAGTTTATATACTACAAGGGTGGTCTGTGCACCACTCTAATAATAGTAGCTACGCTGAGTAAGTATGAGTAAAAGTAATAACATAATCGGCCCCCGTTGCTGCGCATTGGTAAGCCTGAGTCATAGTTCATGAGTCATCGGCCCGGTAGTCCGTAATCTAATCTAATCGTTATCTAATCTAATCTAATCTTAGCGCTGACTAGATAAGATAGACGCCAACCTGACTAAGATGTTTGGCTACAGCTATTGTAAAATACAAGAAAAAGAATAAAAATGTCTTAGAGATTTTGACCGTTGAGAACAGGTCATGACACTTACTGACTCTCGTCTTCTTTTAAATTTTCGCCTTTTGCGAAATACTCTTTCATCTCTTCAAAGGACATGGTTCGGATGTCCAATCCTGATCGGCAATTTCTTGCGATGTGACTGATTCTTCCACATTTGTAGCAGCGCATCGGTGGGCGCTGTGTTCTGTCGACGTCCATGGCGTTCGGATCTGCGGGTCTTGATCCTGTGGTATTATTTCCCGCGGAGGGCCCAGCTCCCGATCGGTTCTGACTCGCTGATCCCGCGGTTCGGTTGAAGTTCCAGCGGGGTTTAGGCTGGCCAGTTCCTACCGTATCCGGGCCTTTGGTCCCTTCACTCCTATTGGCGGAGTTACTGTTCCGCGAGGAATAATATTTTTCCTCGTTCTTTGCCTGTCTCCATTGTCGATCTAATCGGACCGATCTTCGATACCATTCGTCAATATTAGCCGTACTTCATCGGCTTCCATGATCCGTTTTCGGAGCCCTGCATTTAGACTCCTTTTGAATTCTTCAACAAGGGCCCTTCCTTGGTACCCTGTTCCTCGTGCGACTTTTTTAAATTTCTGCACATGTTCCTCGCACGTGTGTGCGCCCTGTGTCATGGTGCGCAACTCCGAGATCTTTGACAATTGTTCATCAGTGTTGCCGAAATCTGCCCTGATATCTCTATATAATTGTTCGACGGATGTCGGTACATCCGTATCGTCATCTGCTATCATGTCCAGCAGGTTATCCCTCCAGTCCACTGCAAATCCTTCTGACATATATGATAGTACCAGGAGAATCTTCTCCTCTTCTTCGGCACTAACCATCTTCAGCTGTATGTACAGCCGGCATCCGTTTATGAAATTTGAAACTTCCGACATCTTGCCGGAAAACACCGGAGGTTTGGCTACATCTATTTTTGATGAGCCGTTTCCTGCGGGGCCGGGAATGTTGAATACCGTTCCTTCCGATATATTAATTACTGGGGCCGGGGCGGCCGGTGGCAGTGCTGCTTGTTGTGCCGCAGCGGCATTATTTGTTTGAAGTAGCAACAGCTGCTCCTGGAGTTGCTGAATGGTTTGATTTTGATTATTCAGCAACTGCAACAGTTGCGCTGATGTAAGGTCCTCTTCTCCTTGATCGGACATCGGGATATAGAGGGGCGGTGGTGAAATGGGGAAAGTGATCTCGACGGTTGTGATACCGATGGAGATCTAAATGCTGTGGTGGTGTGAGAATGGTGGTGCTACTTCTCCGATGTATTGAGCGTTGGAATGAAATAGGCTATGGATATTTAAAGTTGCGGGGTTCGGGACGAGGATTTGGAATGGTGCAGGTTCCCACTGATGTTGTTCCTCGGTGATCGAGGGTGTGGAGTCGGTTGACTCGGTTGGTGTGTGAAGTGCGGGAACGTCTGAGACTGGATCGTTATCGTCAAATGGATCTGGCCCGAAAGGGTCGTAATCAATATCAAAGTCTTCTAGACCGTCCAGTGGTACACCGAATACCTCTATCCAGAAGTTATCGATTTCCCTATCTGTAAGCCCGTGCGATCTAAGGAGATCTCGTACTTCGTAATTCTCCGTTACTCAAAGTGAGGGAGGTCTTGGCCTGTCACTTATTTGGGAATGCACTCAGGGCCCACAACCCTCCCTGCAGTGCTAATACGTAAACGGTATAGTACGGTATTTGACTTTTTAAATTGATTATACTAAACTGGATCCGAACGGTTGTCCAGTTAGCACTATACCCCTAATAGGTACGGCCTTTCTCAGAAGCGCGTGGTCAAGCGACGGCTACTTCCAAGGATTACGAAACGAAGTATTTAAGTATATACAGATATAGCCTTCAGAGGCCTAGACCAGGGCAATTTAACGTGCGCAGGGGCTGGTGAGGCTGGTCCTACGATGCGAGTGACGTAACGTGTCACTACTCCGGCACTGGTATCCTGTGCACAGGTTAGGTTCTTCGGTTTGCGTAGACCGGGAACGTAAGATAGAGCTTTTATGGATGCTCTAAAGAACCAGGGGTGACGGTTTTATTGTCCGACAACAAATAACGCTTTAGAGTCTGCGGAAGACTGTGTGATGCCCCTGATATCAAAGATTCCCTTAACCCTGGGATCCGGGTTCGAGCGTGATGCTCTAGTTACAAGCGTTGGGGCAGTAAGGATGTGTAGCAGTCGAGTTCTACTATCAGGACTACCCTTGCCGTGACGGCTTAGGGCCCCAACAATAGACTTAGGAGTGAGAGGAGATGAGGGTAGAGAGAAACCCGAGAGAACTCGACTGAGGACTCTGGGTGCTATCTTGCTCAGTTTATATACTACAAGGGTGGTCTGTGCACCACTCTAATAATAGTAGCTACGCTGAGTAAGTATGAGTAAAAGTAATAACATAATCGGCCCCCGCTGCTGCGCATTGGTAAGCCTGAGTCATAGTTCATGAGTCATCGGTCCGGTAGTCCGTAATCTAATCTAATCGTTATCTAATCTAATCTTAGCGCTGACTAGATAAGATAGACGCCAACCTGACTAAGATGTTTGGCTACAGCTATTGTAAAATACAAGAAAAAGAATAAAAATGTCTTAGAGATTTTGACCGTTAAGAACAGGTCATGACAAGACCTGACAAAGTCAGTGACTTCTCACATACAAAGGGGTTATGTTACAGTTTCTCATCCCTTTCATCTGTGGACTGTTCTTTTTTACCTCATGGCTGGACATGTTTCACCTTGGAGCTATCTCCTTTGGTTGATACATTCACATTTCCTTTCTCAGGTGGCTACATCTTTTATTCCTTTTACAGCTTCCATTGTTCCCTAGACATATATAAACCCCATGTACAGTAGAGTAACCTCAGTTCCAACTTAGACAAGTATTGCTCTCAACCTTGGACTTCAATGCTCTCCTTTCCTCACTCTGCTTCTAAAGGACACATGAGCTCATCATTCATGACAGTGATGACCACTGAGACAAGCTATGTCTAATGGACATATGATTGCTGCTCAACATTCTGATGCAATGATGCCAAGTAATGATGCCATCAAGGTGGCAATCTCTGTTCAATGTGTAACTCAGATTCTGATAAAAATGATGACCATTGGGCTTGTCTGGGAGTGGGGTGTTGAGCAGTTCAATAATATGATAGATTCTTGTCACAATGAACAACAATGGTGTGTGGTGATCTATGTAGCAAGTATTGTTCCCTAGACAAATATAAACCCCATGTACAGTAGAGTAACCTCAGTTCCAACTTAGACAAGTATTGCTCTCAACCTTGGACTTCAATGCTCTCCTTTCCTCATCATCTCTAAGACCATTATCATTGTTTGACTTAGTGTCCAGAACCTTTGTCCAGTGCTTGGTAGCAGACTGAGACTCTGCTTGTCACTGTTGACTTGAGAAAATCCACAACAAGGGCATTGTCTGTAACACTCTGGGAGAGATGTACCTTGCCTGAAAAAGCAGACATCAGCTTTTATGGCTCTGGCAGAATTGACTGCTCTACAAAGTGGCTGGAGTGGCCAGTGTTATGAGCTCACACCCCTAACCACAACCTTACAATCTCCCTAAGGGGCCCACAGGCCTTGTTGCTGGCCAGAGGATAGAAAGGAGATGATACAGGGATAGAATTGGGGTGGAGAGAAACTATCTGAAGTCTGGGAGACTCCAGCTACAATGTACCTACTTATATACTATTCTATGAGGACCCCCTTGCAACTCCTAGACCCATCGGCACTCCCCCACTCTGACTCACTCTTATTGTTCTTGGTGAGCATGTGCTTGGGCGCTGCTGCAGTTGCTGTGCATATGAGTGCATATGGGCACGGCTGCTCTGACTCCACTCATAGACCTCCTCTGGACTGCTCTAGACCCTGACCATAAGGGGCAATGCCTTGAGGCATTGTGCATTCCCATTGCAATCCTTTATAGACATGTGTGCTTTGTCTGATGCGTGATGGCTTGATGTGCTGATCCTCCTGATGCACTGATGCCAAGTATGATGCCATCAAGGTGGCAATCCACCTTCCTAGTCCAGCCATCCTTCTGTATATAGTATTGGATGGTTCCTCCAACCATTGTCTTGCCCTCTGGTGAGTGCTCCCATGTGCTGACTCAACCGTTGGTGTCCCTTAGTGTCTTGTAAGGCCCCTGGCCCATTTTAATGTGTATACAAGTCATCCCAGATGACTGTAGAGTAAACTGAAATTGAGGGCTAGGATTGTGATCCTAACAGCCAGAGCAGAATGTCCTGTGGTCAGCCTTGATGTCAGGACATGTCTGTCCCCCATTGCTGCTGAGCAAGCAAGCAGTGGCAAGCACATAATTTAGTACACAATTATTGAGGACCATCATGACAGCAACATGTGTGAGTTACCAGTCACACCAATTGAACATGATGTCAGTACTGGAAGTTATCATAGGTATAGTACACATAAATCAACAATGCTCATTCAAGGCTTCCTCTCCTGCACACCTTCATCACTCCTCACCATCTCTTTGAACAAAGTTAACATTTTCAAGACAAAAATTTCATGAAAATCAAGTACCTATTTATGGGATGCCTGAATTTTCTGGTGCAACTTATCCATATCATTTGTGTACTTTAAGGTAGTTGGATGATGGGCACCCATGACTTGCTGCATGGACTTTATTGCATTGGATAACATAAGCTCTGCTTCACTCCACCTTCCAGGCTGCTGAGCATGTGTGATTGCCAAATCAGCCATAGTAGTTAGGGTGTCTGGGTGCTCTGATCCAAGTTTTGCTTTTCTTGAATTCATCACATCCAGCTGCAGCTTCTCTGCTTCATTCCACTTTCCCAGAGAACTGTATGTCAATGCCAAATTGTTCATCATTGTGAGAGTGTATGGGTGATCTGATCCCAGCTTTGCTTTGGACACATTCATTACATCTGACTGCAGCTTCTCTCCTTCATTCCACCTTCCCTGAGAACAGTATGTCATTGCCAAATTGTTCATCATTGTGAGAGTGTGTGGGTGGTCTGATCCCAGCTTTACTGTGGATGTATTCACCACATCCAGCTGGAGCTTCTCTGCTTCATTCCACCTTCCCTGAGAACTGTATGTCATTGCCAAATTGTTCATGTTTCGGAGAGTGTCTGGGTTGTCTAACCCAAGCTTGTCTTTAGATGCATTCATCACATCCAGCTGGAGCTTCTCTGCTTCATTCCACCTTCCCTGAGAACTATATGTCATTGCCAAATTGCTCATCATTGTGAGAGTGTCTGGGTGGTCTAATCCAAATTTGGCTTTGGATGCATTCATCACATCCAGATGCAACTTCTCTGCTTCATCCCACCTTCCCTGAGAACTGTATGTTGCTGCCAAATTGTTCATGTTTCTGAGAGTGTCTGGGTGGTCTAATCCAAGCTTGTCTTTGGATGCATTCACCACATCCACCTGCAGCTTCTCTGCTTCATTCCACCTTCCCTGGGAGCTGTATGTCATTGCCAAATTGTTCATCATTGTGAGGGTGTCTGGGTGGTCTGATCCCAGCTTTGCTTTGGATGCACCCATCACTTCCAGCTGGAGCTTCTCTGCTTCATTCCACCTTCCCTGAGAACTGTATGTCATTGCCAAATTGTTCATCATTGTGAGAGTGTATGGGTTGTCTGATCCCAGCTTTGCTTTGGATGCACCCATCACTTCCAGCTGGAGCTTCTCTGCTTCATTCCACCTTCCCTGAGAACTGTATGTCATTGCCAAATTGTTCATCATTGTGAGAGTGTATGGGTTGTCTGATCCCAGCATTGCTTTGGATACATTTATCACATCCAGCTGCAGCTTCTCTGCTTCATTCCACCTTCCCTGAGAACTGTATGTCAATGCCAAATTGTTCATGAATCTGAGAGTATGTGGGTGGTCTGATCCAAGCTTTATTTTGGATGCATTCATCACATCCAACTGCACCTTCTCTGCTTCATTCCACCTTCCTTGAGATTTGTATGTCAATGCCAAATTGTTCATCATTGTGAGGGTGTCTGGGTGGTCTGATCCCAGCTTTGCTTTGGATGCACCCATCACTTCCAGCTGCAGCTTCTCTGCTTCATTCCACCTACCCTGAGAACTGTATGTCATTGCCAAATTGCTCATGCTGGCAAGAGTGTCTGGGTGATCTGTTCCAAGCATTTGACATCTTTGATGGACTGCCACAAGCAACAACTGCTCATTCTCATCCCAATCACCAATTCTATCAAACACAAATGCAAACCTCTCATGCTCATCATCATAGTATGTTGCTTTTATCTTCATATCAAGTCCATACAGACAATTTGATTTTACATGTGGGGCAAGCAATTGACAGATTGCATAGTTATCTATGTCATAATCATCCTCTACTGAACAGGACAGCAATGCCCTTGCTTTCCAGTAATAGGTTTCAATCTCCATTTTGGGTATCCTGTCACTGCTCCATGAATGAACTAATGGGTGCATTGAATACTGTGTATTGTTCCTTCTGATTAATGAAAATGAGGCCAGTACATGGATACCTTCCATGAATTGCATCCTGTTCCATTCACCCTTCTCATCCAAGAACAATGTTTGAGAATTCAATAGTGTCATTGATGTTGGAAGAGAATTTGTTGTGCTCTTTTGCTTGTCCTTCATCATATACTTAGTAGCTTTCTTAAAGAATTTGTGTATTTTGGCATGGTTTTTAAAAAAAAAGGGTTTTACAAGAGACTGTGTTTGCTCTTTGGGGACCCTCTTGACATAATTTTCAGCAGCATTCTTGAACAACTCTGCTGGAATATTGGTATGATGCAGAAAGGCAAATATCTTGACTAATATGATGGCACTCTGTGCTGCTACTGCTCTTGGACTTGCTTTCCTTGCAGCCCTAGCCTCAATCTCATGCATAGATATGTCCCATGTTTGATATGTAGAAAATTTATAATTGGATGCACCCTTGAATATAGCACTGCCCAGTGACTCTTTCTGGTGCTTGGAATATTTCTCCAGATAGTCCTCAAGGCTACAAGCACAAGTCTGAATGTATGACCCAGCTTGATCAACAGCAAGAGGTATGCCACCCATTTTCAAAACAAGCTGTTTGGCTAATAGTCTGAGATCATCAGATGAATCATCCAATGAGGCTGACTCTAGCAGCAGTGAGACAGCCTCTTCCTCTTCCATTTCCCTGACCTCCATTGAATTCTTTGTCAATGTGATTCTTTTCAAATCAGGATTCCTGCTTGATATCAAAATACTGCCATTGATTCCTGGTGGGAGATATTTTTCAACCATATCACATTCACCATCTGCACCATCATATATGACAAGCCAGTTGGCTCTCTTGGAAATCCATCTGAGAGTCAATGCAGCTGAAATTATTGAGCCAGAAGTGATGTTTTGCTCCTGAGCTATCTGTTTCAATGTGAGATCAATTGTAACCTCAGAGGAAGCATCAATCCAGAATATATCAGAAAACCTGTGACAATGAATTGTTTGGAATGTCTGAATGTACTGTCATACTCACAATTGAGCATTCTGTTCAATAAATTTGAGGCAGATCTGAGTCTTGCCAATACCTCCCATTCCATATAAAAGAAATAGTCTCCTTTGCCCTGTTACATTCTGTCCAAAAAATTCCTTCAACTTATCAAGGTATGTTTCACGACCCATGAACATAGTGCTTGAATGATTCAAAGGTGGTAAAGAAAGCAGGGTTGAGGTTTGATTATTGTAATAGTGGTGAACCTTGTAGTAATTAGAAAATAATATAAGTTCATTCAAAACAATGAACAAACATTTCCGTGAACTTCTGTAATTTCTGCGCGTTCCACTACAAAATTGTGTGCCCCAGAAAGGGTCCCTGAGTTTATAGTGGACTGAATGGGCAGATTGCTGGTCATAATCTAAAGTGGTGAGATTAATTGTCATCGTATGTGTATAGAGATGAAAGTCACCAATTAGAGCAACAATGTGAGTATGTGGTGGTCGAAACGAAAGCAAGGTTGTGACAGATGTCACGCCAGCAGCTGCGTGTCGGCCAATCCTACCCCGCTTTAGCGATCGGTCTACACCTTCGTTATCATCACATGCGCTCTCAATGGCATCCCCTCCAACTCTTGAACGTCGTCCCAAAACCTCACTTCCCATCCTCCTACTACAGATGACAAAACTATACTACCACATGCGCTCTGGCTGCGACGGAGATGGAGAAAGCCAGGAGTGCGTGCTATCCACCATACCGTATATGCAGTATCCCAATATCGGTGCAAGTGATTCTGATCTGGGTTTTTTGGGATGCTGATGGCGCGTACTACCAAGGAAGGTATTTGGCAACGTGCATAACCGGTGCGCAGCAGATTTTCAACTCTCCGCCCATATAGATCTATCTGACATCTAAAACAGTTGAGGAGCTCAAACGGGGCCTCGCAGCCCTGCAGTTTCAGGATTCCGTCGTAAACGAAGCTTGCAAAAGGCCCCCTAGTGATGAGTTTATAGGCCACAGAGATATCTTCACCTGGGGTTGTAAGCTCGTCGAAAATCTTCTTTAGGTGTTCTGTCCAATATTCGTTGTCTATTATACCTCTACAAGCTTCAATTTCCGACACCGTGTGCTCGGTAAGATCATGCTCATCCTCCGAGCTCAGAGGTTAGCAATTACGTTCAGGGTATGAGTTGATTAATGTACTATTGGTCCACGAGGAACTCATCCACGGTATAAGTAGATAAATACAAAAGGTGTGCATTAAGAAATCCCACCTTTTTTTGAAAACGAGATAATCTAGCATTATTAGTTGTATATATTCCAGCTCTGCACAAACGTCAGGGACACAATAAAGCAAACAGCAGTGACGTACCTTTCTCCATTGTAAGCCCCAGTGTTCGTTGATGGGACCATTGATACCAAAGACCATGCCTCTGAACCACCAGAAAGCCAAAACAACCGCGCCCGCAACGATGCCAAACACCATCCTTTTTGTTCTTGTCGTCAGACGCCTGGAAGAAAAGACGAAGTGGTCGAGAAGGTGGCCGAACATGAGCACCCCAAAGTATAACGTTGGAAGCTAACCACGTGAAATTAGTCTATAGATCTGATGAGGAACATCTCAACCCACGTAATGATGGACATATGTAACGCGCCCCATGATTAAGAACGGAACTACAGTGGACACGATGAGCTAGATGAACTGGCCGAGGGCACAATTGCGTACCAAAATGAAGCATCCACCCAAAGAGCGCGACCTTGCAGACATATATGAAATGGTCCCACTCTCCTATCACAAGGAATTATCATCAGTCATATATCCTAGACCAACTACGAACAAACTTACTTGGCTCCATATCGATGTACTTTCTCTGCATCCTGAGTGCGTACAAGCCAAACGCCAGCACGCCCACGAACAAGCTAATTGTACCACCCCACCATACAACTGGGTTGCCAAGCAAATAGTACTTGATTTGGTGATCACCCCAGCCACACATCCTAAGCCCAAGATGAAGGAACGGCCAGTCGAACGGTTTAGACGCCAGGATATCTTCCTTGTCTGGGTCTGGGATGAGCGCGTTATTAGAAGTCATCATGGCCACGTTCAAGTGCCAGAAATCGCGTAGGAACGGCGAACGATAGTATTTGGTATCGCCAGGAGGAACTAGACAATATGTCAACACCGAGGGCAGTCTGATGAAACGGACGTGAGCTCACGTCTATCGTTCCAGTGACTCTCCACATTCCAGTAGGTGCGCATGTCCTTGGGTTTGTTCTCCTTATCGCAGCTCACCTCAACTTGCTTGAATCCCCACTGAGGCAGAATCGCATTCGCAGCCCTCAGATAGCATCCAAGTACTTCATGCTTGAACCTTAACCTCGTCGTCAGCGAGTGGATACGGCCCTTTGTATCGTCTCGACCATGCTTCTTCACATCCTTGCCGCGTTTGATGTCATCCACCACCTCAACAATCCAGTAATCATGCTTATCCCCAATGGTTTCGTTCCCGTATGCCGAGACTTCCCAATTCAGCTTAGTAACGGGCGCAACAACAGGATGCGAATGAAGGTTGCGCGTAGTGGGTACGTGGACAAGGCGAATGGTGTCACCATGAGTCAGGTGTTTGATGGGACCGTTTGGATTATAAGAGGGCTCATCCCACCGGGGCATGATGTACCAATCGTTGTTGTTGTCTTTATAGTGATAGCACGTCACTTGCTGTTGACCTGATCCAACGGGATAAACTTGTACGTGTGAATGAAGTAGACCTCCACCCCAACCCATGTTTTTCAACGTGACCTTGGATCCGTATGCGACCTCTATAGGAGACGTTAGACAGGACATAGCAGAGTGCATGCATATCGTACCGAGCGGGTTCTGAGAAAAATCATTACCGACCAGATTCGCCTGAAAGAGGGAGCTCATTTGCGCATCGCCAGGTCCTGAGTGATTGAGGACCATGAAATGAAGTTTGAACGAGGCCATGAACACCAGGATTGGAACGACGATGAGGCACAGGACTCGGGCACCCCAATGTTTTACTTGATCTCGCTATAGGCAGGCTCGGACTGGATATACGCAAAACGAAAGCGGGCGGCTTACCACCGGCATTCTGAGATCACCGAACTTTTCCCATAGATCCTCAATCGTGTACAAGCCGACGAGAGCGGTCACGAAGAGGCCGATCATCTTGACGCTGCCACCCAAAATTAATGTCGCCCATGAATGACAAAGTTCCAACTCACCTTGTAACACACCCAATCGAGAAGCCAGTTAGAAAGAGCCACAGCCACCAGTCTACAGAAAACGACCTGCAAAACGCTATCGAGATTATACTGGAACCGAAGGGAAGAAAACTCACTGATATTGCTGATTATGGAATTTTGTCAGACAGAAAACGGTAAGGAACGTGAAGAATAACAACATAGAGTCCAATAGGATAAACCGAGAGATGACGAGCCAGCCGATGTCTGTCCATAAATTTAGCTCAGCCTCCCATCTCCTTCTACTAACAAGAGACACACACCAAATAGGACCATCAGAGCAACGAGATGACAGGCCCATTGGCTCATGCCAAGCTCGACCGCCGTGTACCACGACAACGGCACCATGCCGACGCCGAACATGGCCAACATCACCCTCATTGCGACGAACGGCACGTGCTCCGGATACGCCTCTCCGCTCTTGAACTCAAAGCTACCGTCGTAACCGGACAAGAGTCCCACGAACCCGACAATCATCTTCCCAAGAGGAGGATGAACATCAAAGTAAAACTCTCGTTTCAGGTAGTGCGAGGCAAACTTGCCAAAGTGGGCTTCGTCCCAGATGACGACATTGGCGGCGCCTATTTTGTGGAAGCGAGTGTAGCAGGCGAAAAGGGTGTAGATGACGGGTGGGAGGTCGTCGAGGTTTTGGTAAATGAATTCTTTCTGTACAGCATGTCAGCAGAAATTTACTGGGACAGAAAGAAAGAGAGAGGCGCGTACTAGGGATGTCGGAGGGGGCGGAGGCCGCTGTGGAAGCCTTCCGCTGCCTAAACGACCAGCTCTTGGCCGGTGTAGCTTGGAATAGACATCCTTTCCTTCGTCGTCATAGTACAAGGAGTCCTCTAGAATATCTTTCTCCCCTATGTGAACGTAGCCAGCATCATGCAAAGGAGCTTTGAGCCGCCTGCGCGCAGCAAAGTCCTCGTTGGCTGTCGTGCTGGCGGCGTTCATATTGTGGTTGTGGTAATGCAAAGGAAGTTGATATGAATCGTCCGAACGGCGTTTGGGCGGATATGAGACGTGCTCAAAGTCGGAAATGTGTTCGTCGTCGTCGTCGATGTCCACGGCCACGGTAGACGGTTTCATGCAGGGCCGGAATGAGCCACGCTGCGGCCGATCAGACATCCCGTAACAGCCACGTATTCCCACTACGCTATACACTAACATATTCCCTACAAATATCCTACACTATGGCTTTTTGTGCCGTAGATACGTAGCTGCGGAGATGTCAGTCCTCTGAGCCAAGTCCAAAGCAAAGCAACTCACCAGAAACCATCGCATGGTCTCGTTCATATGGTTCGAGGGTCACTTGCTCGAGAGGTTTGAATTGCGCCTCTTTCAATTTTTGGACTTCAGTAGCAAATATTGTCTCTGGGGGAATCGTCGAGTCAATACAACTGGCTTTTATTGATATCACAACGTGACCAGTATCACGAAGGAAATTTTGGGCGTTGAGGATGACAATCCTAGCTTGATCAGGCTGAGCAACATCTGCAAAAATCACGTCGACTGTCGAAATCAGCATCCGATATCTATTTGGTAGGCGAGCATCCTCAATGATAGCTAGCACCGCACGTTCAGCAGGAAGCAGAATCCCACTACTTTGAACACCTACGTATGACATTGGTTCGTTTTTTAGCCATGTTGATCAGGTCACGGCCTGAACGCGGTGAAAATTCAACAGCATACACGACACCATCCTGCAAAAACAAAGATATATGAGCGGAACATGAGAGAGTAAGACAAGCACACACCGGCCCAACAATATCCGCGACATGACTGACACTTGTCCCACTCGCAGCACCCAAATACAGCACCTTGGCACCAGGCTTGATGAAAATGTCATCCAACCCACCCAACACGCCCGCCGCCAACTTGGAACGAAACGGATTCCACACCCGGTACTCAACCTTCGTCCCATCGCCCGCCTCCACCGATATCCGCTTCTCGCCATACACCGAGTCGCCAGGAACAATGTTTCTCGTCACCAGCATGTGGTCTTTGCCTTTGGCAATGAAAACGCCAGGGTGTCGGTGAGGCTCGACAACGACGTTCGACCCGCCCCTTGGACGACCTCCACGTCCGCCTCTACCCGCTCCTCCTCCCCTTCCTCCTCCCCGATCAGGCCTGCCCCCGCGTCCGCCCCGCCCTCCACGCGGAGCGCCTCTCATTCCCCCTGGAAATGAATGAGACGAGAATCAACTTCAGTTGCCCCAAAAGAAACAATAGAAAGTCACTCACCCCCACCGCCTCTTGCACCCCCTCGTCCCCTTATACCTCCGCCGCGGTCCCCACCCCCGCGTCCGCCCCTTCCAAATCCACCTCGGCCTCCAAATCCGCCTCGGCCTCCAGATGCGCCTAACCACAAAAAAAAAAAAATCAGCACAACACGAACAAAAGCAGAAATTCTGAATAGCACCAAATGCCATGGTGAAGCGCTAGTAGACTGCGAGTTTCTTGAGATCTGAACTAGGCGGTTACAATTTTTCGCGGACTTGCCTAAACCGTTAAGAATAAACAAATACAACTAACCACCTCCTCACGCACAAGTGGGGGTTGAAAAAAAAAATGGGTTGGATATATGTACATAACTGGGCTAAGGAAAACGAGCACAGCGAAATGTAGATACATAAATTGGAAATTACCTAGCCACCACGCTAGTCTAACAGACGTCTAACCAAGGCCCTTTCCGATGCCACAGTTCGATAAATACGATCGAGAGTGTCCATCGCCACTCGTGGGTCACAGGAACCCAGACCCTGGAAGAAGCTGCAGCCCATTATCCTCCATTTCACTCTCGGTATCGGAAATCTCCCTGTCCCTCAGATCGGGGTTCAAAAAGATACTTTTCATGTTCAACTCTCGACTTGTCAACATTCTTTCCGCAACTGGCTGCTCTGCAGAATGTCGAGACGCCGCCATCACAGAGCCTAGGTCTGGTTGATAGCTTTGTTTAAACGGATCAATGTCCTCTTCAGCTTCAACATCCTCCTTCACGGTGGAGCGTGATGGAGGGACGCTCGGTGGAGGTTTGCCGGACTTGGGTATGGAAGCTGCAGACGGCGACAGTGGCACGGGTCTTTGCATTTGCAGGATCGAAGCCGAGGCAGGTGCAAAAAGTGTGGCAGATGCAGGAGTACGAGGATCAACGTTCTGTGCAAGTAAGGGTGGAGGCGCAGGCTGTGGCCTTGAAGGTGGTTGAGGTATGATCCGTTGGGGTTGCGATGAGACGCCAGTGGGCCTCTGAGGTTGGTTATACTCAAACTACGACAAGTAGCGACTCAGTAATGCTTGTGAATAGAAACATCACCACTCACAAGAATGAAAACTTCTTCCTTCTTCCGCTCTCCCGATTCCTTGTCAATGCAGTAACAGATGTACAGAGTATCCGCCCTGTCCCAACATGAAAAGGCAACCCAAGTGAGCAACAGTGATGACTTACGTATCCTTGACCAATCCGACGCAAAACAAACCAACCAGCGCTGTCACGCCAGCAGCGAGCACGGAGGCACCCAACGCTTGATCAGGCGCATCCAACGTATGAGCAACGAACAAATAAGTCGTGAGTGCGAATGGGAGAGTCATGGTCAATGGAGCGATCGTCAACAAAGCCAAAGGCGCTAAAGTGACCGGAAAAATCAGAATCAATACCGATGGAGAATACTGGCATGCACTTACGTTCAGACGAGATCTTCCTTCTTCCGTGCCTTCCAATCTTACCCTCCACACTGTTCGTTAATGCCCTCGCTCTTCTGGCGCTCTGCATAAATGGATCTCCTGTAAGGCCGCCATACACCAATGCATACTTGCTAAGCGCAGTTGTTGCACTTTCGAGATAGTTGATGCCCATACGAACACCGCTGATGACGAAAAACGCGCGTGCAGGGATATACGGCGGAAGTTGACGCAAAAGGTAGGTCAGAAGGTACAGTATCCGAACGATGGTGAGCAACAGTGCGGACAGCGCAACGGTACCAAGCGACGGCCCCGTTGAACGTACGATGGCGGCGTGAATTGTATGCGTGGACATGGGTGGTGGAGGCAGCGCATCCGGGCTGAAGAACGGAATCAGGACAGTATCACGAAAGATAACGACGAAAGACCTCACTCGGCAAAGTACCAGGCGCCGATGACGCTAGCGCAGGTCATTCTCAGAACCCCTCGAGCCACAGTCCAACTCCATAACCACACAGTTACACTGCCAGCGATGGCCCAATTTGCCCACGCGTGCACATGCCAAACGATGAGAGAATTATCCTTTGAAGGGTGTGTAAAATGGCCGACAAGTAGGAGGCGGAAGATGAGTGTAAGGAAGGGAATTGACGCAACCAGCATGGCAAGTAAGATGGCCGGCGATAGTGCAAGGAGAAACGGATTGGCGATGAGAAGATGCGTCGTAAGAGTCAAAGTAGATGATGCTACATGAAGCGTCTCGGGTAGGTGGACGAGGCGCCGAGCAGTGATGATTGACAGTACAAGGGGTATCAATGAAAATAGACGGAGCCTGAAAGGAAATAGTTAACACCATTCAAGTGAAGAGGCCTCGTCACCAGCTTAACTGATTGCACTCACCCGACAGTTTCTCCCCAGGTTGGTTCTGTGTTACCGTCCCACATGAAGCTGCCAACGAACGCCCAGATAGCGGAGATGAATAGTGTGATGGGAACAAAGAAGGAGGTTGCGATCATGACCGGTCGCACGAAGATGCGTAGCAGATAGATATGCACATAGGCAACCAGGGCGCTCAAGAATGTGATTATGGTAAGTAGTGGTACTGTATGCAAGAGGGTCGTATACGGCAGATGGATAGGTGGTTTGTTTGCGGGAGGCTGGTGTGTCAAGAAGAGGAGGAGAATGGAGAAGAAGACACATAGTGAGAGTCCAGTGCACCATAGAACAGTCCATATTGAATCATGATATTTCCGGCGACCCCGGGACGTATGCCGCGGATCCGGTAACGAAAACACGTCCAGCGGGCGAGTATGTCCATCGCGAGGAAGCAGCGACTCTGTCAGAGAGAGGGATTGGGGTGGTTTGTTTGATGGCGCGTACGGACGACCTGGGGTGAGCAAGTCCGACGGCGGCTCCAAGTCGCCCGAGTCGGTCGAGGGAACTGGAGATGGCGAGCGTGGTGGTCTTGGAGGAGATGCCAAGTGTGCAAGCCAACCTCTTGGTGATTCCGGACTCTCGGAACGATGTGAGGAAGCATTGAGGGGCAGAAAAGGCCTGTTCTCGTGGATGGTTCTTGCTTCCTCTTCGTCCAGCCGTAAATATGGGTCATCGTCCTCTGCTGGAGCTGCGTGACTTGAGCGGAGATGGGGGTCATTAAGGTCGTCGAGGTCTGTGTCGTGACCATCGTGCGATGCATTGCCATCTGTGGTAAATGAATAGAACATGGGCTGAGCGGATGTCTGGCTCGATACAAAGGCATTGTTTTGCCTGAGGAACTGCGAGGCGTATGCAGCGAACGAGGTGGCCATCGTAACCGAGCTCTCGAGCAATGTCTTGCTGCTGCTGCTGTTCGATTCCTAGAGTCACATACGTCACGTCATGTCACAACTCAGGACCTCAGCTGGAATAGCCCCTAGGCGTCACTGCAGCGCTGCAACCGCTGGGCTTGTTGGAAGAAGCACTAACGAGACCTGGGATCACTTAACACGACCGTTATTCGACGCTTTTGGTACCGGATTACGGACCAAACTATGAAAGAAACTCTCAGGGAATGTGCCATGCTACAGTCCATCCACCACCTGGAGTCGTCTCACCCCACACTCGTATCTTGTAGCCGACACCTTATCGGACCAGAGTTCAATTGCTCATGGCTTTCATATCACAAGATTACGGCCGAACTACCTGATCATGCTGATCACGCATGATAAGCCAGTAGCCATTAAGATTGCAACTTCGCCGCAGCATATCAGCACTTCTCCCAGCAATCGATCCCACGAGCATCGTGTCTGTGTCGACCACATTTGACACGCCTGCAGGAGATGATTCATCTCACACGCACACGGAGATATTCATAATCAACACTTGTGTCTTGCAGACCTCGGTGCGGTATCCACCTCGCTTAGCTGCGTCAAAAACTTGCCGATCAAAGTCGGAGGCATAGCGCACGTGTTGCTCCACGCTGAACCATCGGAATCAGTACGTGAGGCTGCGGAACTTGTAGAATTCTTTTACGCAGCGGGAACGTGATGTTGCTCGTGTCGAACGATTCGGTTCGATTATGTCGGCATTGGAATACCCGATCAACGCATCAAGAACATCGGTCAATTGGTTGTAAATAGTCACGAGAATACTCACTTCTGAACGTGGCATAAGCGCGCGATTGAAACCAAAGTCGGCCAAAAGACATGACCGATGCACCGGCTGCAATCTAAGCCCGCATCATTGTTTTGAGTTGTCGTCGACGACCAACAATTTCCGCGGACAAACAGACTCTTGCTGAATTTACGTCAAACTGACCGACTTTTTCAAAAAGACAAAAGGCATTTTGGAACTTGATCATCGAAAACCGAATCAGCTCACGGCTGACTCCAAAAAAAAAAAAGTCTCCGTGTTTCGCTAGTGCATTAGAAAAAGACCGTAACGTGTCGGAAGAGCCTAAATCGCGCGTTTTTGTTTGCTCGTGTCAACGTGGCCAATGCTTAAAAAGACATACGAGAAATGGTCTCGCGGATGGCTGTGCAGCCTTTGTTCCTGAAGGCCTGACAGGAAGCTGGCGTTGCAACTTGAACCCCGAGTCGGTCCGACAAAACACTAGACCCGAAATTTTTGTATATTCGCTCCCTTGTGTGAAAGCGGCCGCACCACACGCTACGGCTTTGGCAAGAGCCGGGCGGCCGTCGTAACACTCTCTCGTAAAAGTTCGTAAGTCGCACCCTGTCCTGTCGGGAAACGACCCAGTTCGGCGGCATTGGACTCACGAACCCTACTGGCTGAGTCAACTATACGCATCAGTTGCCGGATGACGTGGACGTGTCCTTATCCGTCGTTATGCATCATGTCTGACATGCACAGTTAGTAGTCAGGCCCAATCATGTCAAGATGCTGACTTATTCCGCCCGGTTCGACGTGATGATCAGCATTGCCTGTCGAAATCATGGATTACGGGCGGTCGAACTTATAACATGCACTAGCCTTGCTGTATTATCACCGTCGTACCGCCGGAGCCCACAGCCAGCTTGGCCTTGTAGTTCGGATACAACCGTGCCTTCCAAGCCATCAGAAGATGCTAATTTGAGAAATCCTTTTTTACCTTAAATGACAGCGGACGTAGTTCCACAGAGTCCAGGGTCTGATGCGGTCTGACTACAATCCATCAATACGGGCGGGCATCCTCACCCAACGCCGAATACGTGCGCAGCCATGTTACAACGCATTTCATTGAGTTGCATTACAACATCCTGGCTTGGTTCGTGAGACAACTTTTTGACAGTAGCCCCGCGATACTCTTAGCGCCGCCAAAGGAGAACATTCAACAGTTCATTGATTTCCATTACAACATCCTGGTGGCTTCATGTCAACTAGGTTGCAGAACTTTCATGACTTTGGGCGTAGTGCTTATCATAGTGCTACGATAGCAGTGCCACAACAGCGCTGCCAAGTGCAGCGCACAGTCTGACAGAACAAATCAATGTTACGTACCCCCGGTTTATATGGACTTGATCCACTAAACTAAGTAGAGTCGTACCAAGATAAGATAACGACTCCGTGATCGCATGTCAACTTCGCAACTTTGGGCGTACTACGTTAGCCCGTGATTTGCATTACGACATCAGGCTTCATAACAACCAACTTGCACGACTTTGGGCGTAGTGCCGTGCTGCCAGGTAGCAGTCTAACAGAACAACCGAATCAATGTTACGTACTCCCGATTTTAATGGAGGGGAGCACTCGTAGTACGCCGATTTAAGTGGACGAGCTTCAAGCTTCAAGCTTCGAGCTCCACTAACTAGGTAAAGTCGTAGCAAGATAAGAAGATAACGACTCGCCAAAAGTTGTATGTGGTCAAATGTTTCCGATGATGTCGCCCTACATGTGACGACTTGAGTTCCATATGCCACAGTATTTCGCGCGACCCACGCGCAACAGACCAGAATCCATTATCCACACCTCTAAGCGGAGTACCATTCATTACATCGGACATGGTTCATAATCACGATGCGTTGAACGTCATTGAAATAATTGAACATTCATCAAAAAAAAAAAAGAAAACTTGCAATCCATCAAAAAATAACTGTTTAATTTAGATTATTTAATAGTAGGCCTTTTTAATCGGGCCCGAACAAGCACCTCGAAGTTGGCGCCTTGTGCTCTTCAGATGGCGCAGTGGAACCACGCTTACCCGACGTGCCATCCGATAGTTGCATCAAATGCCATACCATGGCCATGGGCTCATATCGGCGGATAAGGATAGATGTACCCCAGTATAACTCTGATCACGCACTAATAGGGGGGAGGGAGGGCCGGGAACGGGCTCAGATACCCCATCCTTATGACCTAAATCGATCGTTGCACCTGCCAACTCCGCGCCGACCACGGGTGTCAAGCTGCCATGCAAATCACAGGTTCGTATCCGGTATGGACCTCGAGGATTCAATATGACCCGCAATTTACACGCTTAAATTTTTGTCAAGTTGTGTGGAGTGGAAGGTTGAATTAAGGCCTTATCAATATTTTTATTGAGAGACAGAGGTCAGAAACAATACGCCGCGTTACCGAGTGGGACAATGGATAAGATCATGTGGCGTGACACGTCATTCATTTCCCTGTCCCGGCTCAACTTAACCATATTATCCGAACTCGGATCCACAAACAAAAAAAGGTCTGATTCACTGTAATATTGCTAGGAGTGGTAACATAGAGGTACATGTGCAGTACAGATATTGCGGATAACATAGTAACAATTGCCTGTAATAAGAATAGGGAAACAAATGCAGGGAGATAGATGTAAAAGAAATGTATTACGCCCACTGAGCAAAAGAAAAAATGAATGTAGAACGAAGTAGATTGAAGAACAGATGGAAGGAGTCGATGGTCGACCGAGAGAAAGATGCCGACGCCAAATTTTGGAAGCAGAGTTAGAAATGTATGGGGAATTGCGACTGTCTCCAGGAACGCGATTGATGTGATGAGCCTGGGATTGGGAGAGGGAAAGATCGCAGCAGTTCCATTGTTGTCGCAGGTAGCGATTTCTTTGAATGAGATGGTGCGAGTGCTGTTGTCTTCCGGGTAGGATCGTGTGCGGGTGATGACTCGCTGGAAGACGGAGTCTGCGGGGACGATAAAGAAGATGCGGACGACGAAGAAACTGGGCTGGAAGGTTCCAAATCTGGAACGGGTGTGCGACGGCGGTGGTTCCGGGACGTAGGGGAAGGGGTCTGGTGTTGGTGAGAACTGATGGTTCTTGAATGTGCTTTCTCGGAAAGCGTCCGGTGAAGACCCAATGCAATAGACATGAGGCTTTGATGATGGCTTAAAATATCGTCTTCAGTGATCCCTAGTTCAAAGTCGAGAACATCAAGGTATTCGCGCTCAATCCGGCCGATGTCTCGCTTGCCAAAGACCCCTGTACAAAGGGCCCAGTGAACGTTCTTTAGCGTGGAATCGTTCAAGTACTATAAAGGGGTTGTCAGCACCACAGCCCCACTGGGTTAAGCGAGTACGTACCTTTGAAGCCACAATCAATGCGCCGAGGAAAACGCGCTCCAGAGCCCACTCCTCCAAAGCAATGTGAAGATGTGGTCTGGCCCTGTCAATGTAGACGAGGGTGGCAAGCAGGGTTGGAGTGGTGATCTCGGCGCGAGTAATGACATTTGTGACAAAAGTTGTAAATTTGTGAAGCTCGGGACGCCTCGCGTGAGGCCGGCCCCGGGAAGAGGAAGCGGGACGGCCCAAAGCGTAGTCGACACATTCAGACACAGCGTCGACGACATAGTCTAGGAGAATAAGTTAGGAATGCGATAAGAAGGAAGTGAGAGAAAAGAAGTTACCAATGATGGAACGGGTGATCTTGATGTCGATGAGTTCGAGAATGGCAGGGGAGTGAGTAGAGGGGTCTGATAGACTTGCGGGATGGACGGCGGGAGAGTGTGTGGGAGCGAGCATAGTGGCAAGTGCGGATGGGGGGACGGGTGGATTGCATGGCGAGGAGGAGAGGGCTATATAGGTGGGATGCGGCAGCAGTGAAACGGGTAGAGTCCGAATGAGGAAGCACAGGAATCGGCGCCAGATCTTCATGAGCTGGCTCAGTTCGCAATTCGGCTGACATCATCACGGTGCCGCGGCTCGGCTGTCCTTCCCATCCGTCCGCAGCGGCCGACCTCTGCTCTCTGACTCAACTCGCCGTCCCACCTGCCTCTGTCGAAGCATCCGCCCGACGCTTTCGTAGCCATCTGCTGTTCATTACTGCGTGTCAATTCGGCTCTCTGATTGCAATATTGACCCTCAATAATGTTTTCATTTCGGTCCAATCTAGTCCATATTATACAATTTGACTAAGCCACGAGCTCTGCTTGATAATATCACCCTCAACTGAGTCATGCCGTGAAGCTGCAAATCTCCCACTGGTAAATTGCAATACGTGACTTACATACAGTCTGTACAACTCCACTCCCCTGAATTTAGTGCAGCTTCAAATGCAGTGCGTTTGACTATGTTACCCATCTCCGCATTGTAATCCCAGTCGCCAAGTCATCCCCACACAGTAAAAAAAAAAGGGCCACGTCGGGTAGTAACTAGTAACCATTGCATGAGCGCTTGTTCTCACATTCGTAGGTTCAACCCACAACCCAAAGTGCTAGTTCCACGTTCAGCGCCGTGGCCATCGATACGCGGCTGCACGCCGATCGCTATTGAATGTGTTACTAAGACACGCTCTAACTTGGCGACGGATAAACATGCCGCTGGTATCGCCTACCATGCGCCGAAAATCCATGACATTATCTATTTGGCCCTGAGCCCGCCCTCTGGTCGCCCTGATGTCCCCTACAGTCGACAATGGAAAGTGGTTGGTACCTGAACTCTCACGTGAATGGCGGCCGCGAGGCATGATGAACATGGTATGCATGATGCATGATCCTATTCCACTGGCAAGACGATGAAATTGAACCGGTCTTCTACTGGTACAATGGCGACTACTAGCGCGGGTGGCGTCACGGACCCATTGTTCCGGTCCACAGAACAATGCCGCCGCCATCTTGATGACCCGGTGAACGACAAATAAAGTTACTTTAGAGTTGGTTGCGGTCTAGCACGGTCCGTCGACTCTCAGCTCGCTTTTCTTTGCACGCGCAGACGCGTCTGATAACGGACAGAACGCGATTCAAGGCAAGATTTCGCGCTATCCGCGTCGATCTTCTAACTAACCACTTCAGATTTGACAAGTGCTCAGCGATCTGGCCAAAAAAAAAAACGAGGACGGACAGTTGCACATCTCGCCAGATTTCGCTATACGCTCGTTATACTCATCTGGCTGTCTTGGATGGCTGTCAAGATCTCACCCATGGCGAGGAATCGATCAGCGCCTTTTTCATTTCTTCGTAAACGGCAGTTTTCCTTCTAATTCACCTGCAAGCAAATGACTTTGCGAAATCTAGAATGCATCTTGCAAAGTGCGTTCTCTCTCTCCAGATTTTCTGATGGCGCGCTGGATAAAGCAAGTAGACAGACGGCTTGGTTGTGGAGAACTTGCTAATGTGTCACGCTCACGAAGATCTAAAGCGTTCCAGGCGCGTATCTCGCGCTTCTCTGTCATCGATCACACAACGACGCACGTCGCCCGAACTATGTGTATAAAAAGGAACCTTGCATTTATCAGCCCACGACCTGTCTGACGCCCACGCCCTCTCTGAGATCTGAAGCTCTGGAGCTCGAAAAGCTCACAGAAGCATGCAGCCAAGCGCGACGCTTACGCTTTTTCAAAATTTCAACTATAGACCGATGAAAACCGTGCCCGCTTGCGGCGCCTCTCGTCATAACAGCTGGCGACTCAGTCTCTCCAACAGGCCCCATGTGATTGCTGTACCGCCCGCACCGCACCACCGCACCCTACATTACGCCGATGGAGCGTCGGCGGCCTTGCCAAGCTCCCTCCTCCCCCACCCTGCCTCCCTTTCCTATTCTTATTCGTATTGCTGTTATTCGCTTATGACAGCGCGAGGACCGAGGACCGTCATCATGACGGCTTCGTCTATATTTGGATGCGAACTTGCCTGTTTTGGATGATGGCACTTGGGGGGCAATGCCGTGGCATGCCGAAAGGAGAAAAGACGCTCTTCTCCCTTTTCTCTCGAAAAATACATTCTGTGAGATTGGACTGCGCCGGCTAGGGCGCCGAGGTTTGGTTCCGGATGGGATGGAATGAAGGAAAGGAAGGGGAAGAGAGATAGATAGATAGATGGATGGATAGATAGATTGAAGGTATCGGGACATCGCTTGCCCCTTTGACCCCCTCAAAGGCCTCAGTTCACCGGTTATACCCCTTCTCCCCCCCACCCTCCTCCTCACGTTACAAACGGGCACACGGGCGGCACTACTTTGCCAGTTACCGGGTACAGCATTTGTGTGTCTTCTTCTTCTCCTGGAGCACCTCACCGGTTCATCCCTGTTCATCCCTGTTCACCCCTGTTCACCCCTGTTCATCCCCCCCCCCACCCCCACCCACTCCATACCCACGCGTGGCTGTAGCTCGTCTTCCTTTCCATTGATAGAACGACGCTGTCAGACCCGCCATCGCAAGAATGACGTGGGACTCGTGGGACTCGTGGGCGCATCAGGGAGTAGTATCCCCCTACTTGACTATGCCAATGTATTATTCGAACACCGTTGGGGACCGTTTCCGTCTATCCTGCAGCAGCATGCGCAGCTCAAGCCTCTGATATATACATATATATACATACATATATATATACATAATATATTTATGCCAGAGGCTCCTGTCGAACTGCATCCGAAACCGCACCCACCCATACATTAAGTTCATCGCATCGCCCACAGTAGTAGTTACAAATCAAAAAGGGCCCCTCTTACTTAACCTTAACCCAGACTAGTTTCCAACCCTCATTATTAATCCGATACCCACTTTTTTTTTCTTTCCATTTTTGCTCCTCAACTGGGTTTTTTTGAAGCCCTACTACTCTAGTAGTGCCTCGAAAGAGGCCCTTTACACATGTCTGGGGATGTACAGGATCTATGAATATAAGGTGATCTATGAGTGTAGCGCTCCACAGCGCATGGGTGCCGATATGAACGCCTACTCGCGCATTTTAGCCGTCCATAAGCATACAAGCGTAATAAGCACAAAAACTGACATTAATAAAGTAACAACGCCACGTAATTAACAACCCGTCCTGTGTCGTTAGCAACCGAGAGGTGAAAGAGAAGAAAAAAAGGTTCTTACTCGAGTGGCACTCGGGGAGAGAAGACCGAGCGTCTCATGCAGTCCAGGCTGAGACTGCTGCTGCTGCTGCTGCTGCTCCTAAGCGTAAGTCATGGATGATATGCAACACCTTGGTCCACACGACACGTTAATTATACCAACTATCCTCTCCCCCTCTCTCCACATACACGGGTCAAGGCCAAGCTGTGAAAACGTCTGTGTGTATCCTCCTCCAAATCGGACATTCCTCTCTCTCTCTCTCTCTCTCTCTCTCACACACACACACACCGCAATCGCGGCTCTGGCGGCGTGCTCGTTGGAGGGATAGAGGGGATAACATAATCTGTGACCTTGTGAGCGTGACATCAGTGGCAGGTTCGTCTGACCAACTCTGCGTGGTGGATAGTGTTTGCAAAAAGCAAGAAAGACGTTAGGAAGAGAGAGCATATGTGATAGATATAATAGCATGTGCAAAGGGATGATGAGTGAGTGAGAAAGTCAGAGGCTATGCGACAAAACACCAAAAACGGGAGAGAAAAAAAAAAAAAAAAAAAAAGGTTAGGAAAGGATGCAGGAGGTGCCTCTGACGTGGCCACGTTCTTTGCGCGGTTCTTGCTGCCCTTTGGTCGTCCGCGTGGTCGTTTGCCTGTTGGATTGGGCTCGGATGATGATTCCAGTCCATTACGCTTGATGCTCATTGAATCGTTTCCATTCCATCGTCGTTCATTCAGATACCTAGCGAAATCGTCAATCACGCAGAAATAGCAGATAAAAGGAAAGGGTCGGGGGGCCGCTCTACCCGAACAGGGGGTGAAGGGGCGGGACGGCCCGAACGGAGCAAGTAAACCGATACGCACTGTGATCTCTTTTCTTCCAAAGTGGCTTGTAGGCTCGGCAATGGTGGCTGGCCCAACTCTAGACGCAGACGATCCACGTCCCTTTTAGCAGCAGCATAATCGCCCTCTGCCAGCAGCTCAATCTTCCTCCGCAGATCTTCACACCTAACAAGTACCCGTCAAGCCTGAACGCCGTGTGGATGTCAGAGCATACTCTTTGCTGATAGAGGCTTCCAAGAGATCTGCCTGGTTGGGGAGTAAGCGATTGATTTACTGTTCGTGAGGGAAGTGTACAACATTTACCTTGTCCCGGTCCTCGTTGATCTAAAATAGCATAAGCTATGGCGTACACGGAGATAATATAGAAATGACGTTCACCTCTCGTAAACTGTTGAGCAGTCGCGCACGCTCGCTATCTAATCTATAAATATAACGGCATCAGTTCTTTTACTTGCAGCCACGCCTCAACCACCTACTTGTTCTTTTGCTCCCTAATGTCCTGGATTGTTTTGCTCCTTTGCTCGAGATTGGCGTGGGCTGACAAGATGTGGGCGGTGTGGAGTTGCAGTGTCAAGGCGTGTTTCCTAAATAAAATGAAACGGGTGGGAATCAACGTGTTGGAAAATGAATACGGAAAAGGCAAGTGTCAAAGAGAAGCGGGCGGGGACGGTTAAAAGGAGATATATGCGGTGGGGGGGAGGGGTGGAAGGAGAACGGGCCATACTTTAGTTCAGCGGTCTTGGCGAGCTGGACGAGATCTTTTGTCCAGTCACCTGTGGCGACGAGAGGCCCCGAGTGAGAAGTACCGTTAGTAAGAGGAGGAGCAACGTGTTTTTGAGGGAGGGGTTGATTTTGGACATGATTCTGAGCTAAAGGGAGCTGAGAAGCGGGACGAGCGGTAGGAGAGGGGATGGGATGGACAGGCTGACGGGTTGTGTCCTGAGGAGCAATGCCATGGTTCTGAGGAAGAGGGTGGTGGTGGATGAGCGGCTGTGGCTGGGGAGGGTAGTGGATGTAGGCGGGATGCTGGTGAAGGAGATGGGGCGGGATGTGGTGGGACATGTCAGCCTTTTTTGTAAGAAAGCGGGAGATGACCGAAGATGACCGCGATGTCGCTGATATTCGATCGAAGTCCTTGGGGGCTCTAGTTGCCGAGGAGGTAAGCGTTTGTGCCTAGCAATGATAGGTGTGCTCTGTTTGTCCTTGTTGGATGACCGAGGATGGCCGGTCGCTGCTGCAGGGCGCGCTGGTTGCTGCACGATTAGTCGCAAGAAGGCGGGACTTGGGGAAAGCCTCGCCTCCTTGATCCAGCTGTCATATATGGCGCCATTCCTTACGCAATCTGCATTACGCGTGTGGGTATTTTTATCTTCTCCTTCGGCCGTCACTCTGCACTCGACGGCGTGCTCCAAACTTTCCTCTGACTGCCTCGGAACTAGACTTGATATCCTCTGGTCTCGCGGAATATCCCGCACGCGGTCTTATATCGGCCAAATCGCTTACGGAGAGCGATCGCGGTGGGTATCAACCACGGCCACGCCCTCAAGCACCATCGCCCTGCTTACCACTTGCTCGTCTGGGACAGATTGGTCCATCACCACAGTTGCCACTGACGTCGTGTAAAAGGCCGCAGATACCTCTCAAGTCCATCGTGCCTGGTCACATACGGCCCGATCTCCGGCCACGTTGCACGCAAATCCCCGCTCCTCCTCCGACCCCAAAACGTGCATCATGAGTATCCTCCGTCCGTTCAGCGCCTCGGATCTCTTTAAATTCAACAACATGTAATCCTCTCCTCCCTTCTCTTTCCTTCTCAGACGCTGATCTGTCCCTTTTCTGCAGCAATTTAGACATCTGGACAGAAACCGTCAGTCTCCTTTTCCACATGCACACTAAAAAAACACGTACTGACTTCCACCCCCACAGTATGGCATCGCTTTTTACCTCAGTTATCTCTCTCGCTGGCCGGATCTATGCTGCGTCGAAGAGGCACCCAATGGCCGTATAATGGGCTACGGTAATTTCCTCTTGGATGAAATATATATCGATCGCTCATTTAACCTTCAAGTCATTGGTAAGGCAGAAGGTCACGGCCTCGAGTGGCACGGTCACGTTACAGCCCTCACTGTCGCACCGGAATACCGGCGGCTAGGCCTCGCACGTAAAATGATGAACATCCTGGAAATGGTCTCGGACGACATCTACAAGGGCTTCTTCGTCGACCTTTATGTCCGTTGTGCTAACCATGTCGCTATCGAGATGTATGAAACCATGGGGTACAGCGTATATAGAAGGGTGAGGGAATATTACGGAAGCTTGGGTATAGGCAAAGGCGGTAGAGACGAGGAAGATGCCTTTGGTGAGTATCTCCACACGTTCAAAGTTCATGTCATAGATCATTGATGATGATGGTTATCTTATAGATATGCGCAAGCCTCTCTCAAGGGATAAGGATAAACGATCTGTACGAGAAAACGGACGATTCTTTATCGTTAACGCACAAAGCGTGTCTTAGCCTAGAATATTCATACATATTGACACTTTCATATCGCAAGGGGAGGAGGATCTTCCGGTGCATGTCCCAGGTTTGCCAGCTCCTCGTCATAAAACGCGTTCAACGCGTCAGGATCACCACAGAATTTCTGCAGCTCGATCCTCAACTCCTCTGCAGCACTCGCTGGCCCGTTCTCTTTGCTCTTGAGCAACCCTATTCGTCCAGGCCCTATCAGCCTGTTCGTCAAGAAAATGAATCCCTGAGCCCCACCGAGAACCTGCACAAACGCAACCCCTGACCGGTGGATGAACTGCGAGTACTTGTACGGCCAGCGTCGGTAAGAATAGACCACGTCCACCTGGTCGGGATAAGATCCCGCCGCCTCCACGTCCAGGATAAACCCGAACCGCCGTAAGAGCGCATACTCAAAATAGTGCGCCGTCTGCGTCCCCTCTGGCACCCTCTTTTCCAGGTCTGGAACCACCGGCGGCTGCATCACAAGCCGGAGCGGGAAACACGACTGGAACGCATTGCGCTCGCGCACGTCGTGTATCTCAGCCACGTACGCCTCGACCAGCTTCAGCCCGTACCGGTCAATCGTCCTGCTCCACTGCCGCAACGTGTCCTCGATGCATCTAGCCGTAGTCCCGATCCAGTGTAGCTCAAAGTGGAAAACAGTTGTGGGGTTATGTATAATATCGTGGTGCAACACGACGGATTCAGCTTGATCGCTCCGCTAACAACACAACCGTGAAGAGCAGATGATGAACTTTTATTTATTTATTTACCTTGTTCACGTCCACGTCGACGACCATCGTTTGACTCAGGATAAGACGCTTCTTGGCCTTGCGCCCCACTTTGGGCTTGGCAGCGCTGGAAGGATAGTGCCCCGAGCGAATATTACTCTCTTCCATCGTGGTGTGCCGTCGAAACCATCCTCTCGGTGTCATGGGCACAGAGTATTCCCCTTTGAGCCGATAAAAATAGTGCCTGCCAAAAACCAGCCATGTTTTAATTACCGCTCGAATAACATTTTCCATCTCACACACTCACCCGTCCAAAAACCCATGAAAGCCCCTGCAATGCTCAAAAAGGCCCTGCTCCTGGAGCTTCATTCCCCACTCCGCTCCCTGAACTCGCGACGATACGTCTCGAAACTCTCTCACAAGCCACGAGACAAAGTCGAAACCGGTAAACGAGTTCGGATACTGTATCCGATGCCAATGATTGTTCTTAATAGGCACTCCGTCTTCCTCCCGCATAGCCTTGGCGATCGCAGAAAGGGACATGTCCCCAATTTCACGCTCGCTCTTCATTTTCTTTCGGAGAGGTCCTGCAGCGTGCAAGGCGTCCAACTGCTCCATCAGTCCCTCGTCCATGATACAAGCCACGGGGTCCAGCGTCGTAGGCAAGAACCGGACCGGTGGCGGCGCCTGACGCTCGTCCGGCGGATGCCAGCGCATCTTGGTGAACTGCTCCGCGAGCTTCTCCATCCCCAACAGCCGGATCTCTTCGTCGTTGAGCCTCTCCCCGCCAGGTCCCACATTCATCATCGGAGGCTCGCTCGTGGGTATCACCACGAATCGCGTTCGCCAGTACCGCATAGTCTCGTTGAAATTTTGTTCGTATCCCGCAACGAGCATGTCAATCCTGCAACAACGTTATACACACACACACACACACATGAGCGAGCACTTTTGAGGATGCTTAACATCCCTCTTTTCACGTTACAACTGGCTTACCGATTCCATCCATAATTTTCCAACCCATGCGACGAAAAACGCGCCGAAAGCTCAGTGTAACCGCCTGTGTTATTTTTTTTTTAACGCGTTCGGCTATCAGAGATGGCAGACAAACAAAAAGTTCGGATTACCTCCAAGTTTGGGCCAGATCAGACATTGATACTCGGACGATTTCGCCGGAAGCATCTTGCGCACATGTCGGCGGACCTGTATGGCCTCCCCCGTGTACGAAATGCGGTGAATCTCGTTGCTCATGCTGAGGTACACAGGGTCCGACGCCGAGTTCAGCACCTCGGCCGCTCCGGCAGGCTTGGGAATCGGGTCCTCCTCAACTGATAGGAACCTCCTCATCGAAGATCCCGTAATGGGCCTTTCGTCAGGTCGATGAGGGTTTTGTTGTTGTTGTTGTTGCTGCTGCTGCTGCTGTTGCTGTTGTTGTTGTTGCTGTTGTTGCTGTTGTTGCTGTTGTTGTTGTTGTTGTTGTTGTCGAACGCCTTTCTGTGGTGCCTCCTTAATCACGAACTGGAATCCTTGCGCTAATCTAACCCCTGCCATCCCACGCATCACCGCTAGCGCCCACGCTCGCCGCTCTTCGTCCGCATTCCCTTTGACATTGGGCGGCTTGCCAAAGAACGAGCGCATTTCAGCCGGATCGACTACGAAGTCATACGAGAACACCTCATAAGAGTAGTCGAGCTCGGCCTGAGAGGGAAAGTACTCGACAGTGAGAGGAAGACAGGAAGGAGTTACGAGCGAGTCCCATTTGATGTCATGCTTGTGTAGTTTCTGCGGTAACATATGCTGCCATCGACGTGCAAGGGAAGACTGCGTATAGGAAACGTGTGAACGAGTTTGCGTTGGGTTAGTGGAAGATCCGGGAGACGATGAGGATGCGATGCCAGCGTGGAGATTGGTAGGGAAACTTCTGCGCTTGAATTGCATTCCTTCATCGCGTGGCGGCGTGTTTATAGGGGACCGGCGTACATATGTCGTACGAAAGTTAACATCATCCTCAAATGTACGACTTGGAGTCGATGATCGACCCATAGAGGGAATAGGCTTCCTGATTGCCATGGGCAGAGGAGATTGACTAATTGGCACAGCATGCACAGGAGGCTTAGCAGATGGAGGACGCGCTGAAACTGGTGGTGTTGTGGTGGCGGTGGTAGCAGTCGACGCGGGCGCTTGCCGTGGACGACTGGAAACAGCAGAAGCGGAAACCTGCGACGTTACCGGTTCGCTGGGTGTCCGGAAAGAGTTAAAAAGCCAGGCCGGTGTAAGCTTCGAGGCCAGAGACCCTTTGATAGAGGTTTTAAATGACGCTGTGGCCGACGTCGCCGATTTATGGGAGTGGACTGACCGCACCGAGTTCCGCGATGGCGAGCTCCTGAGCGTGGTCTGCGATAGAGAGACAAGAGTGAAGCTGTCCGTTGATCCTTGCTCTAACTCCTTGGGCTTCCCAGAAGGCAGCTCTTGTGTAACTACTTTTGGACTTTCTTCAATTGGCTGGAAACCAGTTACTAGGGTAGAATTGCGATGCATGTTACGCCTTTCACTTGCACTCCTGACTGAGCCTGTGGACGATTCTCCTTTTGCCTCTCCTGTAAGATTGAAAATATCCAGGTCGAACTTTTCCGCTTCAGCGCGCAACAGCGAAACATCGATGCTAGGCGGTGCCAATGGCGAATCTAGTGAAGATGGCAAGTATGGCACCGCAACACTTGAAAGAACCGCTTGGCCTATAAGACCCAGCATTTGTGTTCCGTGCATTTTGGCTCTGGGCACAAATCTTTCAAGGAGTCAATACCTAATTCGTACCTAGAAAGACGGATCCCACCTATCTTGTCGAATTGGTAGGTCTTGATGAATATCCCAGTATGTGGTAGAGATCCAGAAAGGCTCCCACCAAAAGGTCTTTCTGTTGGCGGTGCTGTCCGTCAAACCGTCGTCGCCGTCCCAAAGAGGGTCAAACGAATGAAGTCCAAACTTTCCGGTAGCGTTAGGCCTTATCCCAGCGCCAGTCCCTTGGAAACAAAAGATGGGACTTTGATGTAACGGTGGCTTTCTGAGTAGGACGAGATTTAGAAGAAACCCTTGATCAAGTATGCGCGTCGTGGTTAAGCGAAGCAGGTTTTTAGACACTCTGAAGTAGCCCGTCCCTGGGCTAATTATCAATTTCATGTCCCCAGTATGTGACAAAGACCGGTCAATGTAATGTTCCTCGGTGGGATTGAGAGCCAGGTTCAAAGCTTCTAGAATTGGTCCATCGTGAGCATAAGAAAGTTGTCCTATGAGTCGAACAGGAGGAGCAGGTCCGTTGATGAATTCATGGGTTGCTCTGTGATAATGATGCGCCAGCAAAATGTCGCGTTGGAAGTCCCAGAAAGAGTTTTTCAGACTAACAAGGGTTGGCTTCCATTCATAGATGACTTCGAGGTCCGTTATCACCTTGTAAAAGTCTTTGTACCAGCGACCAAAGTCGTCACGGCGGAGTGGACCGGCAGCATATTCTATATCGGATTCTTCATAATACACTCGCGATATCAGAGCGATTGTCACTGTATGGTTGGTTCCGGCCTCTCTCCACTTGTTGAACAGTGCGGGTAGGAAGGAATGAACAATTTTCTCGTTGTAGCGTTCTCCGTCGCCAGCGAACTCCCACAACTCTCGACATACTTGGATAAAGATAGTCACTTTGGCAGAAAGTGACCTGTATATGGCCTTCGTCGTAGTTGTCACACAAGCCGACGATACCTGAAACGACTTGAGTAATGAAGTAAGAACAAATGAAAAATCACACCTTCTTGCCGCCAATATATATTGCCTGTATTTTCGCACTGACCGCTCCGGTGGAAGATACTTCCTGATCCTTGTAAACGCACTGGCCAACCAAGTGCTGGGAAAGACACCACATCTCATTACGTCCCAAGTATTGATCCTGGAAAACGAATTCGACGTAGTCTGCTGAGCAACTCATCCGGTCTACCTAAGACATATGAGAATGGATGAATGAATCATCTAGAATGACACCAACCTTCACGACGTTGACCTCTCCATTGTTTCTTAGCCCAAATGCATTTGCCATTAATTCAGGAACTGAGATCTATGGGGCAGAATGAACATTCCCATCACTCCAGAACGACAGTTACGCACCTGGAGTTGCGGTTTCGCGGAACCGTCTTCCTTCGGGACAAAAAACAGGAGAGAAGAGTCTGCCCCGGTATTGATATTCATTACCCGCAGTAGGTCTCCTTCCGCGACGCCAGGCCACCAGGAGTGGTTGAACTGAACGGATGGCGAATCTTTGGCATCGTGAACCCATAGATTGAGGACCTTTGACTCTCCAATCCTGAGAGGGGTTGCGGTCTGCGGCAGTGGGCGCAGAATGGACTGTGCAGTATTTGACCTGCGCCTGCTGTAGTGGGACTGTTGTGATTCTGCCCGTGAAGCGGTCATCGATCGCGTCCAAATCGCGGACGCACAGCCACGGCCGATCGCCAAACAAGTTGGTATCGCTCACATACTCATGTCAGAACATCAGGCTGGCTCGCATCGCCTGTCTTGCGACATCGGCAACAGGCGGTGGGATTTCAGATCTGCGATATGCGGTTCACAAGTAATGTTGTGTCTTCAGAGCATATCAGGCTCGGATCAACCATTTTTCTGACTCCTGGTAGCAACATACAACATGAATCTAGGATGCTGGCACCATTTGCATTGCCATTTGGCTTGGCAAAACATCACTCTCCGTGATACTCAAGGTACCCGCAGCACGAAGAAATAAACGGTGACTGGTGGCCGATGACTGGCGGGTGATTTCAAATCCTGATATTGCGCCACAACTGGCACATGTCATTACCTGGTCTCATTTTGAGCCCCACGCTCGAAATTAGTATGGACATTTGGCTCATATCGTCAGAAGTGTCATCAAGATCGCAGAAATACAACGATAGCAAGTGACGGGCTAGCAGTACTTGCGCAGGACTTATTGGTACGGCAAGACAGTCCCCGGGTTGGCAATGTTCCAAAGATCCAAATGGGAAATTCGGGGTGTGTGCGTGATGATTCGGGTGTTTCGAACTTAATTTTTTGGCAAACAGGAATGCGATAAATGGGGAATTTGGACAGTACAAAAATTGTGCTCACTGACCTATAGAGTGGAGCGTTTATGTGTGATAATGAAGTTCAAGACCCTTTCCTTGCAAGAGTGCAACGATACCTTAGAGTTAGACTATTTAGAACCCAATAGATTAGATGGAATATTAATACACTATCTTTAGGCACAGCCACGTTACTGAATTCACCTTCCCGAAGAGACGTCAGCTAGGAGAGCCACCAACAGCGCCCAGGATATATGACATTCGGAATGCTAGGCCGCAGCATTGTCATCCTACACGAACTGGTTCCGCATGTTTTTAGCAGCATCCAACATATCCAAGAAGGCCGCACGAGCACATGATTGAGGTCATGGTCGTGTCCTCAGCCATGCACTGCTTGGTTCTGCGCTCCTCCAACCATTCTTTTTGGTAGTCGCCTGGTGACGCGGCGACGGGATGATGAAGAACTGTCCGCAGATATCTGTATCTGGCTCCAAATCCGTCCAACTGCGGCGTAGGTATGGAAACGATTGATTTTGCATGGATAGACGTGGAACAAGACGACGTGCCAAAGTTACTTTTGGATTCATATGCCCAGAAGCAGTTAAGACGGCCCGCTCAATGGCGTATGAGACTAGCAACCGATAAACGGTCTTAGGCGATGCAGCACTCTTATTTAAAGCAGGTCCGATGAGTCCTAGAGCTGCATACTAAGCGGATGCACCTCTATCTGAACAAGCGTTCTCACCTGAATAGCTCGTACTACAACGAGGATGGCCGGGCGTTATACAAGGTCGAGACGCCGAAAAAGTTTTTTAACCGAGTTGCGATAATCAAAAGTGCCTTACCTGGCCAGCCAAGTTCTCGCAGAATGAACGGAATTTCCCCTCCAGACCATCCTCCCCCTCAATACGAACTTTTTAGCGACAAGGATGTGAGGGGCGACACCAAGTATGACGAAGGACCCGATGATGTCGATAAAAAAGAGCCTGAATGGGACATTTTGCGGCCCAATGGGTTCGCGCACCTGGCCGCTATCCAATTCGCCAATATAGGTTCATCGAGGATAAGATATGGTGGAGAAGAACACGAGACTAGTGAAGTTTTGACGAAAGAGGAGATAAGTGGGTTCGGCCGGTGAGTACATTTGGGATTTCTTCAAGCCACAAATTCACAATGCTGGCAGGAGTCGCGTATTCACTGGGCCCGACGGACTCGAGTACAAATGGAACCTAGGGTTCAGAGTGCCAGAAGTACGTTCATGTAGTCCAGCTGTGCCTTGAATAGGATGTTTACAGCACTATGGCCAGCTGGTTCGTAATGATACTGCACGAACTCCGATTGCACGTTTCCACCGTCGAGCCCCTGTGCTTTTTCGCCAGCAGCCGCCAGCATCGTTGGAGATCTTCCCGGAAGGAATGCATATGATTGATCTCATCATGGTCACTTTCGTTTATGTCCAGAAAATTCGTAACGACAACGAAAGAGCGGCAACTCTACTATCGTTCAGTATGTGTACCTTCAAGTCACATCAGTCACGTTTCTGAATTCAATCTCAGCTCTGGAGTTCACCGCCACAAAGTGTGCATTCGCGTTTCTATCTCCGCTTCAAGAGATTGTCACACAAATGATGCATTGAAACTCTATTACGCCGATGCGGGGGAAGAAATGATTTAGTTATACTATACATCTGAAATTAATATATTGTGTCCTCTCTCCCTTGCATTCGTCTACCTGGTCAACCCCTCTCTGCTCGCCCCGCAGGCTGCTCTTTTCGCATTTTATTGATGTTCCTGCTAATATCTTAGGTTCGCTTACTGTCCCTGAGGCATCAGCAAGCCTCCTCCAGCTTGACTAGCTCTTAATAGAGGAAAGAAGGCAGAACTCAAATCTACATGGGAAGCATTCAGCAACGATGAAAAAGTAGTAGGTCTTAGTTTTCATGCCGCTTATCGGCTAGTTGAAGGAATAGAAACTATGCAGTAAGGAGAAGTATGTATTATCTTCGAGGGGGAAACACTTATGGGAACTGCAGGAAAGTCAGCGCCGGGGTTTGAACCGATTTCCCCCAGACTATTTCTCACTGGGCCTTGATCAGGAGACACATTCTGCTCTGGATTAATGTAATTCAACGTTCAACGTTCAACCCTTTAACTGGTAGATGATTAAGTACATTTTAGACCGGATTAGACAGCTGTTCTTAACAGCATTTTACAGTTCTAAATCACATTCATTCTACAGAAACTATATTGTATTAAAAGGAGAGTACAAAAGAAACAATTTGCTCTCTGGAACATAAATGCCACGTCAACGAGGTCAGTCAATGCGGACAAGCTGAGAAACCACGGCGGACAGCTGTGACGGCATCAAAGTGGTCATGTATGAATCGCGATGTTCCCTCTCGCACGCTCCCTGGAAAACAAACGAGCATTCCTCTGGTTCAGGATTGGGAGTTTGCTACCAATGCATCTAACTGCCAAATGGCTCGCTTCGCCCCTTCTTACTCCAGGTGAAGCGATCGGAGGCGTACCTCACTTTTTGTGAGATGAGTCTCATCGAGATTGAAAAAAAAGTGTCAACGTGCAAGTCCATCCCATTACAACAACTCGCCAAATTCTCCAGAACGTCGCGTATCTTGTGTGAGCATTACCCCGAAATGGGGCGAGTCAATTTTGAAGTGAATGGCAATTTACATAAAGTCAGCAATCGCGTGCTCTAACAAACGCCAGTGACAAAGTTCGACATTTCGCCATAAAACAAGAATTGAACGGGTACAACCAGAACAACCTATTCTAGTGACTTCCAGTGTCCCCCGCATCGATTCTGCAATTGAAGTCAGAACAGAACTCGAGTGCGAAAACCTAAAGAAAGCACTTACGTGCCGAAATATTTATGGATTGTACTCTTCCACTCCTGCCGCATTTCGACAACGAAACCGATGGCGCGAAAATGTGGTAGTGGGCGCCATCCCCAGTCAACCAGTATACCATTTTCACCCTGTGTCTCGAGATCTGTGATCATTTTCTTCATTTTCTTCATGCACTCAACGTTTGCGGTCTCGGCCACTGATATTGCATTTCTCAGAAGGGCCTTCTTCTTCTCCTTAGCTCCTGAATTCATTTTAAACCATCCCCCCTCAACTGGTATCTTATCCTTCCTAGGATTGGCATGCCACTTTTCATATGTACTATTGCGTTCCTTATCAGTCTGAAAATCACCAGTGAGATAATGGAACGGAAATGAGGAATCCTTACTAGTCCCATTGGCCAATTTATTCTGCAATTGAAGTCAGAACAGAACTCGAGTGCGAATGCCTAGGGAAAGCACTTACGTTTTCAAACATGCTTTTATTGTATCCTCGCCTTCCAGTGGCATTTGAATAAAGAAAGCGACGCGAGCACCCAATGCTTTGCTCCAGCCCCAGTCGAGCGCATGCTTGGTATCCTCGACCATTGCCGTCACAGTCATAACATCTGCGTCCCCAACCTCAACTCTCACGACAATCCCATCCAGATATTTCATTTTCGACGCTCCCGCAACCCCCTGAATGGGTTCTTTCGGTATACGCCGACTATCAAGCCACTTGTGACATAGAGGATTGTCATTCTTGTCTGGCTGGAAATCGCCAGTAAGATAATGGAATGGATATGAAAAATGCTTTGGCTTACTGGAAGTGCGACGCCACCGATCTAGTGAAGCGATCAGGTAAATGTCAATTGTGAAGGGAGATCTGGCTTGGCGTACTATCAAGTGACTGGGAGTGTCCATGCGACGCCCGATGTGTGTAGGTGATGCCCATATAGTGGACGCGAAGAGAAGGAGGAGCGGAAGGACAGAAAAGTACATGGTAACGTTGAATGAGGACCAGCCTAGGTTGAGAGAGCGACATTGACTTGATTTATGTAGCACTAACCTGTGCATCGGGTTTGGCGTGCTCCGAGTCGTTACAGCGGCGTTGCTAGTTACCAGCCATTAGGCCTTAAATGGCGAGCTACAATCATGGTACCGGCGTCAACGGCGCATTCATACATCAACATTCTGTCCCTAGAATCGCTTACTCTACCCAGCGCCCCACTGCCCAGTCCGTCAGATCTCTGCATCTTTGCAGCAGGTGCGTACAAGGACGGTGGTCAGGCAGAGACCAGGCAGAGGGAGATGGTGTATAAATAGATTCTTGTGACTTTTGCCAGGGAACTACGAGCAGATGGCGGTGAGGCAGAGTGAAGAGAGACAAGGTGGTTATGTAGAAAACCAGCAAATCCGGCCTAAAAACTAAGGCAACTTAGCTAATGATGTAGCTGAGCCCGAAGAGACGGAGGCGGTCCTAGTAGGTCCGCTGTGAACGGAACTAAGACCGGCAGGCTCTTGTAGGCCAGACGCGGAGGTGGACGTGAGGGATCCTTCAGCCGCCGCGGCGTGCGGCGTTCTCGATGCGCTCCTGCGCGTGCAGGAGTTGTCGGGCATGAAAGGAAAGTACTGTGTTTTAAAACCAAACGGGATGCTCGCGAGGCGGTTCTGGCCATCCTCGAAAACCCGCAATGTTCTTGCACTCGACGCCCGATCAATTGTTTTGGTTCAATTAGGCGAATGAACCTACATTAGGGACCGGAAATTGCTTGCGACATAATCGCAGCACGAAGAAATAAGCGATGGTTGGCGACCAATGACTAGGTGATTTCAAACGCTGATATGGAGCCACCACTGCATTCCATCGCCCAGTGGTCTAATATTCGACATATTGAACCCCGCGCTCTTCGCACAGCGCGATGACGTTCGATTTTGCGACCGATGACACACGATACATGTCCCCAGCTAACTCCAACTTCTGTAGTCTCTGGTAACCGCAATTGTCAGTCACTCTACTGACGGTCCGGGACGAAATCAGACTAGACAATAGGCCCATATCGTCGTCAGAAGTGTCATCAAGATCGCAGATATACAACGATAGCAAGTGACGAGCTAGCAGTCCTTGCGCAGGATCTATTGGCACGGTAAGCTGTTTGAAGACATTCCCCGGTTTGGCAATATTCCAAAGATCCAAATGGGCAATTTTGGGCGTGTGCCTGATGATTTCTATGGCTGTGGATGCTTGAGCTGATGATATACCAAGGCGCGAAATTTTCAAGTCGCAGGTGGACCTGGATAGAAAAGACAACACGATGTCGGGGGAGTCTGATGTATCATAATCGATCAACAAGTCTTCCAGAGCGGGAGCTTGCAGGCGATGCAACCAAATAGGCCCGCAACTCAACGTAGTCAGGTTAGGAAGGACAATGGTACTGGATGGAATGGCGTCATCGAATGGGTAATCTAACTCAAGCCGTTCCAATTTCATCATCTGTGGTAGAGTGGTGATGAAATTTAAAGCCCCATATCCCAGCCTGTAGACATCAAAGGCCTTCAAATTCAACAAGTTGAACTTCCAATCGGCAAGTTCACGAATTCTGACAACGTCCAAGGATGGAGCATTTTGGAAGACGTCGTGTAGCTCATAAGGCACGTCTTCATTATCCAACAACAGATGAAGCTCCTGCAATATGGGAAGACGATCCTTTGCAAGAGTCAACGGCAATAGATCTAGGGCGCGAGTATTGAACGATGCCTTCTTCCAACGCATCGATTTGTCAACTAGCGCTTCCATTATTTGGTATATTTGATGTGCTGCGTGTTGATAGTATTTTACGTGGAAAGAGAGTGGAGCTGTCGGGTCGCGTTCCAAGAAGAACAACACGACGTCTACAGCGCGTTCAGGCCTCTCCAAACCGAAAATGATCGATATGCTGGACCAGAATTCGGTGGTCATGGATAAGAACATGTATCTCCATGATGAACAGATGTGGCCAAGGAACCATGGAAATAGCGCGAGCTGTCGTGTTGAAAGTGTCGTCGCAAATACAGCAAAGATCTGCTGGATGATTTCGTTCGGGAGCTCCGGTGCGCTGTATAGCAAGGGAGGTCCTTCTAATGGTGGCATACGAGAGCCAAGTTCAGGCAAGTTAGAAAATGTCCCAAAAAACCATCATGATACTTACTAAGCCTGTCGTTCTGATCTATCTCCATCTGGGTTAGATCAAGTGACTCTGCCATGCCCGTTTGCGTATCCTCTCACGAAACCGTGATGCATGACGTGAAGTGAATGTTGTATTTTGGAGCTACTCCAGAGCTCTAACGAAGGAGATCTATTTGGAATCAATCCAATTCAGAAGCTGAATACAGCGCAAATAATGAGGATATAATTGCTCTACGCAAGGAACGCGGACTTCAATGGGTTGGGGATTGAATCTGAAGGTGATCGAACGTGAGCAGCGTCAGCGCTGGAGCGTTCAAACTTCAAAGTGAGCGCTTAGAAGCAGGCACAGAGAATGGCGTTTCGTGAAGCTCATGGTACAGATACCTTGAACATCTGCAGGCTCTTGTAACCACAAATACAAGCGTGACGGTCCGGGACGAAATCGGATCGGATAATAGGCCAAGAGACAAATGCCAGAAACGTCATCAATATAAAACGATAGCAAGTGACGTGTTAGCGGCTTCTTGTATAGGATTCGAGATGGTATAGACATCCCTCAAGTTGGACATGCCCACAAACTTGGACCTCTGTAGAAAGGACAGTACGATGTCGTTGGAGTCATATTCCTCGTGAGGTCTTCCAGTAGGCGTTCAGTCAGGAAACACAACCAACCAAGCTCCCGAGTGAACGAATTCAGGCTTGGAAGGACAGTGGTACTGAATGAAATGGCATCACTGTATGAACAATTAAACTGATGATTTTGGAATACGTTGTACAGCACATCATGCATCATGTGTGTCTTCGTTTGAATTATCGACATACTCCTGCAAGAGGGGAGGGCGGTTTTTCGCCATACGAATCAAGGTAACAGTTCTTGCGCACGAATCATGAATGATGTCTTCTTCCAGTGCATTGATTCGTCAACTAGCATTGCCAATATGTGGTGTAATCGATCTGCAAAACGCAACTTGAAAAGAGAATGGAGCTGCCTAGTCGCTATTCAGGAAGAAGTGAACGATGTTTATCGTGCGTCCAGCGTTCTGCATACTTAAGATAATCCCTAAACTGGACCAGAATTCTGTGGTAATGGATAGGAATGTGTATCTCCATCTTGAACACGATTGGCCAAGAACCCGCTGAAATTGCTGGAGGATTTCGTTTGGGAGTTCTTGTAGCATGGAAGGCATAGTAATTGCCTTACGAGCCTATACCAGGCGGTCCCAAGACAGTGTCACGCGCCATGCACGAGATTTCGACGCGCGTACTATTGAATGCGTTAGCGTCGTAGCGGCTCTCCAAAGATAAAGCTATGAAGCTTGAAGGCCAAGCCGCGAGCTGTTATAGGCCGTCCTCGGCTGGCCCGGCGGTTAAGGTTTATGGCTTTTGGGCAGAGCCGGGAAGTCATGAAGCCGGCGAAGTGGAGATTGAAATCGCTTTGAACTTCTACTTCATTGGCATTCCATCCTCGCATTATCAGGTAATCCGATACCGTGTTTCCATGATCAACATAAACCATTCTGCAAAGTCAGGCAGCCACTGGAGTGCCAATGAGCTGATAGGATACAATATAACCGTCACCCCGGAGCCACCACAACGATTCTTTCTTCAGGGAGGCGACGTCCTGGATCCTGCACTCATCATTGCGTCGCTCGACTCGGACGATGTGTCAGACGACGTGTACAATTTCCTCAGTTATCTTGATATCGCCATTAACGCTGGTCAGAAGACAGCAATAGTCGACTTCGCTCGTCAGATTCTCCGAATCGAATCCTTGGCTTTGAAGACAAGTTATCGGGGAAGCCATCGCAACATACCAATACAACAACGAGAAGCGGGAACGCGTCGGTCTACTCACGCTTGACACAATGACTGTCCATGGTTGGGACGTGCCCCACCTTCTACTTGGTTCCCGTCACTAAAGCATTGCGTGATGCAGTCATCAGCAGTCAATTGCCGTCAGTTCGCACTGAGGTCTTGAAGTGTGTTACGGTTGTGGGCCACAACCGTTGATCTAGTGGAGGCATGGAGAAGCTAGAGTACAGGAGGGTTGCCTTTCAGAGTTTTCTCGCATTCAAAGCTTCAGAAATTCCTCGTTGATTAAACAAATCTTCATCATTACGCACATTATATGTACAGAGTAGGTTAGCTGCAAATACCACCGTAATGACTGTCAGCAGTCGCGCTACTGGCAGTCCGCGACAAAATCAAATTAGACAGCAGGATCATATCACCGTCACAGTAGCCGTCTTGATAATCATTAAATGCAACGACAGTGACGTGATAGCAATTCTTGTGCAGGGTTTGTTGGGGCGGCAAGCTGTCGAAATTAATCCATACATTGACGATGTCCACAAATGGGTCATCTTCGAGGATATGTGTAGGAAGGACAATCGTACGCTCGTAATCTAGGCACCGTTCGCGTTGCTCAGCCCGTCAGCCACTTTCCCCTCAAGAGTCCAGCCGGTAGCGAGCCTGGAAGTCCCAATGCAAGTGGAAATAAGAGTAGATATTGGGGTGACTTGTAAACCGAAAAAGGACAAGGGCACTCGGCATCTGATTTACAGCAAGGTCGTGATAAAGGGCCGGACCAAGACCAGGAACAGATCGGGCTATGTAATTGTACACGCAACGCTTCCCATCGCATCGAATAGTGGGCGTATTTCCGCCGTCCTGCGGGCGTAATCTATAGCTTCAGCATTGTAATCGGAAACGAAACAAGACGGAGAGAATGGTCACGCTCCAAAAAGAAGCCAACGACGTTTAGCATGCGTTCATACCAGGTGTGGCCTAGAAACCATGGAAATCGTGCAAGCGCTGGACGCCTTCAATCGGGAGTTCTGGTGTCCTGCGAGGCAGATAGTGATCGTGGCATGGTAAAAGATGGATTACTATAAGCTGTCGGTGAGATCCAGGTAGTGCCGTTTATTGTGCCTCGTGGAATAGCTGGTTGCTTGGCATATGCTACAATAATCAAACAGCCTGGAATAAAATCGTAGTACGTCTGGCTTGCTAGTGTGCACGTGTATGGGACGCAATTGGAGAAGACATGTCTTGTGACCGTTTCTTTGACGTCTTGGACAGGTTTGGTAAGAGTTACGTCCTTGAGGGTAAGGGTGAATGGTCTTCCAAGGGCAAGTTTGAGAACGTTTCCAGGATTGTTCCGCAACCGAGGCACCAATCACCATGGTAGAGTGTTGCAACTTGTCCGGGACTGACTGCTTTCTGCGGCTCGTCAAACTTGACGAGCAGATTAGATTCATCACCCTGCCTATTTCAACAAGGTTCAGGCCAAACCATCTCTTGTAATCGTATGAATCGCTCACATGTAAACGGTGCATGGTACATCCTGCATGCGATACCGGTACATAACATGCGCACGAAAACCGGAAGGGGCTAAAAGTTCATTGGGTGCTTTATCAGCCCATATCCATCTATGTTTGGTGACCTGCATTGCGCTGCAATAGAGGGCCGAGTTATCCCTAAAAGTAAGGTGAGAAATCGGTAGATGGATAAGTTGGAATTTCGTACGTCCCCGGGGCTACATATATGGCATTGTGGTTGGTATCTTTTTAGCAACAAACATTCGGGCCGGCATGCCTGCTATGCGAGCATTCTCTCCAATAGTGTAATTCCACAAGCCAGTATGTTTCCCTATTTTTCTGTTGGTCGTTAACTCGTATATTGGTCCAGGCCTTGGGGGTATGATGCTAGCAAATATAAGTCAACGGATTCGAAAAAAGGATGTACACGTACAGAGAAAATTTCCAAATTGGGTTTTCTCCCCAATAAAACATATTCCCATGCTCTCTGGTCGATCTGCGGTTGGCAACTGATTTTTTTGGGCTAGCTGACGCACTTCTGGTTTGTTCAGGTGACCTAAAGGGAAGCGCGCGTTTCAATCCATCTTCAGATATAGCAGAAAGGTAGTATGATTGGTCTTTGTTGCTATATCAGCTGCATGCAGAAGGCGAGGACGGTATTTGCCGTGACATTCTGCCCAATCCTTCCTCGCGTAGTGTCCTGGTTTATATAATGAGCATCGCAATATTTACACGTATTAGGAACATCTTGCCTGTTGCGAACCATGGTTTCTTCTGCGGTTAACCGTCACTCGACAGCCGTTCTAGGAGCGCGCCGAACTTTATTTCCCTGGCCCAAGCGTAAGCATGGACCCACAGATTGAGACGCCATCCCACTTATTACACCACACATCTGGGTTAGGCGTGGCGCCCATCTCCCACTGATATAACGAAGGCTCAAAAACTCTGCTCCAATATTCGCGTGAAAGATCTATCTGGGGAACATGAGCTAAATGACACAACCAGTTGACAGGACCTACCAGTCTACAAGGGATATCAAGTCCTCTGCAAACGCGTTGAACATCTTCCCAGTCTTTCTCCCATTCACACCCTTTGTCCGTTCCAGATTCGTCCCTGGTATCCCAGTTGCGCATATAAACAGCAGAGAGATCATAATCCTATTGGATTTGCGTCAGCTTTGATACAAATTCCTGAAGCCTCACGGACCTCTTCTGCCAATAGACATGCAGTTACCGAAGAGTCTACCCCGCCAGACATACCAACGACAACTGGAAAGAGGTTAGTCTACGAGTGAGAATCAGATATCGTGCCAACCTTTGTCGCCTTTTCTTGGAGTGAAGGCATGAAATGATCGAGTCAGGTACCGCGCCATAAACAAAGCGTGACGCCAAACAGAGCCAAACGCGTCGCGTGTTTGTTTGTCTCCCACGGCCCGAGACAAGACACCTCCGGAGTCGATGGCAGCCGCATCCCGTAAAAGCAGCATCGGCCGCGCAAGACGAAGTCTTCAAAAGGCCCACATTCCTTATCGCGGAGACAACCCAGCAGTCGGGAAGAAGACAGGCATTGCTGTCCGCAATGTTGACCGCAAGTCCGATGGGTTTGAGCCCTTCGAGGAAGTCATGCAGCAGGCAGACAAGCGGACGCCGCCTCGGCTTGTCAAGGCTCCCCGGAAGAAGAAATCAATTGCAGCAGAGGAAGGCCAATTCGATGAGAATGGGGAAATGTCCATGGAGATTGATAACAGTGCGCAATGCATACAACAGGATCATTTTGGATTGCTTACCGTAGTACCAGGTCCCATGCCATACTTTACAAGCGCAAAGCAACCGTCTACCCCGACGACCGCCGGCCGGGTCATGTCGACGTCGCGCATAGTGGCACGTACGCCTGAAGTCGATTTTGACAGCGTCCCTTCACCAAGACGCCGCTCGCAAGGTCGGAAATCAGTTGGACGACCAAGTATTGGGTCCTCTAAATTGTCTATTGCGTCGACCTCACGGTACTCCTCTCCCGAAGTTGACGCTATTGACGATATCCTTCGCAACGGTGCTAGCAGGAATGGTGTCAGTCAAACACGCTCCTCCGCACAGCACAGCTCTCCGGACAACACCAGCTTTTTGCAGATGGACGAGGACGATGGCGACGACGATGACGACGACGAGGGAAATGAGCCATTCCAGGAGCCGGACATACCATACACTGTGCCCGAGCCTGAGGAGGTATCTCCCCCCAAAACTGAAGCCAAACGGAGTAAAAGACAAGTCGAAGAACAACGAGAGGCAGCATTGCCTGACACTCGTCATGACTATGACTTGCAGATGGACCAGGACGATGATGATGACGGGGGGAACGAGCCATACACCGCGCCCGAGCCTAAGGAGGTATTTCCTCCCAAAACTAAAGGCAAGCGAAGTAAAGGACAAGACGAAGAGCAACGAGAAGCGGCTTTGCCTGACACTCGTCATGATAGTCCGGAAGAGGACCCCGAGGAGGAAGAACAAAGGATAGAATCAGAACCTGAACCAGAGCCTGAACCAAAAACGAAGTCAAAGGGTAAAACCAAAGCACCTCAGGATAACTCAGAACGGCCACAGAAGCGCTCAAGGAAGGAAAATAGACGTAAGTGACGTTCATTGTCCAAGTGTTCGTTCCAATGATATGTCAACAGCACAGCGAGAGGGTATACGAAGAAGTGCTCGAGAACATATCAAGCCTCTCGAGTGGTGGCGCGGAGAGCGCTACGTTTATGGTCGATGCGCACCAACTGGGTCACCTGTGTATGTCCCCCAGATCAAGGAGATCATGCGGATACCGAAGGATCCAGTCGTTCCCCTTGGCTCAAAACACAAACGATCATCAGCCCGGGGCCGCAGTAAGAGTAAGGTGGTCGAGCAACCGCTAGTCATGTACAATCCCGAAGAGGGCTGGGACGAAGCGACTTCGGATAAAGGTGTAGTACTTGATTATCCTAGTGGCACAGAGAGGCTGCGGCGTAAGCAAATTCGGCCTTTTTCTTTACCTCATTTTTAACACCAAACAACAGAGATCACATTTACCAGCCAGATGTTTCGGCCACAGTTAGCTGCAAACAATGAGTGGTCATACCAGAGAGTTTTTGGCGATAACGAGTTTATCGCTGCTGGTCAATTAACTATCCCCGTAGCAGGTCGAAAACCGAGTAAAATCACAAGAGACAATACATATGTACGTTTTTAATCGCCCATTGGTCACGATTAACGTGATACATAGATATTCTACATTGCCGAGGGTGCTGTCAATTTCAAAGTCCACGATACAAGTTATGTGCTAGCTACAGGAGGGATGATAATGGTACCGCGGGGTGAGAAATGTTGAGCTTTGACGAGTCTATTGTGTGACGCTATTTCTGTTTGGCAGGGAATACTTACTATATTGAAAACATTGCTGACCGTGAAGCCAAGCTCGTATTCACCCAGGCTCGCAAATTAGCACCAACAGAGGAGGAAATCGAGCATCAACGGGTGGCCAACAATCGTCGTTCTATCGAGTCAGGCATGCAGTAGTGAGTATGTCACGCATATTATCACGACCAAAGTACTGACTCGCTTGACAGATCGTCTTGGGCATTCTCTTATTCCCTGCACCTTCCGAATTGTTATTCGTAATGTACCTAATGCACTGTATACCTAACATCCTACAAGTCTTATCGCATTTGCATTCTTCCAAGCATAATTGACAGAGCACAAACAGATGTATGGGCATGGATGCGAATTTTTGAACATCAACAACTAGTATTCAGTTACAGCTGCACACTTATTACTAAGGAACGTTTTTCGTAATACCTCTGCTGTGGACCTTCATACAAACCCAGTTCATGTTGCTTTGGTCTTCAAGTCAACTGCTACATCTATGGTTCCAACATTATTCTCTCGGCTTAGCCCTTCGTAATCCAAAATCATCCTATGTGAGTCGTTGTCCAATTACAACGAAAGCCAGTGTGACAGGTGTGACATTCCTTCTTTATTTTCAACCACCACCTACATTTTTCCTACCCAAAGGTGATTTTTGACTGCAAAAGGATTGGATCTCCTCACACATTTGTTAGACAATGACAGATCATCTGCACCAAAATAGTGGTTTTTTTTCCAAGTCCCAAACTGTTTTGGTGATGAGTAGCCAACTCATGGAAGTTCATGGAGACATGGTTAGCAATTATTTGTTGCAAATGAGCATTCTCAGGTTACTACAGAGTCTACAGATCATGAATCACTCATGTTTTCCTTCTCTTCCTCCTTTGCCACCTATGAAACATTCCAGTGCCTTTTTTTCAGGTTGTTATTCATATCTCCAAAGGCTGAATGACTATTTTAGCTCTGATTCAGGACTGCAAAGAAAGTCATTCCTCTTATATGGCATGGGAGGGATTGGTAAAACTCAAATTGTGCTCAAATTCATTGAACAAAATGCTCAATTGTGAGTGTATGAATAAATTTAACTGTCATTACCATTTGACAACATGTTTCAGGTTTTCTGATACCATTTTCTGGATTGATGCTTCTTCCACAGAGACCATTGATCTCAGACTCAGGCAGATTGCTCAAGCAAACAATGCCCCTTCTGAAGCCATAAACTCAGCTGCTTCTGCTCTGCAATGGATTTCTCGGAGAGAGAACTGGCTCATTGTATATGATAATGCAGATGGAGGACCTGAGATAGTTGAAAAATTCCTCCCACCAGGGAATAGGGGAAATATCTTGATAACAAGTAGAAATCACTTACTGAAGAGGGTTACAATGGAAAGAAATTCTCTGGAAATTCTTGAAATGGGAGAAGGAGAGGCTATTTCCTTGTTATTGCATTCAGCTATGCTGAATGAGACATCTGAGTACACCAGATTGTTGGCTGGAGAGCTTATATCAAAGCTGGGAGGCATTCCACTTGCCATTGATCAAGCTGGATCATACATTCATTCTTGTGGATGTAGCATTGCTACTTATCTGGAGTTATATTCCAAGTATCAGCACAAGCTTATGTCCAGTCTTGATTTCAAAGGAGCATCAGATTATGGAAAATCTACTTATATGACATGGGAGATCTCTGTGCAAGAAATTGAAACTAGGGCAGAAAATCAAGTAGATTCCAGGACTCTTGGGGCTCAGTGTGCTGTTTTACTGTTAAAGATCTTTGCATTCATTCACCATGCCAACATACCAGAACAATTGTTTGAGAATGCAGCTGAGAATTACAGGCAAACAGACATTCTTGAAGCAGACATTAGACTTCCACTATTAGCAAGGTTGTTGGATAAGGAAATTTTGTTCTTGAATGAAGAGGATGAATGGGATGAGATACAGTTCAAAGCAGGCATTCAGGTCTTGATTGCATTTTCTCTAGTTAAGGGTAATGATGATAATTCCAAGATCAGACATTGTTGATTATTACCACAAAGCAAAAGCATTGTTAACTTGTTCAGTACCATCTCATCATGGTTTTGATAAGTATGTGTTTTGTAGATTGCTCACTCCACATATCACAGCAAACTATCTATATGGATTGAAGTTGAAGATTAAAAAAGTCTACTATGATGATGAAAATATGAAATTTGCAGATGTCTTTGAGTGTATGGGTAGTTGGGATCAACTAGAACAGCTGTTAACAGAAGCAACAGACCAAAGAGAAAAAATGCTTGGATCAGACCACCCATATACACTCAGGAGCATGGCCAATTTGGCAAACACATACAGGTATCAAGGAAAGTGGGATTGGGCAGAGGAACTTGAGTTGGATGTGTTGAAGGCATCCAAAGCAAGATTGGGACCAGACCACCCAGACACACTCAGTATCATGGCTGATTTGGCATGCACATTCAGGTATCAAGGAAAATGGGATGATGCAGAGAAACTGGAGTTGGATGTTTTGAAGGCATGCAAAGAAAAATTTGGACCAGACCACCCAGACACACTCAGCATCATGGGCAATTTGGCATCCACATTCCAGAATCAAGGAAAGTGGGAAGAGGCAGAGACACTGCAGTTGGATGTGTTGAAGGCATGCAAAGAAAAACTTGGACCAGACCACCTGAACAAACTCAGGAGCATGGCCAATTTGGCATCTACATATATGTATCAAGGAAAGTGGGACAATGCAGAGAGACTGGAGTTGGATGTGTTGAAGGCACGCAAAGAAAAACTTGGACCAGACCACCCAGACACACTCACCAGCATGGCCAATTTGGCATTCACATATCGCAATCAGGGAAAGTTGGATGAGGCAGAGAAACTGGAGTTGTATGTGTTGAAGAAATGGATTTGGACCAGGCCAGACACACTCAGGAGCATGGGGAATTTGGCATCTACATATCAGAATCAGGGAAAGTTGGATGAGGCAGAGAAACTGCAGTTGGATGTGTTGAAGGCACACAAAGAAAAACTTGGACCAGACCACCCAGACACACTCACCAGCATGGCCAATTGGCACACACATATAGGTATCAAGGAAAGTGGGATGATGCAGAGGATCTGCAGTTGGATGTGTTGAAGGCACACAAAGAAAAGCTTGGACCAAACCACCCAGACACACTCACAGCAGGGCCAACTTGGCATGCACATATTGGAATCAGGGAAAGCTGGATGAGGCAGAGAAACTGGGGTTGGATGTATTAAATGCACACAAAGAAAAACTTGGACCAGACCACCCAGACACACCTAGGAGCATGGGCAATTTGGCATGCACATACTGGAATCAGGGAAAGTTGGATGAGGCAGAGAAATTGCAGTTGGATGTGTTGAAAGCACAAAGAAAAACTTGGACCAAATCACCCAGACACTCTCACCAGCATGGCCAATTTGGCACACACATATAGGTATCAAGGAGAGTGGGATGATGCAGAGAAACTGGAGTTTGATGTGTTGAAGGCATGCATAGAAAAACTTGGATCAGATCACCCAGATACACTCAACAGCAGGGCCAATTTGGCATCCACATATTGGAATCAGGGAAAGTTGGATGAGGCAGAAGAACTGGAGTTGAATGTGTTTAAGGCATGCAAAGAAACACTTGGACCAGACCACCCAGACACACTCAACAGCAGTGCTAATTTGGCATGCACATATTGGAATCAGGGAAAGTTGGATGAGGCAGAGAAACTGGGGTTGGATGTGTTGAAGGCATGCAAAGAAAGACTTGGACCAGACCACCCAAACACACTCATCAGCATGGGCAACTTGGCATGCACATACTGGAATCAGGGAAAGTTGGATGAAGCAGAGACACTGCAGTTGAGTGTGTTGAAAGCACACAAAGAAAAACTTGGACCAGACCACCCAGACACACTCACCAGTATGGCCAATTTGGCACACACATATAGGTATCAAGGAAAGTTGGATGAGGCAGAGAAACTGGAGTTGGATGTGTTAAATGCACACAAAGAAAAACTTGGACCAGACCACCCAGACACACTCACCAGCATGGCCAATTTGGCACTCAATGGTATAAAGGAGAGTGTGGCAATGCAGAGAAACAGTTGGATGTGTTGAAGGCACACAAAGAAAAACTTGGACCAGACACTCACTTACTAATTGAGGCCTCATGATGGGTAAGTTTCAAATTGAGGAAAGATGAAAAAGAAACTCAGGGATATGTCCAGATGAGATGATTTTCATGTATAGTTTCAATGTGATTGGCAGAATGAACAGGATATTATGCAATCAGTAAGCTACAACTGCAATAGTACCACAGTACCTGTCCCAGTTCATCAAGGCATCCTCAACAACGAAATGCGCAACGTCTTTCCTCGAAACTGTATATCCAGACAGCTCCTCTCCACCCACCTTATATGGCTTCTTTTCCACCTTCCCACTCGCTTGGTTCTTATCCGCCATACAGTCACCGTCCGTCAACAATGCAGGACGGACGATGAGGATATTTGCAAATGTCCCAAACTTGGGTAGACCCTCACTGTTCTGCCAATCCTGGCCCACGATGTCCTCGCGGGGCTCGGGCGCATCAGCAGGCCATGGGCGTCCCGTGCAGTGGAACAGCAACCGCTCTGCGCCCAGTTTATCGTTGTGCGGCTGCTCGAGGAGGTATGAGTACAACGGGCGCATCAGAAGCGGGAGTGATCGGTGCGACGAGGGGGTTAGGCCCGTGGACGTAATGACGATCATTCGAGGCCAGCTGGGATTTGTCTCGGATGGTTTGGGCATCGTCGTGAGGGTGTTGAGGAGGCACTGAGTACATAGGTTGGGCGGGTCGATGATCGCGCCCTTCGTGATGTGGAATTTCGGGGTGCCGCCTGCAGGCGAGTGTCAGAATGGACGGAGGAGCGTTTAAGAAGCTGGAGTCTCCTCACCGACGGTGAACAAGACCGTATCGACGGGTCTGTCTCTCCCGCTCTCTTCCCAAGCGCGTTGCACGTCGTCCTTGACGAGTCCGTCGCCTTTAACGAGGCGCGCTTTTCCAGACTGGATATGACTCTGCACGATTTCGTCTTTATCAAAGACGGCCGTAGAGCGAAGAAGGAATGTCACTGTCGCCCCAGACGCTGGAAAAGGGTTACAGTATTAGGACAACCCGAGTAGGTTCTTGCGATAAAATGAATGACTTACCGAGAGCCTGATGGCTGCATGGTAACCAATGTTGCGCGAACCACCGAGGACAAGTACGTTTTCCGACATGCAGGATGTGGTCAATGAAGAAAGGCCGCACGTGTGCTGAAACACAGCCTTTTATTCTTTCATTCTTTATTAGTGTCTCAGACGTGTGCACGTCCGACGGAACTTTGAGAGCGGTGCTGCCGCAGTGCTCGATCCCATCAAATTATTGTCGTTTTCACATAAGCTGACGTAAGCAATATTTCAAAAAAAAAACCGCGCGACGGAAACGAGCATACTCCTGGAGTTCTCAGCCAAATTAGATAAAAAATAGCGGAATAGAATAGGAAAAATCAATGCTTTATACCTATGTCGAACCGAGCAGGGAAAGCAAACATCTCGAGAGCTCAGTATTGGTGTGATATTCGGTCACCACTTAGTCACAGAAAACTCTGTTTATCGAACATGGTGTCAGGCCAGTCAGTCCACCCCGAGATTCAATGGGTTATTGTGCGACTCTCAGGACTCCGGCTCTCCAAGGAAGACATTTCGTACGGTACAGGAGTGTCTATCAGAGCTATTGAACGCATTCTGTGTCACTTCCGGATCATGGGAACATCCAAGAAGCAAAAGAGCGAAAGAGAAGAGACCGACAAGTGCGCGACATTGATATTGATGTTCGTATTCATTGTACACCTGTGCGCCAGCAACTCATGACTGATAGATTCTCTTCGGAACAATCAAACAAATGCCAGACATGTATCTCGATGAACTGCAAGAGATGATGACTGTCACCCGCGGGTACACATTTCCAAGTCAACAGTCTGGCGATACTTGAGGTCTGGAGGGTTACATTGAAAAAGTATGTACGAGCATGAATTGTATTCCACCATAAGATTGACCTCCTTGGCAGCTTACCAAGACCGCAATTGAACGCTCAAGTGAAAAGCGGCTTGACTACCACAGTCGAATCAGTCACTACCAACCAGAGCAACTTGTCTTTGTTGACGAGAGCTCTGTTGATCGTCGAACTGCTTACAGGGGGCGTGCATGGTCTTTCCGTGGTACTCAAGCGCAAAGAAAGGCTTTTTTGTTCGGGACGACGGTAAGTACTAAGCATGCCTTGTCTATAAAATATTGATGCTCATACTGCTCGTCAAGCTTTTCGTGCTCCCTGCTATATCTTTGGAAGGCATCCTACATTGCGAGATTGCAGAAGGCTCTTTCTGCACGGAGACATTCAAGTATTTCATTAGTGGCTTACTCAATCACATGCAGCCATATCCAGGCCCAAATTCAGTAATTGTTATGGATAACTGCCGAATACACAAGCATCCCGACATCATGGAAATCATTGAATCAAGGTATGTAATTACATTTGACGTTGTGACAGGAGATAACCAGACGCTCATCAGAGGCATGCGCTATGAATTCCTCCCACCTTACTCACCCGATCTCAATCCAATTGAGCTCGCCTTTTCAAAAATGAAATATAGCCTGCGGCGAAATGGCGAATATGTGCGTATGGCTATGACAGACCTGACTGATCAAGACATATATGTAACATTACTCCGAGCACTCTATACAGTCTCCCCTCAGGACTGTCAAGGTTGGTTTGCACATTGCGGATACTTCTAGTAATTCGTACATCTGTAGTTTCAAGCACAAAGATAAATATGTGTGTCTGATATGTAATTGTATTGTCTAGTTCCAGTTTGGCCTCTCCTTGCCTCATGCGACCCAAGAAGCCTAAATCTGCGCCAGCGAAGGCCACTGCTGAGACTGAGAAGAGTAAGTAAAATAGAATATCCACCACGAACAACCATGAAATGCACTACATGCCACAGCTGCCCTCTTGGTTGATGGTACTGCCAAGCCCGTAAAACGAGTGGCATGTACACGGTGCAAAGCTCGCAAAATTCGATGTGAATGGGTCGGTGATACCTGTCAAGCATGCTTGACTGCTAGGCCACAAGTCAGCTGCGTAGCTGTGGTGAACCAGACAAGTAAAGCCCCTACAAAGCACAGTACTCGTGGCCAAAGCCTTCCACCTCCACCTCCACCTCCGACTGCCATCTGTCAACCCAATTATTCTGCCCAAGTCAGTAATGCTGACTCCTCAATGACTTGGGCACGAAAGCGTAGCTATTCGGAAACAGGCGACAGTGGTATCCAGCTGCGTGCGACCCATATCCGCAAGAACCCCCACTGGGCCTCTGGCTCAGATAATGCTTCAAGCACTGCCGCTTCATCTCTTACAACCAATAGTGTCACAACTTTGCAGATAATAGAGGAACTTGATGAAGACGAAGATTTGCATGGTGTTCACATTGACGATGACGTGGATTGCATGTCTCACCTTTGCAAAATAATCAGTGAAAAGCATGACTATGACATTGGATCACTTTCTGGCAGTGAATCTGATGTTCAAAACGATGACGACGCCATGGATATCGGCTCTGAGTCTCGAAGTGATGACATGGGTGCTAAACACCAGAAACCGTCAAGCTTGCATAGACAGGGACAGCTCAGAGGACTGGGGCAGAGACAAGGTCGAGGACGGGGTCAAGGACAAGGGAAAGGGCAAGGGCGAGGACGAGGACGGCCAGCTGTAGCTGTATCAGAGGAGCCTGGCTCAGATTCGGAGACTGATCCTGAAACATGTCGTGAGTCAGCAAGACAATTACTATATCAAATACTGATATTATAGCATAGCCTTCAAAATTCCTTGCACCGTAAAGAATCTTGATGGTAGCAATAGTCCGTTTGAGATCAAGTCAATGGACAGTCTTGAGGACATTCGATATACAGTTGCGAAGAAGTTAGGGAGGTTCCCAGATGCTGTGCAGCTGCGCTACAAGTTAGACAGTGACAAAGTCAAAATGGCAGCAACTTCCATTCAATCAGACGAAGAGCTCACTATATTCATGCAACGGATGAGACCCTATTTTGTACCTCAGCGACTTGCTAGTGGAAAGATCTCACAAAAGGCACTCAAACAAGTTATTGTTTGCTTTGAGGATGGGGCAGATGAAAGGAGAAAAGCAGAGAGCTCATCGGTTGGCAAGGGAAAGAAGGCAACAGTACGTTTTTCACGTTTCACATACATGATATGTTGTTGATCAGGTGATATCGCCATTCAGAAATCTGTGAATGGCTCATCAGTTTCAGACGCTATGTTAGACGACTTTGGAGTACGGCGCAAAAATATTATCCAGGAACTACAGAATGCATGGCGCTGTGAAGTTCATTCAAAGGATGGCAAAGATGTATGGTGCTATACAGAACCTCCGGCTACAATCTGTTTTGCATTGTCCATACCGGATATTGGGTGTTGGGCAACAGAGATTGTGAGTAGTACCTGCTATACTATTCTGGACGAACGTTGAAGATAAGCACCCGATAAGATCAACAATGGGGCAAGTGTTGAAAAGAAACCTGATGCAGTGAAACTCAATTTTGCGAGACCTCGTGGACGACAGCCTAGTACAAGCCTGAAGCCTACAGACGAACCTGTTCCAAATCCATATCATAGTCATGGTTACCCAATGCCTATCATCTACGTTCAACCGCCTCCAGCAGCGCCAGCAGGCCTGGGCCAAAGCATGACTGCCACGACGTTGTCAACAAACGCAACCAGTAACTTCCAAGTACCGTCCAGCATTGCAGCTCCATTGACGACGCCGACACCATCCAACAAGATTCTTGATATCATTCAATGGTTTCAACTGCTCAATGATAACAAATCACGCAATCAGAATAACCTGCCATTTGCAGAATACGGAGTGATACTCAAAGATATGGGCTTCAATCGCATTACTCAACTCTCACGAGACTTCTTTGAAGTCAAAGACTTACAAGAATGGCTGAGCGTCAGGCCAGGTACTGCAGTCATGATCATGGACTACGCAAAACAGGATGTTATGAAATTTATAGCTGCTGGAGGTGTCATTGACTAATATTTGAACCGTAGTTTAGTCTTAGCTAGTCAGAGTAGCTAGTCTGGTCAATATACAGTTATCCCGTTGAGTTTCTAGGCAACTATGCTTGCACCGGAGTCATTGCGATGGGTAGCTGTGGACTGTAGGAACGACGATCCTGAAATCCTTGATACCCTTACCCGGTCCATCACAGACATGAAGTATTAATTTTTGCGATTCTATTCCGCTATTTTTTATCCGATTTGGCTGAGAACTCCAGGAGCTATGCTCATTTCCGTCTCGCGGTTTTTTTTTTTTTTTGAAATATTGCTTACGTCAGCTTATGTGAAAACGACAATAAATAAACATTAAATAAATAAATAAATAAATAGGATGGCATGCGCTTTTTTAGAACGCAAAAGCAAAATCAAGTGTCATAGGACCATGGGTGCCTCCCTGCACTCCAAACATCCTCCCATTCGCCTTGTTGTCATCTACAAAATTCCCAAAGCCTGGCTTGTCACGACCGGTATTGTCTGCGCAGGCTCAAAATGAACTTTAGACCCACTTTTGATTGGCGTCTGGCCACGTCTGGCAATTTCTCGCCACGTCTGGTGAGGTCTGATCACTGAGGCCCTGCTCCAGTTCTCTCCAAGGTTTAGACGATAATGCGTCACAAATCCTGTTGAAGTAGAATGAGTAATAGGATCAGAAAGTGCATGAGCACGCCCACCTTACATTTGCTTGCTTTTGGAACAGCGGTCCGAAAGCAGTACTATAAGCTTGATCTTCTTTGGTAGCCTGCCAGACTCCATTGACGCTGAGACTGAATGTTGGTCGTCAGTGTCAAAAAAAGATGAAAGGACTGCACATATACCCACTCGTTGATGACGAAGACTTCAAAATCATTTAACTCGAAGCACGATATGGCCGGTACGGCAGCGATTGAGAAAGCCAGTGCGCGCAGGAGGGAGACGGGCATCTCGACCCCAGATGATGAGTACCAAACTCTTAACTGAACGGCGTCATTCCAACTTTTTTTAAAAATAAAAAAAAAGGAACAAAAAATCTTACCTGGTCTGGGTGAAGAGCTTACGGGGAACGATATTGGGGGTCAGATCCGGCCGACCCCCAAATTGGGTGTCGATTCGGTCCTGGACGCTGGTCAGGTAAGGCTTTGGCCTTGGCCTGAAAAGCTCCAAAGGCACCTGTGCCGCCTGTACGATTTCGGCGGGCTCTAGAATCTGAGGCGCAGGATCCATGAGATAGTGATTTAATGAGCTCGAAGGGGAGACGGGGAAGTTCTCCACCATCTGTCGTTCATATACATCCACATACTCTTTGTCTGTTTCTAAAAAGAAGTACCATGACAGCTTTGAATTTCATTCAATCCAATGGCCTCTGCGCTGGACTATGCTCTTTGTCTGAATAAAAAAGACTGCGCGTGTGGAAAGCGGGATCAGACATGCGTAAAGCGGCGTTGCGCCTCCTTGATGAAAACGTCAGTTTTGCTATACAAAAAAGTCATATTTGCGCACCTTCAAGGAACCATCTCTCGAATCCGGCGATCGTTTCTGATTTCATTGAAAGAAAGTTGTGGCTCGACAAAGAGGCCAGCTTTGGCGCTTACTTGGCCTTTGAAGCCAACGCGGCACCCACAAGTCCAAACAAACACGACAATACACTAAATATATTTTCGAGCGCTAATAGAACAGTTGAATCCCAAAGCAGCCGAGTCGGAAATGTGTGTGTAACTCAAAGAGATATAAGCCGTTCGTGAGACATATATTCGACCGTTTCCCGAGGGCGTGCGCATTCTCCACGGCGCCGGGGCAACTGGCCTTTCATCGTTTATTTATACTGGGTGCAGTCCAAAACACAAAATCGCGCGATCACGAGTCCGTTTTTCCTTGTGTTGAATCAACGCTGGCCTTGCTGCTACTGCTCTCGTTCGAGTTGGATTTGGGTGCGTCTGTGCTTGCAGATGGCTGGCCTGCAAGATGCGGATCGATGGAATCGCTGGACACACTCGCCGCGGGTCCGGAGGAACCGGCGGGTGCAGATGAAATTGCTGGATCTACCCTCGCGTTTGGAGGGTAGGTGGAAAAAGGCGGGGGGACTTCGATCGAGCTCCGGAAACGAGCCTCTAAATTCGTTGTGAGACTGATCCCCGTTGGCGGGCGGTGCTGGAGGGTAGGGATGAGGCCCATTAGGAGCAGAGCCTAACCATAAAAACATGAACGGCTAAATATAAAGCAGTAGGGGGCGACGTACCCTGCGAGCCAGAACCTCCGTCTGGGGGAGCCTGAGCTACGGGTCCTTGTTTTTCAGCTGCAAAATGCATACGACGCTACAGAGATTTGGTAAAAGTGATTGGACAGTAGATATGCCCTCACCTGGTGATCCCAATGTTCCCAAGCATCTGCGAGAACGGGTTCGAGAGAAGCCAGCTCCTCATGAGTCATGTGCAACGTGCGCATGAGATGCTGCTTCAGCAGAGGATCACAAGAGAAGGAAAGCAAGAGGGTGGAGGCGAACAGCCGTCCGCCGTTTAGCTGTCCTTGCGGAAAGGGCGGTGGTTGATCATGGCCCATTGGAGGTGGGGGATGAGATTGGAGCTCGGGCGGTAGGTGAAAAGGACCATCGTGTGGTGGAATGCGGTAATCCTCCATGCCAGGAATCATCTCGTTGCCCATATCGAGGCCAAGTTCCCTCATTTTCTTTTGCTTGACGAGTTGGCGATGCTTGCGCTGCCTCTCCCTTGCATTGGCACGGACGCGCTCGCGCCTTGCAAGCTCCTCTGGCGAGAGCTCCTGGCCAACCTGACCAGAGAAGGAGGCGGACTGCCCCTGACTCGTGGAGCCGACCTGGTGGGACATGGGCTGAGGCTGCGGAGACTGCTGATGCTGGTGGTCTTGGGAAGCGGGGGGATATGATATCATGCTTATACTTGCAGCGTTGCGGTCGCGTTCGCGCTTTCTGCGCTGACGCTCAGCTGCCTTTTCGCGCTTGAGTCGCTGACTGGGGGTCTCATTTTCGCGGGGGCGCTTGCGGGTGGGAGAGTCGATTTGTTGGGAGTCCATATTCAAAGCAAACTAATCTATTCTGCTTGACGCTGAGGACGCGACGGGCGTTATGGCAGTGTGACCGCCGCGACGCCTGCAGGAAAAGCGACAGTGACAACTTCGTGACCGACAGTGACGGGAGGTTCAGGAGACGTGGCGTGGGAATCACAAACACCGGAATGTCTCAACTACCCCTCGCCGCACCGAAACCACCGCCGCCGCCCGGCCGTCCCGGTACCCCACCACGTCCCGCACCTCTCTCCACCCAAGCTCAACTCCAAGTGCTTGCTCAACCCCCCGCGTTGCCAGCCACAATCCCTGTCGACGTGACAGCCGCCCCCCAGAGTTGATTGTGGCCCATTCCACCTCCATCCGCGTGTGCCGCACCTCTGTCCCTGACGCCTTTCCAAGTCCCACATGTACGCCTTTAGCAAGCAGTGCAGTCACCAGACTGTCTGCAGTCAATGGCGGCCCAGGAATGCTGCTGCTGTCAGCCACAATATTACACAAAACAATGTAAAACTCACAAACGACGCTGGTCCCACCCGTAAGGGAACTGCCTAGGCATCGTCACCACCACGCTGATCCCGGCTTTGGCAATCTTGTCCGCAATTAAGTGTGCCTCTGCTCCTCCTGCAAATGTCATGCGAAGCCGCACTCCCGTCACTGCCTCGTACTCTCCTTTGACCTTGATCAACGTAGCCATGATATCGGCACTCTCAACATGCACAACAAGTGGTATCTCTCCCTGTACATGCTTCAATCCGCGATCACCAGACAATCTACAGTATCACTCACCATTCGTACGCGATTCCATCCATTTCCCCCAAATTCCTCAAACACCAGCCGCCGCAAAGTTGCAATCTGCGTGCTTACGCTCGCACTCAACGACGGGTCGAGTCGAACGTGCATCGCTGTCTCCTCCCGCAACACAGCACCCCGCTCCAAAGCATGTAATGCTCCGGTATTAAATGCAGTGGACAGTCCGAGCATAAACCCCGTGCCAGCAGGCGCAGATATGGCTGTGCTAACACCACTGCGGTATGCCAGTCTGAACAAGACGAAAAATCAGCAAGGACGAGAGAAACATTATAAACGACTTGCAAGGTATCTCGACCACCGAATTGTAACCCATCCACAGCACGTATGACGGTCTTGTTTCCCATAATATTGGGCACGTTGCCCTCCGTCAATGGGTCTAACACGTTCCCGTCGTTTGTCGTTTCCTCGAGCTCTATTTCCACGAGGCCCAGTGGCGACCCGAATGTCGTCAACGCGGGAACCAACGAACCCCCGTTCAAATCAATCACCAAGTCTTCCACTCCATTAGCGGCACTAGCTTCCTTGCAACAACCATTGTTCTCCAACGCAATCAACTTTGCCATCGCGGAGAACAACTACTTTTTCTTCCTCTTCCTTCACATGGTCATCGTCTTCTCCAAAGACATTCAGAATTGTTCCATTGGTGTCAATCCAAGCGCTCTTGACACGCTCAAACCGGACAGCCTGACCTAGCCTCAGCATGTGCCTTTGGCCTTGCAAGGGCGGTAGGCCATCCCACTTGACAGCCTCTGCCGCTTCGCAGTCCCAGTTCGGCGTCGCCGGCGTCTCCTGAAGCGATTGGGACTTGTAAAGGATGTGTGGATTCTCAAGCTGGGCGATGCCGTCGATAAAGACTTGGGTGGGAGTAGCTCCAAGGGTGAGCGGATGTGCGTCCCAAATGGCGATATCTGTTGCTAGAGTCAGCACATTTCGCAGATTGAGTGTACATGTACATACCTGCATCGTATCCTACAACACAAAATAAATCAATGTCGTGTCTGTCAAATATACTGTTTCTTCCTCACCTGGAGCAATGCTACCTACTCTGTGACCGACACCAGCGGCCCGAGCAGGAACCGTCGTCACGGATGACAATGCCAAATCAGCGCTAAGCCCGTAATAATGGGCTTGCTGAGCCTCGAAAAGGAGATAACGACTGTTGAGCACCGGATGGTCAGACTGGTTGATAGCCACGTCAGACTTTGAAAGCTAACACAGGTGGGCGCATTTACCTTCAGGACGACCGGAATTTGATGCCCAGCCAAAATCTTGGCTGCAAACTCGGATCCTCGATATGCTTCCCGTTTCTTACTGCAATTTGCGTCAGTTCCGTGGAATCACTCCCAGGTTCATATGCTCACTGGAAATTGGAAGCAAAGAGTGCAATGGTCGGTGTCCCGCCCTTTGATCGTCTACCATTAAGTTCTGAAACTATTACACCAAAGCATGACACAAACCCAAGTCTTTTTGAGTAAATCCGGAACGAGGTAGGTTTCGCCTGCGTGATGGAAAGATGCGATGGGGAATTGGAATTCGTTTGATAGCTGGCAAACAATTTGTCAATAGACGAAGACCTATACTATCAGACAGTCCTACGCACGCGAACCATCATGTCAAAATCTACAGCCTGCAAAATATGGGTCAACGTTTTGGGTAAAAACTGGGAAAATGCTCGATATGGACCTCGTAGCAATGCACAGACAACTAAGGGACGTTGAATATGACATCGACATGGGAGAGAAGGCCAATTACATACTTTAACTTTGCCTCTCAGCACATCAACCAACGACTCCCATTGCAAATCTTCTGGAAGTGCGGGAAACTTGCGTTTACCCTTCTTGTTCTTGTGTCCGAAGGCATCTCCCTCAATCACATCCCACTCCCCCGCCTCAACGTGCGTGCAAAACTCGTCTTGCGCGTCTTTAATTTTGCGTGCCTCGTTGTATGCATTTCGAAAATTCCACGCAGCATCCATGCGTGTCTGGCTGTAGCGCCTATCGGGATTTTCACCTTTTTGACAATGTGAGAAGAGGGAAGGTCAGATGGAAATATAAAAGAATTTACCGCATGCGTGTCTAAGGATATAAAGTTATTGTCAGGAAGGGAAAAAAAAGGGCAAGAATGACGTACTTCATGTGTCTCCAGTGGACGTATCCCGATGAAGATGAATTTGGATAGTGCGCCGACTCGGGGGGCTCTAGCAGTTTGGATGACGCAGAGCCTTCAGCTGTGGGACGCAATTTGATAAGAAATGCTTGTCCACCTGTGAAGCCGACTTGAGAGGTAATACTTTTGGTTACACTAACTTCTGACTAACCAATGTTATTTGCACTTCCAGGCAAAATCTGGACTGTCGTGACGCCGCCCGCGATAGTGACCTTGTATGACGAGTCATGTGTGTTAAGCCCATCGATACTGCGTAACCAAGGCAGAATGGGTGCTTTGTGTGAATTCGTGTCGTGGGCACCTAGAATAATGAATTAGATATAAAAAAGAAATTTGAACCACCAGAAATACACACGTACCCTCTAGGATGGGCATGCTGGATAACCCAATGTGCGAGTGCAGATCGACCAAGCCGGGCGTGACCCACTTGCCCCGCGCATCTAGCACTACCAGGTGCTTGCGCGCCTCCGAGCCAGCGGGGACGAACGCGTCCACGACTGCGGGCGGGACGTGTCCAACAGCGAGGATGAGCCCCCTGTCGAGGAGCACGTCGCCGTAGATGGTGAACGTCCCGTTACGCTCGCCCGTCCATATCTTGGCGTTCCTGATCAGCGTCGGTGGAGTCCCGGGGACGTATCGGTCTGATGAGCCCCCACCGCCCTTTCCTCCGCTCCCGCTCAGGCGCGATTCGGGGCGGTAGGACTTGGGAGGACCAGCTGGGGTCCGGATGGATTTACACCGTGCGCGAAGGTAGTGTCGGTGCTTCAACAGGTCCCGTGGAATAGCACGAGGTCTAGAGGGGAATGGGAATGGGAATCGGGATGAAGTAACTTGGACTTGAACCCAGTTGGTGGTATAGAGGAGTGCGGCGGCAAGGGAAAGCGTCAGTAGGAAAACGAGGCGGCGGACCAGCTTGCGGTTGTGGTTGCGTCTCTTCCGGACTCCTCGTCCCTCCCATAGTGGTGATGAGACGGGGCCAGGAAGCGGCTCTTTGGCGTCGTTCATGGCAGGAGCGTACGCTTGTGCTGGCGCAGAAGCGTGTTCGGTAACCACGCGTAATAGCCGATCGGCCATCAAGCTTCAAGCATCAAGCTTGACCCCCTAGTTAGCTTGTGGCATAAGAGTGCAAAGCAGACACAAGTCACGCGTAACGGACTCCAAAATCAATTCATGACCCCGGGCTATACCGCCAAATCCTCAAAAGCGATTGCATTTAGAATCCAATTGCGCGATATTCCGAAATTTCGTGCAGCGCAACCCAGTAAGCACGGAATGACATTTGACTTTTATTTGCGGCATTGGAGGCTGACCCACTTTTCCGTCATATATAATCAGACCAGTTTGCCTTTGCTCCTCTTGTTGTCCCTTGCCTTCTTCCCACTACCACCACGTCGAGTTACCCATTTACTCAAGCGACAACCCTTAATCTTACCAACAATAGCAACAGTAACCATGCCTCAACCCAATAACGTTTCGAGTAAGACGCCATCGTTCCTCGTCGTCGTCATTGCGAGCAATGTCTCGTATACCTCATTCAATCCAGACGTCCCTCAGATGCTCCAATCTACCGGAAGGGTTGTTTTTGGTTTCTATATACCAAAGTGCACTTAAGCCTCTTATCGGCCTCTCGATGTCAGTTCAACGGGAATGTAACGGAACCGTCAGAAAGTATAACAACAAAGATCTGGATAACGTCTACGAGCGAAAAGAACTGTTTAACTGCCAACGACGAGGAAAAACGCCTGGAATAGCGAATAAAAACAAGCAAAAAACTGAATAACGACAAGCCAAAAAAAAGAATAACAATCATAGACAAAAACAAAGAACGCGCATACCAAAAGAAAGCAAGCAAAGATGTCCACGATCGGACGATTTTCGTTCATGCCTAGGTATTATTGACGCGTCGACAATGATTGACGCGTATCATCATACCTGGCTTTAACATCATGAATTTCAAGCCCTTGTCAATGGGGTGTATCGAGTGACCTGGCTTTGAACGACTGCCCGTAAGAAGCTAAATCGCCTGGTCGAGTTATCACTTTTGCCATATGACAAATTTACCACTCTATCTAGCTAACAACGGATATTGCCACGATTGAGATGGCATAACCGGCCCAGATCGGTACGCACCTACCATCTGAACCGGGAGCTATATTCAATGGAACGGATACTAAGGCTATGTTTAGCTTTGGGCCTAGTAAACTTTTTGACCCATCATAAGTGGAAACGTGATCACCAAGCAACTAGCCATTTCCCTGATGTCATGATACCAAGCCCTCATTGAGGTGTAATAGTTGTTTCCTACAGAGTACTGTTCTGTTTGAATCATGTATGGAGTTCTTGATGCGACAGAAGGTGTTGCGACGTATCGCAAATAGAGATGGAAGCATACACATGGCCTTTACGGACGAAATCTGACACGCGACCTTTACGGACACGATCTAGTACAAGCAGCAGATTACATACGTCAGACAATGGAAATGCTGGTTGATGAATCGATGCGCTGGCAGAAGGCATCTTTTGATTTTAGTGCCCGGGATTTGCTGCTGTTGATTCGGGCAAAGAATCCTCTTCCCTTGCTGAAACATCTTGATCTGTGGTTTCTGGATTCAGGCAGTGAAAAAAATAGCTAATGCAGTACTACGAGGTATTTCAGAATGCCTCGTCTTTGGACGTCGTGTCGATTCGCTCCCTTGTCGATTGGAAGTTCAACTTGTTGCGTTTGAAGGACATTTCTGTTTACGTGCTGCGTTCTGCAGCTTCCGACAAGTTCTTTGCCGCTCTAATGCGGATGACAAAATTGGAACGGCTTCAGTTCGATTGCGTACCCTGTTATGTCATCCCTTCTGGCACCATTGTCCTTCCCAACCTGACCAACTTAATTTGCGAAGTTGATTTGCTGCGCTGGAGGTCCTCTATGTCGATCATGACATATATGACACCAATGACATTGTATTATCCTTTATATGCAGGTCCTCATGCGACATGAAAATCTCGCGTCTCGGTATAGCATCAGCCCAAGCATCAACAGTCCTAGAGATCATCAAGTATACACCCCAAATAGTCCATTTGGATTTGATGGAGATTGACGACGTAGGGGACGTCTTCAAGCAGCCTACCATACCGACAAATTCCGCGCAAGGACCGCTAGTAGCATGCCACTTATTATCATTGCGGTACAGTCTTTTCGAGAACGATTCTGACGTCTGTTGTCGGATCTGATTTCGCCCAGAACCATCATTAGCACAAGTTACAATTGCGGCTGCAAGAGACTGCAGAAGTTGCAAATGTCTGGGTGTGCCCTAGGACGCACAACATAACGTGATTATGGTTCAGCACGTGGTTGAGGTCGGGAGAAATGGTCAGCCTCATTCCTAAAGGCCTAAAGCCAGCACACGAAATTGCAAAGGCGGCGTTCATGCACAAAATCATCTCCTATCAACCCCCACCCCCCCATTATCTTTGCTAAAGGTCAAAGGCGTTGAATCAGGAATGAACTTGAAGCGAGTGTTCATGTAGTTGTTGCATACAATTGGACTGGACAAGGACTAGCACTGCTTACTTACTGGGTCACTTACGGGCGATGCCAAGACCAGGGTAATGAATATTGTTGCAATACCTACTTGTGATCTACGTCAGCATGGGCAGGCACCCAAGCAAATATGTATAGGACCGTCCAATAGACTTATGACCGGATGGGACCGTATGATACTATGATGTCACCAGGACGCAATGCATGAACAATAAATGAGCTCAGAGTCTTTCTTTTGATCTTATGAACCAAAGCGAAAAACACGTTGACTGCCCCACGGTCATCGATTCCCGTCAAAATTCAAATATATTTAATTCGCCCCTTGTCCATGCTGGCAAAAAGCATGCCGTATCCTGTCTCTCTACCGATGATTATCATATTATGCTGGATGCACGGGATTCCCGTCACCCCAAATCCCAACCTTACGTTAGTTAAGATGTCCAATCTAGAATTCTAACCGGGTCCCAATTTACTTCCCATCACAATGTTTCCACATCTTGACATAGTCCCTGCACAGGTTGGTCTAAGGAAACTTGCGATAACGGTGGACAGGACAGGACACTTACACCACCATACCTCTATCAGCTGGATTTGTCGGCCAGGTACGGTACCATTGGTTATGAGCCTTGGCGAAGTCAAGCATAGGGTCTGCATAGCCTCGCTGTCAACCGATCACACAATCACATGGAGCTGAGAACGTACTGGTACCAGAATTTATCCACGGTTTGTTTCCTTGCCAGTCAGGGAACCAGCCGTTGGTTGAGCCCACCGCCACGTTCATGATAAGATAGAACTCTATTTGATCGAAGGGTTCAGGGTGGAAACTCGTGCCAAACCATGCGTTCATACCTTGATCAAACGGAGCCGCGTTTGTCCTATTTGCCCACGGGTTTTGCAAAGGTTCCACGGTCGAGCCATTCACAATAACGCTCGGGAAGTCTCCACGCTTGAAAAATGGTTTGTTGAATGATATGTCCAGCAACGTGTGTAGCCGGGAATCAACATAGACCCGCCTGAATGACAGTGTGCAAAAATATTTATGATGAAATGAGCCACATACAGGAACGATTCCGTCCATTCCAACGCGTATGTGTGGAAGCCACTTCCAAACGACTTTCTACGATCGCTCCACCAGGAATATGTCTTGCTCACGCTATTGAGCGCCATACTTGGCCCCCAGTTCAGAGAACCCTGTACGTAATTTGAACCCCTTAATTAAAGCAGTAGAAGTATGTATGAGCTTAAGTCAGATAGCGGGGGAAGAGCGAACCTCGCCGTGTACCGGATTCCGTTCCCACGAGATTCCACCATGTCAATTTCCCCTATCAAAAATTGAGGGAAGTTTGCGAGCAAGTGAGAAAAAACACACCGCTTCGAGGCCACGGTCCGTAGACGCTATCAACCGGCAACATCCAAATGGCAGGCCACATCTTTTGGCGCGGCGATCAATGACCGCCTAGAGAAGATATAATCGAGAGACCTACCCAATCGCTAAAAATGAACGTGATCATCAGTTTGATAAATTGCTTCAGTTTGAGGCTATCCTCACCCGTTTGGCATCTTCGCTCTGATCTCAACTCGTCCAAACTTGACACTTGCCGTTTTCCTGGTCGTAACACGGGCGCTTTGGACAGGATTGATCACGGTGCCAGCGGTCGTGTTGCTAACGGCGCTACAGGAACGGAGATATGATGCTTCATCAAACGTTTGGGCGCCATTTTGCGTAATGTAGCCGTTGTTCGGCTGAGTTTCGTTGAACGTGCATCCTGTTATGTTGTAAACTGACCCGTTGAAGACGGCGTCCCAACCGATGTTATCGGCCGTCAGAGTTGGCACGATATGGAGGAATCCGTTTTGTACATAGGAGTTGTTCGTAAATGCGGTGGTCATCTCGAATTCGCCGTTTCTAGGATCGAAGATTAAGTCATCCCTTGTCAAAACTGCGTTTAGAAATAGCATTACCCGAAACCATCCATATTGACTTCTCGTTCGAAAGTTCCATTTGACCCGAAGACGGCATCTTCACTGTCGAAATTCTCTTCGAATACAAGGCACAGTGGTTGACGGTCGAGCTGTGCATGTGCGTATTTGAAGTAAGATTGCACGACACCTCCTGCCAGACCTAAGAATAGCATGAAATATGTGAGGAAATAGGCGACTCTGGCACGACGAGGGGGGTTTTCCGCCCAAGGCTTCGCGACAGGGACATCTTCTGGTATCAGATAAGAGGGCATGCGTAGGGCTTTTGGTTTAGAGGGTGGGGTGCCCAGAGGCAATGATGGCATGCTGAATTGAATGTTAGAACGAGAAGAAAGAGGTCGGGAATTGAGCATTGAACGTATATATGGTTGGTGAGTGGTGGGAGTTGTGCGTGGTATAATTATATTACTATTTGCAGGAGGTTCGCCTTGGGATGAGCCGCTTGTGGAAGGTCGCGACAAGTGATAGCGAACGCCGCTTGAGACAGCATCCATGCCTAGGTCAGCTGCGCTGGCGGAAGGTCGGAACTGGGGCGCAATGGGTTTCGATGACGGATCTGCATCAGCGCTGCTTGGAAACGATACACCAGATGGTGAAAGGTATAACACGCTAGGGGGGCGTGTCGATGTGGGAGTATAAAAAGGATCGTCAAGCACAGGAGAAGGTGAGCGAGAGTCCATTATGTGACTGCAAGGGCAGGTGAAAATCGCGAGCACTATAAGACATCATCTGAGCATGAGTTTGCCGCGGCGTGGAGGTGTGAATGCGGTGCAATCAATCTGTCCACGGGGTAATTTTGGCCGCGTATCCAGGTGGGGTATCGGAGGAATAGGTAAGCGACGACATCCGAGGGCTTCAAAGGGAGATATTGCGGCCGGAGAAACCTAAAGAGCGACGAACAGCAGATGTTCGGCCTACCGTATAAGCATGCTATTATCCCCTTGATAGGGCAGTGCAGGACTGAATCTGCTTCATCCCGTCAATGGACTGTCAAGAAGCAGGTACACGCCACCATCGGTCAGTTGGGTCGCAGATTCAGCGTGAAATTGGGCCGAAATCCTGTCCCGAACAGGACTGTCACTGATCTGTCACGACGTCACTGATGGGTGGAATCCCAAAACGCCTTGCGTCACGAAGGTATAAAGATTCTGTTCGGCACAACATGCCCTGCTGGCACTGCTCCCGCTCCATACGCCGCCCTGCCCGGCTAAATACACACCATGTCCACTGCAGTCATCCAGAACAGTGACTATGACCTCTGGGATGCCTGGCTGCACAGAATATGTAGGGCTCCTCGTGTTATCTTTTGTTCTCAAGCTCACTATATGCGCCCCCTTCAGACAGCGTAACACAGCAGGACAACTGGTTTATGCCCACAGATGATGTTATCGCCACGGGTGTAGCCTTGCGCGTCGAAAATGGCTTCTTCCGAATATTCCCGTACGAAAATCCAGCTCTGATCCCTTTTGAGGCCGCCGTCCGTCGGTTGAATCCAGTAGTGGCTGTCAAAATCAGAGATGCATCTGTCCATGCTGCCATGGCTAGAATTGGCCCCGAGGATCACTGCATGTATATCGATCAAGAGACCCGCATACAGATCCTCGAATCCATGGAGCAACTTCCAGCAGCTGAAAAGGAACAGTGTGCGGCTTTCATTGTAAGGCCTTTTCTCCCTTTTCTTTTGCTTTTCTCTGATCGTTGGCTTGCCAACAGAGAAATGAGCGTGCATTGGTGCTTTGGACATATAGTCTCGAGCAAATCATTCCTCTATACAAAGAATTCGAGGAGAAATTGATCAAGCATATCTGGCGTACCCGTCCGATAGGCATACAACGCTCGGTGACTTCTTCTACCTCCATCGCCGGCTATCAATTCCCACCGTCTGCCCCTTCCTCGAGTACAGGCAACCTCAACGAGAGAGATGGGAGAGCAACACAAGAGAATCAAGGACCTGAAATGAGCGAAAAAACCAAGGAAGTGCTTGAGACCCGAAATCAGAAGAACACCATAAGCAAGTGGTGGAACTGGCGTTTGCAGCCCCAGAGCGATGCTACACCTGATGCGGAGAAAGGGCCCGTGAGCGGTGAAAAGGAGAGAAAAATTGTGTTGATGGGTCCGCTTTATGCAGGATGTGGTGCAGCCTTGGCTCTCTGTGAGTAAATTCGTCGCAGAAAAAAAAACCCTGCTTATCAAAGCCTAGTTTTCTCTTTAAGCGGTGTTGGCATTCTGTTGGAGGAATTCGCTTTAGATGGGAATGCAACTCGTTTTGCTCTGGTAGCGACTTTACCAATAATCTTTTGCATCTCTATCGTAAGTATGCTCATTTATGTTAACATATCTGATTATTGATAATAAATAGTTTTTCTGCTTGCAACTAGTTGGCAACCTTACGCTCATGTTCGTGCCTATCACTTTGCGGGCTATATTATTCTTATCACTTCAACAGTTTAGGTCCCGTTGCACAATATCACGAAAATTCAATGTACTATTCCGCAATTAAGCCAGCGCCCAACCCAGAAGTCGACAACAATCTACCTCACATCACAATTCAAATGCCGGTCTACAAGGAAAGCCTCGAACTTACAATGTCAGTTTATCTATATACTTCTAATAGTCTTCACTCAAACAAAGTATTTCAGTGCGCCATCAGTGTTCTCTGTTAAGAAAGCAATGCAAACCTACGCACGACAAGGTGGGTACCGGATCAACACTTCCAGTTTTCAACCCTGTTAATGGCGGACGGCTAGGCGGGACGTCGGCGATATTCGTCTGTGACGATGGTATGCAAGTTATCTCAGAGAAAGATCGCCAAGAACGTATAGATTTCTATGCAAACCATAATATTGGTTGGGTATCACGACCTGGTCATTCGTCTGCACCGGATGGATTCAAACGAGCAGGTAAATTCAAGAAGGCGAGCAAGTATGTGCCATGTTGATTTCAATTTCGCAAGATGTTGAAAGTTTTGACAGTATGAATTACGGCCTGACTCTTTCTATCAAACTTGAAAAGTTCCTCGCCCAGCTGATTGCTGAGGGTGCTCAGGATACCCTTGACGAGTCATTAGAAGACCGTGCTATGAATATGGCTGCTGAAGAGATGTTTGAAGAAAGTGAGAAAAGATGGAAGCCGTGGTGCTGCAATGGCAAGTCCATTCGGGTTGGAGAAATCGTCCTCATCATCGACTCTGACACGGTGGTCCCTGAAGTGAGTTAAGATTTCCTTGCAATAGAAGACACTAACATTGCGAAAGGATTGCTTCAGAGATGCTGCACGGGAGATGTACGAATCGCCGGAATTGGCCATCATCCAGCACGAATCAGGTCAGTAACTTCGCTACCACGGCAAGGATGGCACACTGAACTGCATCCAAGATGTCATGCAAGTTGCACACCATTACTTTGAGAATGGTATTACGCACTTCACTCGCCGAATTAACAGGTGTATCTCTCTTGGATGTGCCAACGGTGAAGTTGCGCCCTTCGTTGGACATAATGCCTTCTTGCGATGGTCAGCAATGCAAGATGCATCTTTCATAGATTCTACGGACGGCAAGAGGAAGATATGGTCAGAAGCAAATGTGTCAGAAGATTTTGATATGGCTTTACGTCTACTCTTAAAGAGCTACACTTTACGATGGGCAACCTATTCGAAGGGAGCTTTCAAGGAGGGCGTGTCACTAACGGTCGTGGATGAATTAGCAAGGTGGCAGAAGTATGCATACGGTAGGTTCAGAGCAATGATCGAGAATCTGTTGTAACCCGTGTTTTAGGTTGCAATGAAATTATTTTCAACCCTGTCATCAAGTGGTGGCGCCATGGACCCATCAGCAAACAGCTTAGAGGGTTTGTGTGGTCCCGTGCGCCTGTGCACTACAAGATCGGCATGATGTCTTGTATGTGGATTCTCATTGCATGTGTAAATAAGCTTTTGACCGCTCATGCATTCCAAATAGATATGTTTTCGTACTGTAAGGGGAAGCATTCACGCCATGAGCGCCAAACTAACATTCGTACCAGATGGTATCGCGGCCGCTACTATCGGGTCTCTCGCGAACTACTTGCTCCTCGGCATCGGCCCTAACATTGACCAGTTCTACTTGCACAGCTTTGAAATTCTACTCGCCTGCGTCGTTGTCTTTCCTGGTGTAGGAAATGTTGGATACACGCTTCTGGAATACCGGCTTGGTCATCGAGGCTTGCTGGGGGCAATGTTCGAGAATGTTCGGTGGATCCCGTTCTTGTACGTGATATCCAACACTCTTTGATCCACAAGAATGCCAACCCTTGTGCAGCGTGTTCTTCTTTGGGGGCTTGAGTATCCATTTGTCGACTGCCATGCTGGCACACATGTTCTCATATAACATGTAAGGTGCCTCGTGTCCGTTCTTCCTCCATATGCTAACGTCATGTGTGACTAGGACATGGGGCTCAACGGTAAAAGAAGTTGAAAGGTCCACGTTTTGGATCGAAGGCAGGCTTCCCGAAATCTTATTAGCGCTATGAAATTGACACATGCACCATTTAGTTCCCCGCATATGGCAACGTTTCAAACTGTCATTCATTATCTGCTTTCTCCTCATTGCCATGATGATTATATTTACCACCAAAATTGTGCCATTTGAATGGCAAATACCTGGATGGGAATGGGCACTAATTATCCCCTTGGCGCTTGTTGTTGGTTGTCATTTATTGTTTCCCGTGCGTTTCACTCCCGCAATATGCTCCGCGCTGGTTAACTTTTCCCTAGATTGTCCTCAATCCGTGGTTGATGATATTTTCTTATTAATGGGTTTGTGGGACATGAATCGGCTTATCGGACTAGAATCATAGACTTTATCGGACACTTATCTATCTATATATGTTGTCGGCTGTAATCTCCATCGTAGCATTAGCTCCGTGTGTGAATACTGTATATCTGCGAGCGGGTTCTGTACGTATAGTTCGGGATCGACGGGCCCATAAGTGATGCAAGTTAACAGCGTTGAAATTTGAAACGTTGAGTCAGTGCTGCGGAAAAACAATACACTTAGCCGCTGGCAGGCGTCATTTCATTCTTTATCACCTCTCTATCGCCCCGGATCTACGGCATCACTTCAGTAATACACGGGGCAGTGCTTTCTGAGCGCTAATGTGACGAGAAATGATCGTATTCGATGGCTTAAATAGCGCTACCTCCCAAGTCCAACACGAGTCTTTTGACGCATATAATAAATCAATTTGCAGCGTGCCCGTCATTCATCAATTACCCCTACAGGCTGTTGAGCGCCTATGGCTGAAGTTTTAAAAACACCACGCCTTAGGAGGTATCAGTTAACAGCTGTCCACAATCCTCCCCGGATACGCTCCAACATGAACCGCAAACCATTTCCTTGGCCTGAGGCCATTCTTCAGAGGGTAAGTCGCATTCGTGGATGGCCAGCGCCATCTGATCATTCGCAGATTGTGTTCTACGCCGACAACGGGTCGGACCCATCGCATCATGCCGTCACAGTCGCCTCCAAGATCCGCGCCCACGACAACGGACCGCTCAAGTCCCTCAGGCTTACGAGCAAGGCCTTTTGCGAGGCTGCGACGCCATCTGTCTTCAAATGCGTTGCGTTCTTCCCAGCAATTGGCTCGTCGAGGGTCGATATGCAAGTTTTAATGAGAATTGTCAACAGTGACATGGCAGCATATGTCAAAACGCTCATTATTCGGCCTATGATATCCCAAAGCGTTGACGATCAGTGGTCGCAAACTGCACGCCTTCGCCCATGCCCTTGCCCGTTTGTTTTACAATGTTCAAGAACCTCAGCGCAATCGTTATTGATGGGGGGGTGTTCCTGGGGATAGGCCAACAGCTGAAGCACAGCTATACAGGTCCACTTCTATCATCCCTCCGACGCTCGTTCGTCAAGGCGCTACATGGCGGGCTCTCTAACGCCTCACTCGGGAGCTTAAAGGCGCTGGAGCTCGATTTTCCTGTCTTAGAAGGCTTCTTCGAGTCGTTCACGGAGCAAAATATTTTCGAACATTTTTCTCGTGTCCTCGGCCGGCTCGAGCGCCTTTCCGTAACTGTGCAATCTCGGCATGTATATTCCCGCGTTACATCACACAGCGCACAGCAATTTGGTTCTCCGGACCTCCAATATCAGGGGCGTTTCTGGGCCCTTATTGGCCTTGCTACCAACTTGCGATCGCTGAAAATATACAGCAGCAATGTCCTGGACCTGGATAATATCCCTCTCTCAAGTCTAGGACGGATTGAGGAACTCGACCTCTGTCGTGTCCGTTGTCGCACAGATACTCTCATAGCTATGTGTTTCCCGCGCAGTGCATCCATCAAGATTCTCCGGCTCTCGGAGGTCCGATTGATCACTGGGATTTGGGCAGACATTTTTTTCCGCATCAAGGATATTCCTACGCTGGTCGAATTTTATGCCCGTTCTCTGACCTACGACGCGCCCTCTCCGCATTTTGCCCGGATCTTGCATCCCCTCAACTCGTGCCTGGAAATACCCCGCCGCGATGACTGCGATGCTATCCAAGAGCTGACAAAGGCTGTTGGTCAGAGGCAGTACCCGAGCAAGTTGCGCGCACCATATAATGGTCCGTGGATGCTCCCGGGAAATACTTTCCCAAACTGACTGAAATCGGTGCAGTGACATCGGAAGGATCGGATGGCATCGATCTATGATAGCTGGAATGCGTTTTCCCTTCATTCTTACTTACCCTTCTCTTGATTCTTCCCGAGGTGTCATTTGGTGTCCCCCTCTTTTCCCAGTCTTAGCTGGGATTGTGGCGCATATCGTGACGCTACGTTTTCCCCCTCCCCCCCTACTCTTTCTTTAGTTTTGCCTGTTGTTGCTTTCGTGTTATCATATTTTTACGTGAATGGTACACGTTATCGATACTCTACACTCAAAGTATATATCAGGATCGTTTTACGTCTTCAACCACCGCCATCGTCTTTGGTACTCGCAGGGGAAAGACATGGCAACGAGTGTATTCTAACATACGTGATCGATTGCTTAATTTCCGCACGGATGAATGGCTTCACGCTAGCCTTGAGTAGTATTTCCCTTATCTCTCGCGCCGGTTTGTCCGCGCGGCGTGGGTGTTGACCGAAATGCTCTACAGATAACGTGGACAACGTGTCGCTAGAAAAGCCCAGTGTCCCATATATAGCCCCTTTAAATCCAAGATTATAATAACGGGCCGGTATGCGCTCTCATAATTCATAAGAACGGCTTGTTGTGCCTTGGCCGATAAGTGGCAGTTTGCGAAACCGTCGCTAAGCCTTCAAGATGTGGACCGTGCCCGAGGAATAACGGGCTTTTCCTCAGGTGACAGAGTTACGGGAAGGTGAGCCTCAGTGGACGCCTGTAATGACCGTGGACGATCATCTCGGCCCCTGACGAAAGTAAAGCACAGAGGACACTTATTCGTCCAACGACAAAAACAGCAAAACCTCTCCTGCGATGACTGTCTCCATGTAGTCTCAGAGAGAAAGGCAAATCGGCCGGTACGGCTATGTGGGTACAAAGGAACCTCGTGACGGGCATATTGAAGTACCGCCAACTCCATTAATCAGGTCAGTCACTGGCACCATTGTACGTCTTCCGGGAAGTACGGCTGTCCGGCCTTGAGCATGACACATATAAGTAAAGAGGTAGTTTCGCGACCGCCCAGAACGGGCGCACAGCATTCAGGCCTTGGAGCTTGAAGCTTGAAGCTTGAAGCCTGAAACAGTTGCTACAATGCGCCGCTTGAAAATGCGGGCGGTTTGATCCAAGAACGGAAGACTCCGTCCATCCACTACATGAGGGTACTTGGTACCAGCGGCAGAACATGCAAGTGATTCTCTAGTTCACCGAGGTTCAGCGTCCTAGATCAACATCGCTCGAGAGTCTCGGTGCTGGCACTTGGCGTCGTTTTACAGCAAAGAAGTTGACATCAGACACGTTCGTCGCGTGCGGCCCATAATGTTGAACAATGATGAAGGCTTTACGCGCTATTATCACGAAAGTCTGAATACTGCAATTGTGAAGAGCGGGAGGCGTGGGATACCACTCGCTATAAGCACGGAAATCCAGAAAGGGTAAATGTGAAGAGATCAGGGTGCGTGAGACACAAAACACGGTAATCACTTGTCCACTTTTGGTTATGTTGTGAAGACCGGCTTGCTAATTTTGGACTTTGGAAAGATAGCCGAAAGCCACGACGCTTAGATGCGCGATGGGCTTCGAATGCACTGGATTCCATGGCATAAAAGGCTGCAATTTTTTTCTTTCAATCCTCATCTCTTTGCTCAAGATTTCCCCCCTCTCAAAGAATGTACTTCTCTCTCGCTCCTGCCACTTCATACAATATTGGTGGTGGCATAGACAAATATAGTTTCGTGCCAATACCACTCAATTGTGAGCATGCATCCTTCTCGTTCGATTATTGTGCCTCTGAATTATTTGAACAGTTCCTTCATACGACCTTGGTAATGTGGACAACAGTAGTCTCATACACCTCAGTCGTAAGTGTGTTTTTTCATCTGTCTCTGATGCATTCTAACACCTCTACTATTGCAGAAGGATACCTCGATCCACCAGACTCGACATATTTACCAACATCGCTCCCAAACTCTTGGTTGAGCTTGGCTTCCCCGCGCACCCCTTCAACTGTACCCGATTCATCCATTGCCGATTTAGGGTCAGAAAAGCAGGAGCGAATCCCCCGCCCCCGAAACGCATTCATAATCTTCAGATCACAGTTCGCCTCACAATACAAGGCTCGCCAGGCGCATCCTCACCAGAATCTTGTTAGTCGCGACGCTGCCGAAGCGTGGAATGCGTTATCTGAAGAGGAAAAACTACCGTACAAGCTGCAAGCAGATGAAGAGAAGCGCGAGCATCGCAGGAAATATCCCAACTACATCTACAGGTCTGTGAGCAGAGCCAAACGGGGGTCGCAAGCCAGCGCTCGGCGTTCCAGCAAGCCGTATTCGCCGCCGCCATCAAAAAAGAGTGCCAAGTCGCAGGAACTGTCAGATGCATCGGTTTGCAATACCGCCGTATCGTCTGAACCGCAACACTCGTCTGTTTCTACGGATTTTATCCCCTCAGACAAGATGCTATCATTAACCAGCCTGGTCAATATTGCGGTTCGTTATTCAATATACTACGCTGAAATAGCAGGGTTCTGATATATATCCTACCAGGGCGAAGACCAGACAACACTCTCTTATCCGTGTGATCGTATTGACTCTCAATTTGGATTCAGGCCTGAGATGCATTACGCCACTCTCCCGCCTATGCCTCAGGAGAATTCTCTTGACCAAGCATTAGCGTTGCCGACTGAAGGGGATATCATGTTCAACGCCAGTGGCTGTCAAACATTTGATGGGAATAGCAGCTATACCACCCAGCTTTTCAATATACTATATCATCCCTATATTCGAGCCCGACGCTGTGGCAAGTGAAAGCTTAGATGCCAACTTTGCATATTCTTCGTGAACACGTAGGATATCGACCACTGCATTTTTCTTTTTCTTTATATTTTCACATGATGTTGGTCATTTGACCATTTATATATTTATAAGTAAAAGCTAGTTATGACCCGATGTCATAGCGTAGTAGTTACGTTACAGTCGGTTAACAAAATGATTAGATTAGATAAGCAGCTGACATGACACGCCAACTTCGACCGAGAAAATCTAAGGCAAATTACGCATCCCTTGCCGCCGTCGACAATCCTGGCACATCCACAGCATCATATCCAACAATAGAAGACGAGGTCAACAGCGGAAGCGACTTCGAGTCGCTGAAAGCTGCTGCCGACGGCGCTGGGGGGCCTCCACCAACGTCAAGTACGAAGAAGGGCAAGGCGAAGGCAGGGCCTAGTGTGACTCCTAGTCCTGCATGGAAAACGAAGAGGCAGCAGTATGCGCTTCCAACTCCAAGTGTGCATCATCGACACAGGGCTGTACCATTGTTCGCCGACACGACGCGCGTTGAGAGGCTCACATCGCCCCCAAAATTATTCGTGCCAAGCTCCGTGGTTTGGACGAACAATTTTACGAGCAGCCAGAAGGTAACGGACCGTGTTCAGAAGGCGTGGGGGTTTAACGTGGCAGAGGGTCCGATCTGGGAGTTGCTAGAGAATAGAGGATGGTATAAGGAAGCGTATCGGGACTCGATTCTTGGTGATGAAGTTGGCGAAGCAATACGAAGGCCGAGGGTTCATCAAGATGTCAGAGTAAAAGATGGGTGGCAGATCCTGACTGGAGAGTATGTCCTTTCTCTTTCTGTGGTGATAACTAATTGCTCAGATCTTCAGAGACGGGGCCCCATACTTTCCTGCAGATACGACAACAGAGGAGAGCGAATTCAAGTCACCCTCTGCTATAAAGTGTTACTTTGGCCCCTTTCAAGACCAGAAACGGTGTGATATGCAAATGTTTGATAGGCTGCAGCTTTGTGTGTCAAACCTTTGAATTTCATGTTTCGATAGCTGATAGGTCTCCCTAGCGTCCTTATTTCAGGACAACGACTCCGTCGTATTTAATGCCGGCGCACCAGTGTGGGGTATTGACTGGTGCCCTATTCATGCTGAGGACAGAGAAGGTTTTACGTCTACAAAGTCCTGTCAAACACATCACTCAGACTCTATGCTTAGGTCGCGAATATAAGCAATATCTCGCGGTAGCACCGTTTCCATCCAGTACTCATTTCCCCGAAATCGGAGTTCGGGTCTCTCGTCCTTCCCCCGCATGTATACAGATATGGTCATATGGGCCTACAGACAATGTATCCAAGGAGACGTCTATCGTTGAATGCGAAATGGTTGTTTGCGTGGACGGAGGCCCCGCTTACGAACTCAAGTGGTGCCCGTTGCCGTCTCACGACTTGGTGAGTCACGAAGTTCATTTCACATAATATTGAAACACTTTTTTATACTTTACGCTCCAATTTGTTAGTATAATGACCAAACTAGGTCAAAAAAACTGGGTTTATTGGGTGGCACATTTGAAGACGGATCATTTACAGTTTATGCCATTCCTGATCCTGAGGATGTCAAATCACAGAGTCCTAGAATTGCGCAGCCTGTCTTCGGTACGTGTGTTCTGTTATTTCCAATTGGAAGCCACAGCCCGACACCGGTGTAGTAAGGTTACCTGATCCACTGGTTCGAATTGAATTGGAAGAAGCATCTTGCTGGGCGTTTGATTGGGCAAACAGTGAGGTCGTAGCTATCGGGACGAGTAATGGTACGTAAGCTTCATGTAAAAATGGCCGTTCCGATTCTCATCCGTTTCTGTAGGGGTCATTGCAGTATATGACATCGGGCCCGCTTTGGCAAAGGCCTATGATTCGAGTGGGTGCAATTGCGTTGTCTTGAATTCATTCGTCGCCCTGATCTGAGGATGAAGGTGGTGTCACAGTCACAGACCTATTGCCGACGCACTACCTCAGCATACACCAGAGTGCCATACGTTCATTATGTTGGATCAAGGCACCGCCAAGTGGCCCATCGGGTATAGTTCTGAAAGGTGACAATCCAACCGTGATTGCCAGCGGAGGTTACGATGGAGTGGAATGCCTGACGGATATAAGAGAGGGACACGGATCTGTTATGAACCGGACGCGAGGTGCGTCTAGTCGATTTCGGCGACGTCTCAGTCAATTGCTAACATGAGAGGAATGTAAAAGACGTCATCAATGCCATGACATATTCACCATATGCTGGTGGTCCGATCACTATAGACCACGAGAACATCGTCAAAGCTTATTCTACTTCTTCAAGCATGCTTGGACGGGGCCACATATTAATGGACCCTCAAGGCCCCGTTTGGGTAAGATCAGTTGTGATTTGGCGTTACTCTGCCCTGACATATATCGTTCAGAGTGTGAGTGCTTCTGATTACCACCCGCAACTTGCGGTTGGTTCAGCGGACGGAACGTGTGCCACAACCAATACCTTACGGACAACGAGACGTGGTGGTTCAGTCGTATGTTCCATCGAAGAGTCTGCCGGTTTTCAAACTGATGACTTGGTGACAGCCATTTTTCGTTCACCGAATCTACAAGATGGACTACAATCGGAAAACAGAAGAATTTCGAATGCTTGAACATTTTCTTCCCCAGGTAGTGCACCCTCCTCGTTGTCGCGAATGTTGAACTAAACAGTGACATGTGAACAGGAAATGCAGGAGCGACCGTCCCAGGCATCGGGGAAAAAGGCTAACTCTAAGTCAATTTCATCTGGTGGGACCGGTGTTTGGCCGTGGCAAGTAGGGGTACAGCGTGTAGCTTGGAATAGCGGCAACGGTTCAGCATCCGCAGGGTTGCTGGCGTCTGCTACTGCCTCGGGTCTGTGTAGGATTGATGTCTTGTGTGGCCGATGGATAAAGAACAAGGTGCCCTACGGCAGCATCGAGCGTATTCGTGGAGAGGATGGTGACGCCATGGATGTGGCATCTGACAATTCTGAGTAGGGGAGAGCAATTGGTTGGGTTTCTTTTGGAAATTCTGACTGGCTATTGGTTTTGTATGGCGAGCGAATTCAGGATCGAAGCGACCCGTTTGCACCTGGTTGGCAAAATATATTGATAATGGGTGATGCCGAACCGGATTTGATTCGCTGCTTCCTGTGCTGCCACCACGCATTCGCAAAATCGTATCCTCAACAATAGATCTTCTTGCTAGCGCTAGCCGTGCTGACTATTCATTGATCAGGTACAAGTACAGCACCGGGAGTCATCTGGTTGCTTTGCCTTTGTCTCAGTCGGGACAAGGGTGATGTCGGCCTTCTGCGTCGTTGTCTGCCACCAGCACTACAAAACCACAGGGGAACGCCGTTCACAGGCAGCTTTTCGTGGCGCATCTGATATCTTAACACAAAGGAACTCCATTGTCGCCGGCTTACACTTGTGACTCGATCTCGGGGATGCGGAGATACACGACTGCGCAGAAGAACTTCGGCACTCTATCGCACACACCCACATAAATTTTCCTGGCGCGGATGCCGGCAGATGGACAACGGATTGATCTCCATCCAACGGGACCCGAGATGGACAAGGTCGACATATCGCACACAGACCACAATACTGCTTCCTATTTGGTACCTTCTTCTTAGACGGGTTAGCCAGAGGTGCGTTTCTTTCGAATCCAGTTCAATACATTTCTGTTGCTCTGGTTTGGTTGCCAAATCCAATAAAGTTAGATCATCAGAGGGCATGACGGTGGCGCCAGTGTTATTTGCTGGGACAGTAGTCTCACTCCATATACTCTGCGCGCCTGCAGTTTCATCAATCTGAATCCTTTTCAATGGGGTTTCGTGCATGTCATTGTGACACCATCACACATACGTGTCTCCAGTCTCCAGTGATGAATAGCGTTGGAGGCGCACGCATATCACAGGATGGCGATGGCACAGAGACATTTTGGGGCCTTTTATCCATGGATGGCTACGCTGTCGTGCGTTTCGTCGCCGAGGAAGTCATTTCTCACATTGCTCTATCATGGTTGGACGACTGGATGTAATGATTATAACTTGTCTTGGTTGGATGATATAAGGCATTGGTTTAGAGGAATAAAAGTTAACGCCATCTTGAATGGCAGAGGTCGCTTTTCATGTGTTCATCACTTGTAGATTGTCATTTGCATTATGAAGCTGACTTGTAGAACGCAGTAGAGTTCCGCAGACGCGATCGATGGGCTTATAAGAGACGGAAGAGCCCCGGAGATCCTTCGTCATTCTGGGCAGCACAGGTAAGACGAGTTGGATATGCGTACTGTCTTCTCTCTTCTTTACTACTCCTTGACTTGATAATGGTCATGGTTGACGGTGCAGGAACCATGGTGGGAGCGAGACAGACCTATATGTCTTCCCGATTCGCCTCGTGCCCGCGCTTCTATATAAAAGGCGCAAATTCAAGATTGACTCGAGCGGGCCCTTGCGTTCCCACCACTGCTCCACCCCGCTATTTTACCTCTCTCCTTGGCTCTCGATCTTTCGTTTTACTATCTATTTCCTCTCTCATTCTAATGTCCTGCCGTGCACCATTTCCCTCTTTTACAAGTGTCATCCTTTCTGCTCATGAATCCTTTCTCTACTCAAACATTTATCCCTCTATAAATCACGGGAGTCGTGTTCTCTATTATCGACCTTGTCTCAGAAGAGAGCTAGATTTTATGGTGAAAAACTGAGCTTCAATGTGGTGATTCATCTGACCTGTATTCTCCAGAAAACAATCGACCATCGCGACTTTGACTTATTCACAGTGCGTTATCTCAATATCGTCGCTCGTCTGACGTCAAACCAGTGTCTATCAGCCCTACTTCGTTATAGATGATGAGGAGTCTTCGAATGAAGATACATATCTTCGTGAAAAAAAGATAAAGCCCATAACCAGTGGCGTGCTCTCCAAGACCAAGTCATTAATTCCCGTATGCTGGACTTGAGGTATTACTGCTGCAATTTCCTTCTAATCATGAACCGCTAGCGTCTTTTGTCCAATCTGTTGAAATTGTGGCGCAGACAGGCTGCGATGGAAGGTGCAAAGGAGGTCATTTTGGATTTGTGCAATTAGGTCGTCGTTCAAGCTCTGGACGGGATTCAAATCGACAAGAGAAGAACAAGAAACGCTATTGTCTTCTAATGTACTGAACTGACACCGAAATCGAAATCGCTATTGCCTTGCTTCTTGCTATTCACTGTTCTGTAGTTACATGGTTGTTGGTAGATAATTATCTTGTTTGTTAGCTCTGCCGCAGAATGAGGTTAGGGAGAGCGGGAACTTGCAACCGCAGCTGCCTCGTGGTCAACACGAGGCCGCCGCTTCGACTGACTCGGTAAGGGCGGCACCGACGCGCTGGTGCGCATCAACGTTATTTCGTCACGCGTCACATAATCCTGTCCCTTGTCCACATAGAAAAGATTCTTTTTTAAAGTTGGACCGTTGCTTCAACCACGGGTGAGGATTTTGTCATGTCCTATGACATTCTGCCGAGTAACGAGTGCCATGCTTAAAGGATTTTATCAATGTCTGTCTGTACTCGCAACTAGCTCTCGGTGGCCGATTTCCTGAGTTTACAGCTCGCGCTCTGATAACCACATGCAAGCACCTCCAGTGTCGGATATACACCCGGCGGTCATGGGACCATCCGACGCTCACATAATCTGAGACACACTGAGACTAATATATCAGAGAACATTCGCTCCACGTTCGCCTTTCACCTGCACTCTCGAAAGGCTATGGGTCCCGGTGCCCCCCGCGCCGCTTCACTGTCCACAGGTCCAACGGGAAAATATATGACTGCGCAGGTAGCACGTTTGCTTATTGACATGACCTCTAATGGCTTTCCGAACACCAGGGAGTCAAATCAGAAAACCAGCAGGAGGCACAGGATGGGAAACAACGATCTGAAATGCCTATATCTCGCCACTCGCCTACTCGGTATCGGCGAGAACGTCTCACGTCCATAAAGTACGAGGGGCCTCGGGGCAGGCGACGTTATAAGCGATCCCCGTCCAGCTCATCGATCTCAAGCCCATCGCGCGGGAGGTCTCGAAGCCCACGTCCCAGACACAGTTCTCCGAGGCATCGACACTACCACGTTGATTCCAGCTCCATAGCCAATTCTAGTTCCGGGAGATTGCGTACGCATAAACGCCAATGTCGTCATTCACGCTCCAACTCAAGACAGCGCAATACATTAATAGAAAGCCGTTTTTACCGTCGACTTCTCCGTGGCTATTGGAAAGAGACCCTACTCACTGAGAAGTTTCGGAAGGACGAGGTGTTGAAACAGGACAATTGGATGGTTTGGAAGACACGCATTTTGGGAAGCCTAGTCATTGATCGATTAGACGGATTTCCTCTAGGAGATTATCACGCCCCTGAAAAAGATAAACATGAATATCAAGCTTGGCTTACACTCGATCGCGCCGTCGGTGGATTATATCCTGGAAGAATATCAGCCACAAGCAGCTTCTACACATCCCGGCCCTCCTGTGTGTTAATGGGAGCCGCAACCACAAATTAACTTCAGCCGAAGTCTGGCAGCACCTCCGCGATGTCTATGAGACCTATGATATTGCAGGTCTTTTCAAGACGCTATTCACTATCAATAAAGAAGGGGCAGACATTGGACGACATCTGGGAGAAATGATTGAGATACGCACAAAACTCGCCAATGCTAATCATCACTTCGAGGACCATGTTTTCAATGTCATACTCCTTGGGAACTCTACCGGAGTCCTGGCGCGATTTTGTTAGTGTTCAGCATGGCATCATGGCCGGAATTGCTTTAGGCAAGGGCACTGGGTTCTCTACCATTCATCTCATGAATGCCATTCGAGCAGAATGCAATTGGCATAAAACTGGTACTGAAAGGAGATATGTGCAGTTGTGATGTAGATGAGATAGTCTGTAAAGAAAGATGACGAGAAAGGAACTGTAAAGTCAAAAAAATTTCCATCCTTCCTTAGGGCAAGCCTCTCGATTTCAAACGGCTCGAGTCGTTTCCGTGTATTGGCTGTCGTCCAACCGGTCTTCCAATCGAGAAACCCTGCGGCGAGTGTCCTGCTGAAACTACGAACTTGCCCTCTCTGTTATTGAATATTCATTGATGCATGATTTAATTAAACACTGTCCGTCATCGGTCATAAGCACTTCCAAATGCAGCCTCTAACGACTCACAACGCTACCCACTCCCATTTTCGAGTCCTACTCACCGCTGCAACGGGTCTTCTAAGTGCAGAACATCATCGTTAAGGTTCTCATGACGGGGTTTGCCGATGCAAGTCCCTGGTGTGACATCTGTTACTCTCCACCTTTCCTTTTGACTACGACATACCCATGCAGAAGAAACCATTGGTAACGTTCACCTGGATTACAATGGGATTTAATACTAATGTATTTTTCATAGGCTGAATCTCTTAGGCCTGAGACAAACTCGGGCTTCCTTTCTGGTGCTCGTGATTTTGCATTGGATGCTCGTGATATCACAGAAGTTCAAGGGGACCAAGTGTGTTCTTGTTTTGGTCTGTTTGAATTGTGTCATTATCATTATGATTCTAGATAATCAACATCAATTTGGCTCCACCAGCTCCAATCCTACCACCTTTACCATCTCTCAAACATTCCAGTACTATGTTCATAGGTCAAGATAAGTACCTTGACAGGTTAAAGGAACATTTTGGGAATGTGACAGGGCAGAGGAAATCATTTCTTCTGTATGGCATAGGAGGAATAGGAAAGACTCAGATCTGCCTCAAGTTCATTGAGCAGAATGATCAATTGTGAGTTTGCCACCATCATTGGCCTTTGTTGGTAATTGAATGTCCTAGGTTCTCTGAGATATTCTGGATTGATGCTTCCTCTGAAGAGACTATTGACTTTTCGCTGAAACACATTGCCCATTCACATAATGTCATGACAGGTGCAACAGCAGATTCAGCAGCTTTAGCTCTCAAATGGATCTCTCAGGCAGCCAACTGGCTTATTGTGTATGATAATGCAGATGGAGGGTATCAAATTGTTGAAAAGTACCTCCCATCAGGAAATACTGGCAATATTTTGATAACAAGCAGAAATCCTGCATTACAGAGAATCACATTGGCAAAGGATTCATTAGAGGTACTTGAAATGGGAGAGGATGAGGCTATTTCACTGTTGCTGGAGTCTGCCTCACTGGATGGCTCATCTGACTATCACATGCAGTCAGCCAGACAGCTTGTTTTGAAAATGGGTGGCATCCCACTTGCCCTGGATCAAGCTGGGTCATATATCCAAACCTGTGGTTGTAGCATTGAGGATTATCTGGAAATGTACTCCAAGCACCAGAAAAGATTAATGTCTGGTGAAGAATTTAAAGGAGCATCTAACTATGGAGTTTCAACATATGGAACATGGGAAATATCTATGCAGGAGATTGAGACTAGGGCTGCAAGAAAAACAGGATCAGTGGCATTTTCAGCACAGAGTGCCATCACCCTCATACATATCTTTGCATTTCTACATCATGCCAATATCCCAGAAGTGTTGTTCAAGAATGCTGCTGAAAATTATGTAGAGAGGGATTTGAAAAAAGGCACAAAGCATCCTCTTGAACTGTCAGCAGCACTGCTTGATTCTCAAGCTCTGTTTTTGAGTGAGGATGGTGAATGGGACAGAATACAGTTCTTAGGTGGCATCCAAGTACTGGTCTCATTTTCTTTGATTAGAAGCAAGAATGCCCAGTACTCCATACACCCCTTAGTTCATTCATGGAGCAGGAATAGGATATCAGAAGAAGATGTTTTTATTTGCTACTGGACAGCAAGGGCATTGCTATCTTGTTCTATAAAGCTCAACTATAAGCAGGACAATTATGCATTTTGTCAACTTCTTGCTCCACATATCGAGTCAATTCATCAGTATGGAATCAACAAAAACATAAAATCAGTGTACTATGATGATGAGTATGACAGATTTGCATTTGTCTTTGATCAAATTTGCAGATGGAGTGAAGCAGAGAAGTTGTGGGTGGATGTGGTGAAAATGAGAAAAACAAAGCTTGGATCCAACCACCCACACACTATCATTGGCATGCACAATTTGGCATCAACATACAGTGATCAGGGAAGATGGAATGAAGCAGAGAAACTTCAGCTGGATGTGGTGAAAGCAACACAATCAATGCTTGGATCAGACCACCCAGAGACTCTCACCAGCATGAATGAATTGGCATCAACATACAGACTTCAGGGAAGATGGAATAAAGCAGAGAAAATGATGCTGGATGTGATAAAGGCAGCAAAGGCAAAGCTTGGATCAGATCACCCATACACTCTTGCTAGCATGCACAATTTGGCATCAACATACAATGATCAGGGAAGATGGAATGAAGCTGAGGAACTACAGCTGGATGTTGTGAAGGCAAGAAAATTAAAGCTTGGATCAGACCACCCAGACACTCTAACCAGCATGAATCAATTGACATTGACATACAGATCTCAGGGAAGGTGGAATGAGGCAGAGAAACTGCAGCTGGATGTGGTGAAGGCAAGAAAAGCAAAGCTTGGATCAGACCATGCAGACACTCTCACTGGCATGAATGAGCTGGCATTGACATATAGACATCAGGGAAGATGGAATGAAGCAGAGAGACTGCAGCTGGATGTGGTGAAGGCAATAGAGGAAAAGCTTGGACCAGATGACCCACGCATGTTCACTAGTATGCACAATTTGGCATTGACATACAGTGATCAGGGAAGGTGGAATGAAGCAGAGAAACTACAGCTGGATGTGGTGAAGTTAACCAAGGCAAAGTTTGGATCAGACCATCCACGCACTCTCCTCAGCATGGCCAATTTAGCAATCACATATGCACATCAGAACAGATGGGTTGAGGCAGAGTCTGTCCTGACCATTGCTGTCAAGTTAATGCATCAAGTCATGGGAGTTCAGCATCCAACAACATTGCATTTTGAAAAGAATCTGGATCAGGTGCAACAGAATATCCAGACTTTTGGCCATAAGCCAACAGGTAGATGGAGTGTGTCTTCTAATAAAGCATATCTGACAATGTGCAGTTAGATGTGTCAAAGAGACAGGTGGGAGTGAGTAAGGAGTTTGAGGCCTGAATGAAAACATGTTCAATGTACCATTATGGAGTCTACTCTGATCAAATGTTGAAATACATATCAGATGTTTGTCTAAGTTTCTGATGGTTACTGTATTAAATCAAACATGTTATTTCAATTTTGGAGAAGATAGACAGATGTAGATTAACACAGAGTGTGCATTGGAAACCCTTTGTTGCCAATGATTTTGGGCCACACTATATTTAATACTTTGTAGACCCTCCCTTATCATTGATTACTGGCTCAACTCTTCTAGGCATACTTTCAATCAACTTCTGTCACTCAGAGCTTGGTATTTCAATGCCTTTTCAATCCTTTCCCATTGTCTAATACTGTCTCAGCCTCTTTAGGTGCTCTCAAAAGTGGTCAATAGGATTGAGGGAAGGAGTGCAGGTTAATTTTTATTTGATTCTATTTATTCCTAGATTATACCCAAGTTTCCTAAAGACCAAAGGCCCCACAAAACAGGACCTGGTCTAAAGGGACCCAGCTGGGTACTTAAAAACATCAGTAAAGTAAAACTGGGAAGAGGACCAACCAGGTATCAGAACACCCCTTGTTGTGATGACTGAGGGCCCCTAAGTGCAGACTGGAAGAGGAAAGGACTAAGACTCAAGGGGGAAACCTGAGGAATCTGGGTGTTAGTTGCTCAGTTTATATACCTACAGGCCTAGTGGTCTGTGCATTACCCTAAAGGCTGTAGGTACCTGGGGTAACCCTACACTAATAATAGTACAGTGTGAGTCAAAGGAGAGCATATGTGACAGCCATGCTGCACACTGAGTCATAGTAACTACATAAGCAAAGCTGATCCCTGATCTATTCTAATTGCTATCTAATCACTATCTTATATTTGATGTTTGGTTATGGCTTTAGATAAAAACAAAGAAAAAATGTCTTTGAAATAAAATGTTCAGACAGGTCATGACACCAGGTATCTAGAGACAAATTAATTGCAGGAGTTGCAGGGGTGGATTTCAGTGATTTAATAGTGTTTGGTTGTGTCTTTGTCCACACTCTCATGGTACAGGCATGGCTGAACAGGAAAACCTTCTTCTGTTGTAAGACAAGACTTGACTGTTATGAGCTCACGCCCCTAACCACAACCTTACAATCCCCCCTAGGGGGCCCACAGGCCTCGTCGCTGGCCAGAAAGTAGAAAGGAGGCGGAACAGGGATAGTATTGGGGTAGAGAGAAACTATCTGAAGTCTGGGGAGACTTCAGCTACAATGTACCTACTTATATACTACTCTATGAGGACCCCTTGCGACTCCCAGACCCACCGGCACTCCCTCAGCCTGACTCACTCCTATTGTTCTTGGTGAGCATGTGCTTGGGCGCTGCTGCAGTTGCTGCGCACATGAGCACATATGGGCGCGGCCGCTCTGACTCCACTCATAGACCTCTTCTGGACTGCTCTAGACCCTGACCATAAGGAGCAATGCCTTGAGGCATTGTGCGTTCCCATCGTGATCCTTTATAGACATGCGCGCTGTCTTGCGCCTTCGTCTGATGCGTGATGGCTTGATGCGCTGATCCTCCTGATGCACTGATGCCGAGTGTGATGCCATCAAGGTGGCGATCCACCTTCCTAGTCCGGCTGTCCTTCTGTATATAGTATTGGCTGGTTCTTCCAACCATTGTCTTGCCCTCTGGTGAGCGCTCCCATGCGCTGACTCAACCGTTGGTGTCCCATAGTGTCCCGTAAGGCCCCAGGCCTGTTATAACATGTATAGAAGTCATCCCAGATGACTGTAGAGTAAACCGAAATTGAGGGGCTAGGATTGCGATCCTAACATTACCCTCCCTTTAAGGTTTCTCGTCCCGAGAAACCAATGCGTGGCTAAGTCCCACCACCGCGGTTGCTGTTCCTGATTTTCTAAAAGAACCCATATCGAATATCAAAGATTCCTGGTCGTCCACCAAGTTCGCTTGTTTTGAGTTTTGATGCTCCAGCCCTCTACTGGACGTCATATAACGTTTGACAAATTCCTGATCCTTCCAATAATGATTTAACCCTTGGCTTCCTGCCGGTTACAATCTTGGCCTTTGATCCTTCCTAAGTGCCTACGCTTTAGGCTCCCATGTCATAGACTTTTCCATGCTTTTGATAACCCAGCGCCTTACTGGGGCTTCCATCCAGAAAAGTGAATTTGCCCAAAAATTTTAATTTGTCCTTCAGGCCGTTATTCTAGAGGCATGTCGGATATCCTTTGTCATTCCACAAGCACTCAGGATTCCCTTGTGTGTCTCACAATTCGTTCACACACTGCAGGAACCCCTTCGTGTTGTCTCCATTCCTTGGATCTCCTTTTCACCTCCTTTACCCCTTCCTCAAGATTTCTCGTCCCGAGAAATCCCGAGGTTGCTTGGGAGTGCAGCCATTCCAAGGCTGTTAGGATCGCAATCCTAGCCCCTCAATTTCGGTTTGCCTCACAGTCATCTGGGATGACTTCTATACATGTTATAACAGGCCTGGGGCCTTACGGGACACTATGGGATGCCAACGGTTGAGTCAGCGCATGGGAGCGCTCACCAGAGGGCAAGACGATGGTTGGAGAAACCATCCAATACTATATACGGAAGGACAGCCGGACTAGGAAGGTGGATCGCCACCTTGATGCATCATGCTCGGCATCAGTGCATCAGGAGGATCAGCGCATCAAGCCATCACGCATCAGACGAAGGCGCAAGACAGCACGCATGTCTATAAAGGATTGCGATGGGAACGCACAATGCCTCAAGGCATTGCTCCTTATGGTCAGGGTCTAGATCAGTCCAGAAGAGGTCTATGAGTGGAGTCAGAGTGGCCGCGCCCATATGCGCTCATACACGCAGCAACTGCGGCAGCGCCCAAGCACATGCTCACCAAGAACAATAAGAGTGAGTCAGACTGGGGAGTGCCGGTGGGTCTGGGAGTCGCAAGGGGTCCTCATAGAGTAGTATATAAGTAGGTACAATGTAGCTGGAGTCTCCCCAGACTTCAGATAGTTTCTCTCTACCCCAATCTATCTGCGTTCCGTCTCCTTTCTATCCTCTGGCCAGCGACGAGGCCTGTGGGCCCCCTAGGGGGGATGTGTGGGTTGTGCTTAGGGGCGTGAGCTCATAACAAAGGCAAGCAACCAAGTAACCTCCCAAAACCAGGCGTGGGCGAATAACATAGTGGTGGAAAAAAAAAATTCCCCTTTTCTGACTTCATATGGCATTTTTCTGCAAGGTTGCCATCCTTCTGCATCGTCGACTAGACCTGCCGACTACTTGACATGTAGAACAACCCCTTCCTCAGGCTGCCCCCTAAGCTAAATTCCCTGTATAGCTCCAGTGATTCGTTCCATAGGTCTCTTATAATGCCCATGTATTCATCCCAAAAAGTCCGAACCTAAGTGGACTTGAGATCCCATTGAAACAGCATTTTGTTTCAAGCAGACTGCTACTGCTTCCAGATTATTTCCACATCCCTCTCCATAGGGAGTATCACTGCTTGTGATTCCGTAAACTTCTGGTATTGATGGTGCTTTTGTTAACCCAGCGCTTTACTGGCATTTCACACATTCTTTTACAGTGGTTGGTTTCCACTCTTCTGTACTCCTTCGGATTTTAACTGGATACATTGAATGTCATCCCTTGTTACTTGTAATCCTTCTGATTAAATCATCCAGGTATAACGTCGTGCAAAGAGAGCATTGTCCTGCTCCCATCCTGAGTTTCCAAATATTTTGCTGATTTCACAATCAGCCGTCTATCTCTGTATTTGTGCCAAGTGATCTAGTTGGTCCCAAATATTTTCTGCATCGTTTAATCTTTTCAATGCAGTCGATCCTGCATTAGTGATCTTTCCCATGGCGTCCACTATTCCCTAGAGGTCTTTCTGGCTCCTACATTTCCGGCTAGACCTTTTAATGAGATGTCCGGCTCATTGACTAAACAAAATTCAGCAAGGCATGCCAGACTTGTTGATTAAGAGAAAAAGAAATCCATCGTTCGTCCTTTGTTGATGGAATGATGACCAATAACCTGCTTTTGATATTCCAGCGCCTTACTGGGTGGCTGTTTGCATGATCCAATAGATCTGATCCCTTGCATAGCCTAGTAGAGACCTTATTTAACGTTGTGCCCTAACGACACTCGTGCGATCACTAATCCATGGACCGCTTCCTTTTGTGGTCTTTTATATAGATGGGCACCCACATTCCGAATGCATCCCGCCGTCCAATAATTATTTGGCTAGACCATTCCTGTTGGAGTCTTTATCTGGCGCTGCCGTTCCAATCCATTTTTAGATCATTGCGCTCCTGATCATTGCGCAACCCTGTTGATGACTTCTTGTCTCAGGGTCATCTCTTCCTGACTGATGGCGTATGCCTGATTTGATACTGCAGTCGGCTTCTGCATCTGCGATCGACTATCGCGTGGTGATGTTCTTTATGGCCTCCATCTTTCCATAATGAGTGTGTTGATATGAACTACCCATTTGGTAAGGCGGTTGGCATCCGCCATTGATTACTTTCTTCAATTAATCCTGGGCGCTCCACCAGCAATTAACCTCTTCCTCACGGCCCTTGTAAGATCAATCATACCCCCCTAAGGAAGGAGGGGTGTCGCCTTTTCATCGGTATCCACAATTCCATATGCGGACACACTCCAATGTGGTCAATAACGCACCCACACTTGGATCTTCGATTTAATTCCATCAACTGACCCAATGACATGGTGCCCGGTGCTTCACTGAGATGTCCTCGTGCTCAGATCGTTAGATCCGATACGTGATTGGTATTCTCAGACTGTATGCCTTGATACACGACATGCCAAAGGGTTGTCTTCAACGGTTCCACCGCCTTTTCCGCTGTACTAGTACTAGTGCCTGCAAGACCCTGCCTGGTTGACTACAGCGCGCCCTAGTTCTCGTCTAATACAGTTGTGTTGCCAGTAACCATAATGGTAGTAGTCACTTAACAACGGTTAAGCGAGTCTATCTGCTGGTGGAGTCGAAGGCGGTCCTCAAGGCTGCTCATAGCCACACCAACAGAGTGTGTATGAGGTCAGACAATTATTTTTGATGAATTTTGTTGATGTCGTGGGCGATGATGAGCAAGGCGTGCTCGACGCTGTCGATGACGATGACGAGGAGTGTGGTAATAGAGACTTCAGATTATGTTATGAGCTCACGCCCCTAACCACAACCTTACAATCCCCCCTAGGGGGCCCACAGGCCTTGTCGCTGGCCAGAAAGTAGAAAGGAGACGGAACAGGGATAGTATTGGGGTAGAGAGAAACTATCTGAAGTCTGGGGAGACTTCAGCTACAATGTACCTACTTATATACTACTCTATGAGGACCCCTTGCGACTCCCAGACCCACCGGCACTCCCTCAGCCTGACTCACTCCTATTGTTCTTGGTGAGCATGTGCTTGGGCGCTGCTGCAGTTGCTGCGCACATGAGCGCATATGGGCGCGGCCGCTCTGACTCCACTCATAGACCTCTTCTGGACTGCTCTAGACCCTGACCATAAGGAGCAATGCCTTGAGGCATTGTGCGTTCCCATCGTGATCCTTTATAGACATGCGCGCTGTCTTGCGCCTTCGTCTGATGCGTGATGGCTTGATGCGCTGATCCTCCTGATGCACTGATGCCGAGTGTGATGCCATCAAGGTGGCGATCCACCTTCCTAGTCCGGCTGTCCTTCTGTATATAGTATTGGCTGGTTCTTCCAACCATTGTCTTGCCCTCTGGTGAGCGCTCCCATGCGCTGACTCAACCGTTGGTGTCCCATAGTGTCCCGTAAGGCCCCAGGCCTGTTATAACATGTATAGAAGTCATCCCAGATGACTGTAGAGTAAACCGAAATTGAGGGGCTAGGATTGCGATCCTAACATTGACTAACTCCAGTTGTCTCTGCATTACTGCCCTTAACTGCTTTAATACTTTCAAGTCTACCTCCCTTGCCCACTATGCAGTCAATGAGCAAGGCAACCCACTAACCTTTTCATTGCTTGTGAAATGTTACACATCCCAGACTTGTTGATCCTCACCCTGATATCCCATCAGACCTTGAACCTAACAACATTGTGCCAGAGTCACATGTCCCAGAAACTGACAACCCTCAGGCCCTCCCTGTCTGATGCCCACCAACCTCCCAGGACCGCATCATTCCCACCAGAGACCACTTATCATGGAGAATTATGTGACTTGACTCTAATTATGTGGTATTACAGTTCTTTTCCCTCCCTTGTTATCTTGTTAACTGGCTCATATCACCATTGCCACATGGACATTATCTCCTTCAAGTGGAGGAGCACAGTGCAAATGGGGTTACTGGGACCTTTGAAGAAACTGGCACGACCAAGGCAGGGCAGGCCATACAGTCAGATAACTGTGCAAATAGAGCCATGGGAATGTCAGGGGTACTGTTACATGTACCTATTCAAAAAGGAGTACTATGACAAGTATGAGTGGCTGGCATTTCTGATGATCAAGGAAATAGCTGACTGGGAATGGAACTCCAAAAGGAGAATATCATTTTTGGCTTAGATGGGGATGATGATGATCCTGATGTGATCTACCATGTGGTTCTGTATTGGGACATGGAGAAGTGACCTAATTGGGAATTTAAGATTTACAACTGGGAGCAAATTGATGAACTTATCACATGGGGATATGGCATCAAGAATTTCAAGGTCAGCACAGAATGCACTGATGAGGTGGTGTACCCCAGGGACTTAATAACAGTTACATGATGCATCACAAGGCAGATGACAGTGGACTGTTATGGAAGGGTACTGGGAGACTGGTACTTTGAGGAATTAAACACTCAAAGAACTCAAATACTGGTCATGAGGATAGATGTGGAGATGTGGAGACATTGGGTGGAGAGAACAACCAAGCAGTCACTACCACTGGCAAGTTACAACAGCTATGGACCCAAGACAGTGGATCTGTGTTACCTATGGTTATTCAAAAGGGAACATTGGAACACTTTTGTGTGGGTGCATAATCTGTCATGAGTGACAATTGCCAGCTACAAGCCAGAACTGAGAAACCCAGAGATAAGGGTTCAAGTCGTTTTCAGCTTTATGACCTGGAAATACCACATAATGCCAAGTGCAACCAGCTTGTTAGGTGCAAGGTTGCTAGAAGAGAAAGAGAGTGGAGCCCAATGTCACTTCTCCATAGGGTTTGATGTGACAGAGGCATTAATAACTGCAATTATTGCAATTATTGCAGCTTATTTGCCAATTTTTGGACAGATGGCACAAGCACAAGGATGGATGAATACTATGCCAGTACAGCAGAGGACAACTGCAGCAAACCTGGGACTGTCAACCAACACCATCCTAGAAATGATCCCAGGTCCAAGGGAAGTTTGAGCAATGCAGCTGAGGGTCAATGTTACAATCATGCCTCAATTATGCCTTATGTAAACCCCCTATCCCTATGCAGTATGTTTTTCTCGTCATTATGCCTTTCTTACTTCGTTGTTTATGCCAAGGTCCCTTCAATTACATGCCTATACTTATTATCACATGCCTAACCACTTTATCACATGCTTACATTTATTATCACATGTCCATAGTCTTGTATATAAGCATGCAATACATAGACTGGCTCCCCAGTCTAAACTGTTCAACTGAACTGTTAGCTTGTCTTTGCACACTCTCACTCTCCAGTCTTACACTCATCTAGTAGCTTGGTGATCCCTTGCTCTTGTCATTATTGAGATTGATGATCTAAAGACATTATAGGTGTAACAGTCAAACTACTGGATTACTACAAAGGACAACTGGATCAAATAGTGAACTGGTTATGACAGATGCAGGCATATTTTTGTCTAACCCATATGAACAACTTTGACTATTAAGTAATCCTATTGCTGCAGAAAGTCCAAAAAGGAACAGAAACTAAGCAGGGAACTGGAGACAAGAACAGAGTAAAACTCCAACAGTGTGATGGAATATCTAGGAGAGAGAGATAGACAAAGAGTGGCAGGAATGTACCAAGATGGTACAAATGTGGGGCAGGAAATTATGGGTAATCAGCAAACCTGATCAAAAGAGGATGGAAGTGAATAAAAACACGCACCATGGATCAGGAGCCATGATTCAACCGAGTCCATTCCCAGGTGGGCAAGCAATAGAGCAAACAATGAAGGCATTTTCTCTTACAATGGAGACCAGGGTGTTAGGATGCAATCCTAGCCCCTCAATTTTGGTTTACTCTACAGTCATCTGGATGACTGTTATACACATTACAAATGGGCCAGGGGCCTTAATGGACACTATGGGATAACCAATGGTTGAGTCAGCGATGGGAGCGCTCACAGAGGGCAAAGACAATGGTTGGAGGAACCAATCCAAATACTATATAGGCAACGGGCAGGTAGGAAGGATAAGGTTGCACATTGATGGATAATGATCAGCATTCAATGCATAAGAGAGGATCAGTGAATCAAGCATCATGCATCAGACAAAGTGCAAGCACGCGCACATGTCTATAAAGGATTGCAATGGAACACAACAATGCCTCAAGGGATTGCTCCTTATGGTCAGGGTCTAGAGCAGTCCAGAAGAGGTCTATGAGTGAGTCAGAGCGGCTCACCCATATGCCACTCATATGCACAGCAACTGCGGCAGCGCCAAGCACATGCTCACAAAGAACAATAAAGAGTGAGTCAGAGTGGGGGAGTGCGCGTGGGACTCTGGAGTCAGCAAGGGGTCCTCATAGAGTAAGATATAGTATACATTGTAGCTGAGATCTCCCAGACATTCAGATAGTTACCTCAACCCCAATCTATCGCGTTTGTCTCTCTTTCTATCCTCTGGCGCAGCGGACGAGGCTGTGGGCCCCTAGGGGGATGTGGGCGTAGTGCTTAGGGTGAGCTCATAAACATAATCTAAGTCTATACCCACACTTTGTCATTTCATCGACAGCACCACATGCTATCTCATACGACTAAGCAAAGAATAGTCGACAAACTCATAAAAAATAATCGTCTGACCTCATACACACTCTGTTGGTGTCAATAGCAAGCAGCCTCAAGGATTGCCTTCACTCCACAAGCAATAAGACTTGCTTAACCGTTGTTAAGTGACTAACTACCTTATGGTTACTGGCAAAAAACTGTATTAGATGAGAACTAGGGTGCTGTAACGTGCCGGTTCGGCTATGTTGAGACCGACAGCTGAAGTGGACTGACAACCGAGATCAGGACCAGACAACGCCGAGCTATGAACCTTCATGTGAACCGCATCATAAGGCTGTTCTGCTGACTGATGATAAATCCAATGCAGGAGGAGGAACAGGACGTGCACGGACCAACGGACTCGGTGACAAAGCAGCTCACCGCAGGTAAGCCTTGTGTTTGGAAGTATATAAAGAATGCATGTTGTAGTAGAGGACAGTTAATACCACTCAATTCCTATACCTTATCTCTGTGACCCTTCACTCGCAATGTAGTTGCCATTCCACTCATTTTGTCCCTTATTGGTGCCATCTTAGTCGTCCGCAACCGCCAATGGACCTCTGTAGCCCCTTAGGCCAAACACATTCATCCACGTTGGCCTCACTTTAATCGTTTCAAACTGGAGCCCACCACAAGGGGCTCTTAGGTCTGTCAGTAAGTCATTCGTTCCACACTGCCTCGCTGCACGAAAAGCTTCCATAAGTTCCCAGCCAACTAGGACCTTGGCGCCAACCAAAGCCACCGACCAACAGGAAGGGCCATCTATGCTTGCAATTCAACCATCCTCTATACTGTGGGCAACTCGGAAGCCTCCTACACCACCACCACAGGTTCCCAAACCAGAATCGGAAGCGTTGGCGCTACAACCTGCAGTGTCTGACAAGAAACATCCAGTTCACCAATGAAACAGACATCTCCTGCCAGGAACGTTTCCGCTACCCTACAAGCGTTTCACCAGCCCACACATCCTTTCACGACCTTGATGGTTATTTACGCCCCAAACCCTTCACCACTTGGCACACCAACCCCAAACAATTCGGAACCAGGCGATCAGCTTGCTATATTTGATCTAGATTGATTAAGCCTTCCATTATCACCCCTACACCGTTACTTCATCTAACACATCATCACCACCGCAGGCAGCATGTTGGATGAAACCACGCACCAACACATGCAATCAGAACCAGCAAGGAGGCTCCCGCTTCCAAGGCACTGCCAGCGCCTTGAAAGGTATCTCAAAGATATCGAAATGATCTGTGATGACCGACAGCAATCCAGCAACGCAGAATAATCAAATGGGCAATCTACTACAACAGATGAGAAGTCATCCGACACCTGGACCTCTACAAAGGGCCCTACGATGGATCATGGGATGCATTTAAGCAGCAATCCGCAACATCTATCTGGAAGCACAACCTGACCGCTGGTGCACCATTGCGGTGCTAAGCAATCATTGATAGGTACCAGAGTACAGGAGTCACCACTGAAACCAACTCGCTGAGTATCACCACGATTTTGCTGCGACAGCTAATTATCTCGTAACCAAGCACCGCATGACTCGCCATGAGGCAAGCATAATGTACTGTCTGCGCTTTCGACAAGGTAGAGCCAGATATTACAATCGGTTGACAATCAATTCCAGATGTCCGACCCAACAAGGGATACAACCTCAAAGAAATGATAACACCACCCAATTTGTCATCAGCTCAGGCCATTATGCCTCCTGGCAGCCACATCACATGCCCGCCGACTGCCACACTCCACCCCCACTTTACAGTTCTCTTTTTGTTTCGTCTCCATGTCTCAGTGGACTGTTTCATACTCATCATTTACTGCGCATTTGTACAGCCTCAGACACCATCTCCTTTTGTAGTTACTTTCATATTTCCTTTCTCAAGTAGCTACAGTTTGTTCCTTTTACAATTTCCTTGTTCTTAAACGTATATAAAGCCCATGTATCTAGAGTAACTCAGTTCCAACTTAGACGAGTTTTTGCTCTCAACCTTGCTCGAACTCAACTTCAGGACTACCCTTGCCTGAAGCTTAGGGCCCAACAAAAGACTTAGGAGAGGAGAGTGAGGGTAGGAAGGAAACCTGAGAGAACTTGACTGAGGACTCTGGGTGCTACTTGCTCAGTTTATATACTCAAGGGTGGTCTGTGCACCTCTCTAATAATAGTAGCTATGCTGAGTAAGTATGAGTAAAAGATATAACATAATCAGCCCTGCTGCTGCGCATTGGTAAGCCTGAGTCATAGTCATGAGTCATTGGTCCGGTAGTCCCTAACCTAATCTAATCTAATATCTAATATCTATAGCGCTGACTAGATAAGATAGACGAACTGACTAAGATGTTTGGCTACAGCTATTGTAAAATACAAGAAAAGATAAAAATGTCTTAGAGATTTTGACGTTAGAAGGTCATGAACATCAACCTACATTTTTCTCAAGACTTCTCATCGTTTGACTTAGTGTCTAGATTCTTTGGACCAGTGACTGGGAGCGACCGAGATCTCTGCTTGTTCTGTGACTTAGAATGACCATGACAAAGGCATCGTCTTAACACAAGTTGGAACTCAGAACCACTCAGCTGTCACTAGCCAACATCATTGAGACCAACTCCCAGATCAGACGCGAATGACTCCATTCGTTAAAACAGAGGTATTACTCAACCGAAGGGAAGTCTTCCTTCTACAACAATGAAGGTGTGGTACTACATTTCAGCTACCAAAAAGAAAAACCAACGATCCCAGACAGCTTCTTTGAAGGGTATACAAAGAAGGAGATCCGACGAGGAACGTACCAGCAACTTGGATGTTTGGCATAACGAAGAAAATTTCAATTAAACAGTTGTTCTTCCACCAAACGCAGAACCAGAACTCACTTGGTGGCACAAATTTTGTGACACGAAGAATTAGGAGACTACCCTTCCTAGCACTCAAAACATCCACTCTTGCCAAGTGGAGTGAATACAAGGAACAACAACAGATTGAATTAGTCTAGCCTTTGACGACAAACGAAACAGGAAAAAGCTTGAAACAGCAACAGATGAAACAGGAACCTGTGAACCAAATGAAAAAGAATATGGCAGACGAAAAGGAAACATCTCCAAAAGGAAATAAAGGGGTTCATTGAGAAATTCAAAGGACAACGATCCAAAGTAAACATTCATCTATGCATTCGATGACACCTTTGATCTAGATGAGGACAATTTACCACTTGCCAAGAAGAAGTCAAATCCGTCTTCCTACAATTAGGAGAGAATTGGACAGAGGCACGTACAGACAAGGAAGAAAAGGAAAAGGAACAATGCTTCTTGGTATGTTCAGCAGTTTCAAAAAAGCGATTCTTAGCCGATTGGGCAAATAGACCGAGCAGGACCTGAGATCCTAGAAAAGTCAAGTGTGCAGAAGACATTGAATATCCCACTTATATTCAGAATTCCGATCACTCATTCAGTCAACTGGATCACAGGGTTCATGGCAAATCTATTCTGTAAAGGATTACCAGCATCAGTTGCAGCAAAGATCATTGAAAACCCCGCAGTTATTATGGAACAGCCTATGATGCTGGCGGAGCCATACACATTGCTTGGGAAACGCGAAACTAATGAACCGGTCCACTGTTTGGGAAATCATCAGAGAGACGTTTCAAATTTAACCAAAAACTTGAGGAACTCGGCATCAGGATCAAAAGGGGTCATGCCAAAACTCTGGACGCCTTTAGATGCACAAAAGAGGAATATTCGGAAAACCTGCAGTGTTTCCGATGCGGAACTCAGGGACAACATATCCAGGATTGCCCAACAAAGGGACACCCAGACCGACACCAAACAACCGTTCTCCTCATGATCAACTATTAGAACTATAGAGGAAACAAACCTCAGAAACAACTGCCAATTGCATTAGGGCACTATTTAAAAGCACCCCAGACAAGGGTGCACGAGAATACCTTCCAAGAACTAGAAACAGGGTTTTTAAGAGAAGACTCAGAAAGTGGTTGGCCCTCCCATAAGTCACACGTTAGCACACTCAATTCTGAATCGTACAATCCATAAATTGATAACGGATTCATCACTGTCAATGAAACAAATAAACCGCTGAAATATCCACCCTCATTGATTGGTGGAAGCAGAAGGAACTTCAATTGACGAACGGCATATCAAAGATTCGGCCAAAAGAAAATAAAACACAAATTAAAGTCAAAAACGCTGATTGGAACATTATCAAAATGGCATTGATCACGCATCGAACTCTCTTACTATTCTATCAAAGGAAAACCATATGATAATTGGTTTGGATCACAACTTGGGATCAGAAATCATTTGGAATACCATGCTGGAAAAGCATAACTGACTATTGATTGGGCGAAAGAAACCTCCAAATAGACGATGATTCAGAAATGAAACGCTATTTGGCGCTGGGCCTAGTACCAACAATGGGGAGAAGACAATACTGGATAAAGAGTAAAACATTGGCGTCCAAAGCGTTTGACACAACCAAAAACGATGAAAACACCAACTGTCTTACACCCGAATACCTCCCTGGCAGTCTACCTTTGAGAAAAAAGCAATCAGAGTGCGTTTCCATCATCACGGTCCATGGGACCATGCATTGAATCAAACTGGATTTACGCGAAGTTAGCCAAATCTACCCACTATCACTGAAAGAACATCAATGTCAATCGAATGGATTAAAGAGCAATTAGATAAAGGATAATATTGATCATCCAATTCGCCCACAACATCACATTTTTCTTCGTTTCAAAGAAAGAAAGCGGCGTCTTAAGACCCTGCCAGGACTATCATTACCTTAAACAAATGGACATCAAAAACGGCTATCCGTTACCCTAGTCTCAGATCTAATGACGAAATTAGAAGTGAAACTGATTTTCACTAATTGATTTGTGCTGGGGATATAACAACATTGAATTAAAAAAGGGATGATGGAAAGTGGCTTCATTAAACTGTGGGGTTGTAATGAACAACGTAATGTTCTTAGCAGCCTCTGGCAATTTGCCCCTTGGACGTTCAGACCATATGAACGACGTACACTTCACAGGATATCCACTTAGAAAGGCATGGCTCATTATCTATATGACCGACATTCTGATCTGTGGAAAAACGAAAGACGAAATACAGAAACGAACCAGAAAGGGTCTTAGAGCGCTTACAGGAGAAAGACCTATTTTTTAAAGCTAGAAAAGTGCAAATTTTGCGTTCAAGAAGTCGAATTCCTGGTATGGTCATTACGCCCGTCATATTCAAATGGACCCTGTAAAACTCGCCGGTATCAGAGATTGGCCAACCCCCATAACGGTCAACAAGTTAGATCTTTCCTCGGATTCGGAAATTTCTATAGACGATTCATCGGCAACTTTGCTGCTATAGCAAACCATTGACGGACTTAACTAAGAAAGGTTTAACCTTCAGTTGGACGCCTGATTGTCAGACAGCTTTCGATGAATTAAAACGAAAATTTTCGTCAATGCCAGTCCTACTCATGCCAGACCCCACAAAGCCATTTATCTCACAAAGGACACCTCCAATAAAGCCACTGGAGTAGTATTGAAACAAGCCGACGCCTCCGGATCCCTCCATTCTTGTGGCTTTATATCACACACCTTGACCACAACAGAACAAAATTACCAAATCTATGACTGAGAACTACTGGCTATTATTAAAGGATTACAGGCATGGCTACATTTGCTGCATGGATCTCCGCACCCAATTATAGTCCATTTCAATCACAAAAACCTTTCATTCTATAGAACCCCGCAACGGTTAACACCTCGACAAGCTCGTTGTCTATGATGCTATCGAATTTGACCTGAAGATAGAGCACGTACCAGGGACAAAAATGTTTGAAGCAGATGCATTATCTCGCCGTCCTGATCATATGAAAGATGATGATATACTGGATGATGTTATCATGTTACCCAATAACAAGTTTTATTCGCCTTATCACTACAGATCTTGCTCAGAAAATCCGAGATGCTACGTCACTTGAACAGCTTTGGAAAAACCATCATCAAAGTCATAGAAACGCAACGCGCTCCGCCTATTAAGTCCAAATTACAGGATTGGGCATTTGTTGACGGAATCATTCGATACATCGACAGAGCATATATCCCTGATCTTGGAACACTCCGCACCAGTATTATCAAAACGGTCCATGAATCGCCCACTTCCGGGCATCCTGGACGCTTGAAAACGCTAGAATTGTTACAACGAGATTACTGGTGGCCAGGAATGTATAAACACGTCAAAGAATGGATCACTGGATGCGCCACATGTCAGCAAATGAAGGTGAACACTCACCCCAACACCCAGCCCTCCTACCAATCGGATCAAAGGCGACTCAACCATTCCAGCAAGTGACCTTGGACTTTATTACCGATCTTCCATTTCCAACGGATTTGACTCAATTTTGGTCACGGTGGACCATGGTCTTACGAAGGGGGTAATTCTTACTCCTTGCAAGAAAACCATCGACGCATTAGGGATGGCAGACCTCTACATTTCCGAAATATTCAAGCACTTTGGTCTACCAGACATACTTATTTCAGATCGAGGACCGCAATTCTCAGCCAAAGTCTTCCAAGAAATCAGAAAAACATTAGGAATAGATCATAGGATGAGCACCGCGTACCATCCACAAACCGATGGAGAAACGGAACGAGTTTAATCAGGAACTAGAAGTATATCTTCGAATATTCTGCGCAAACGAAGCCCATACTTGGAAACAATTATTACCAATTGCCGAATTTGCCCATAACAATCGCCATCACGACTCAGTTAAAGCATCGCCTTTTCAGCTCATGTATGGAACAAGACCATGTTGCACTACCTACTGCGGCACAGAAAATGACAACACCAGCAGCAGAAGAACGACTACAGATGTTACGAAAAGCTAGGGAAGAGGCGCTTGCAGCACATGAACTAGCTAGACAAATGGTGGCTAGACGAATTAGAGACAAATCAATCAAATTCGAAATAGGAGACAAAGTTTGGCTTGAAAACAGAAATCTTAATATCCCATACCAGTCCAGGAAGCTAGCGCCGAAACAAGAAGGACCCTTCCCCATTGAGCAAGTCTTAGGACCAGTAACGTATAGGCTCAAACTTCCGAAACAATGGCGCATTCAATCCAGTCTTTCACACATCACTCCTTATGCCATACAGGGAGACTGAAACACATGGACCAAATTACACAGCCCCACCTCCTGATCTTGTAAACGGACAAGAAGAGTTTGAAGTCGAAGCGGTTCTCGCACACCAAAAGCGTGGAGCAGGATATCAATATTTGGTTAAATGGAAGAACTACAGTCCGAATGACAATTCCTGGGAACCAGAACGCAATCTAGGCAATGCTGCGGATATCTTGCACGCATATAAACAGAGAAGACAGTTGTAAAATACCCATGTCTCACTATCATAAATGCCGAATCCTTAAACAAAATATCCGATATGCAAAGAAATACTGTTCTACTCAAGGACAATATTCTCCAAAACTCTACGAAAGATTTCGAGGACGGATCATTAAAATTCCTATTTATCGCCCTCCAACATCTCCGTTAGGATTACCATGATTCTCTAAAATCATCCGGACACGAGCAGTCCGACAAACTGCACCTAGAGCCTCAAGACTAACACCGGACACTTAAAACATCCACAAGGACACGTAGAATTCCCATTTAATGCTTGCCTTCATTATCTCCCAAAATATATGGATCTTACATTCAATCCTGAGGAATTACCATATTATCCCAAAGCCAGATCATACCTTCCATCACCCAACATACCTTTGAATCACAGATATGAGGTGTACGCAGATGGCCCTTCGAAGAGAAGAACCTGAAAAATATGTCTTCGTTCAGGAGCTAAAACACGCTGGCAAAGAAATCGAAATATACTGCTGGGTTGCTGATTGGCATGTCCCAAATGCACAAGCCAATTTCAATGACGCAATGGACAGCCTGGATTTCCTGAACGCATTTGTTGACAACCTGGTTATCCCTGATGCACCGGAACAAGCCATCACACAAGGCAATGACCCTATCACAGACACTGAGCATGAAGAACGAGGTTTCCACCGTTACCAGGAATGAATTGAGCGAATCAGAAGAATCTGATGGAGAACTCAAATACATTCCCACCATCAGAGCGCCCGCGTCATCTTACCAATTTTCGGAAGAAGAACTCCTGACTGTCAATTATGATGACGAAGTGTTTAATTCAACATAAAAGGACGCTTAGAGAGTGCACCGAGTTCCCAACATATTTGGTTGTTATATCATGCCTGCTATCTTCACCACCGTCGCCTACCTCATCGCCTTTCTTTGCCCTCCTGGTCACCGCATGTGGCCATTGTTATGTTGAACCTGCCGCTGTCCTCTCGCCCTTCCTCGCCACCGCCCAGGACCTCCCCCTCGAGGTCTTTGTTAATACTACCATTACCATTGACGACTTTGAATTTGCGGACCTCCCCGAACTTCATGAACATCCAGCAGAACTGGCCGACACCATCACCGTTCCTATCGCCCCCATTCCACCCGTCGTCACTCGCCCTCGCAACACCATGCTTGACAACGTCAGCAACAACCTTGCTACCCTGGTCACCTACTTCAACTTATTTTCCGAGCCACTCGACTTCATCACCGCCCTCACTCTCACCACTGACCCGCACACCCTTACCTATGAGGAACAAGACGCGATGCTTGCCCAAGCAAAACAATTACAATGGGCAGTTCAAAGTCTACAGTGGCGAGTAGAGACCGCCGATAAAGACATCGGCAACATCATCAGTTGGCTGGAATCCAGGCAAGACCACGGTTGGACGAATTCATGGTAGAAGTCAGTGACTTCTCGCATACGAAGGGGGTAATGTTACAGTTCTCTTTTCGTTCCGTCTTACCGTTTCACATCCATCATTACTGCGCAGTGTACAGCCTGGATGCTATCTCCTTTTGTAGCTACTTTCACATTTCCTTTCTCGAGTAGCTACAGCCTTATCCCTTTTACGGTTTCCTTTGTTCTTCAACCGTATATAAACCCCATGTATCCTAGAGTAACCTCAGTTCCAACTTAGACGAGTTTTGCTCTCAACCTCACTTGAACTCGACACTCTTCTTCTTCATCGTTCTCAAGACCTTCGTCATCGTTTGACTTAGTGTCTAGACTCTTTGTCCAGTGACTGGGAGCGGACCGAGACTCTGCTTGTCGCTGTTGACTTAGAACGAACTACGACGAGGGCATTGTCCATAACACCAATGACTCATGGACTATGACTCAGGCTTACCAATGCACAGCAGCAGGGGCTGATTATGTTATCTCTTTTACTCATACTTACTCAGCATAGCTACTATTATTAGAGTGGTGCACAGACCACCTCTGTAGTATATAAACTGAGAAAAGTAGCACCCAGAGTCCTCAGTCAAGTTCTCTTGGGTTTCCTTCCTACCCTCATCTCCTCTCATCCTAAGTCTTCTGTTGGGGCCCTAAGGTGTCACGCCAAGGGTAGTCCTGATACTCAAGACCTTTGTCATAGTTTGACTTAGTGTCCAGACTCTTTGTCCAGTGGCTGGGAGCAGACCAAGACTCTGCATGCCATTGTTGACTTAGAACAAACTACAATGAGGGCATTGTCCATAACAAGTGGCTTCTTCACAACTGCCTTTGCTCTTTCAAACATCTTCTGACTGTATCTACTGACAATGGCTGATCAACAATGAGCTGGAGTGCTTGGGTCACATCCACAGCAGTTTTAGCCCTCCTAGAAGTGATGAGGTGCATGGCATGCCATTTGTTGGTGGGAGAGGGCTTCTTTGGATGACCTCCAAAGGACTTTTGGAGGTGAGGACAGTGTTTGGAGTGAATTCTAGAGACTGTAGCAAAGCCATGGTCAGTGGATGAAGCAATAGCCTTGGCAGAATGGCCAGCATTGAGAAGGAAGATGATGAGCAGAAGTGAGAGAGTGCATGATGGATTTGGTGGTGATATGAGTTGCTAGGAATGTTGAAATTCAACATAGCCACATGACTGTGTGAATATAGTCAACAGGGTCATGTGACCTATCTTGTTTCTGCTTCTGAAATTGTCAGCAGAAAAATTAAAGGTTTCCAATGAGCAGTGAGGTTCAATCTATTTTAATCTTCTCCCATAACAATGATTACATAATGACTCTGTATTACCTAGTACTATACATGTTAAACTATGTACCCTGAAATCAGAAACATCAGAAACTGATATCAATCAGTTGCTATGACTTGAAACTGATGAAGGATGGTTATCAAAATGATGGTACCTTGACATTAATGCTATGTAAGCATGCAAACATGCCAGGGCACCCCACTTCTGAAATGCACCCCACCTCTGCTGCTCACAAGGAAAATATCATTTCACTTGCATCCCATGGCCACTCCACCTGCTATACTGCCTCTCACATTGGTATTAGCCAGCATTTTGGCTCCAGAGTACTTCAAAACCTTCTCCCCAATTGACAAAGACCTCATCCCGGTTGTCCATCCAAGCTCTCTACCACTGCCACTTGCTCCATCTCCTCACAGATCACCACTGGCAAGGCTGCAAATGCTGTCCAGGTTATCAGGCACATAAACACTATCATCCCCAACCCAGTCTCCACAAAACCAGTCAGGACTGTCCTCAAGAAGCATACATTCAAAGCTCTAACCAAGAAGAAAAAAACTGCCCACCACAATGCACAGAAGGAAATGGTTGGCATTTGCTCTGAAGCACAAGGAGTGGACAGTGGAGGATTGGAAGAGGGTTATTTGGTTAGATGAGACTAAGATCAAAGATGGGAAGCAGAAGAAAGTGCTGGATGAGCTGATTGAGAGGGAGGTCCAAGAAATGGTAAACTTTGGTGGTGGGAAGATCATGGTACAGGGTTGTATGGGCTAGAACAGTGTTGGGGAACTTGCTGAGGTTGGGGGAAGGATAGATGCTGACCTGTCTGTGGACATTTTGAGCAATCACTTACCTGCCCAGCATAGAAGAATCTGGAGTTGCTGATGAGGGATGCATTTTTCAGCAGGACAATGGCCCCAAACAGACCTCCAGAAAGGCTAGGAACTGGATGGAAGGGAATAATACCTCTCTTCTGAACTAGCCCTCACAGTCTCCAGACCTTAATCACCTCTGGCATCACATAAACCCATAGTTGTGCCCAGAAAATGGAGTTTTGAGCTTTGGGAGAGAGTGGCAGGGGTGTGGAATGACACAGAGTCAGAGGTGTGTCAGAACTTAATTGAAACCATGCCTAGAAGGGTGGAAGCAGTGTTAACAGCAATGAGGGGTAATACAGAGTACTAAAATAACCATTTCTTATATTTCTTATACACACTCAAAAAAGTGATTCAATGAATTGTCAAATTTAAGTCCCCATATCTCCATGGATACTGTACCTTATTACATAAGAATTTATCAGCATGTAACCCTAATGTACTACTCTTACTCACCCCTTCATGATTTACCCTTGTTTGTTTTTGTTCTTGAGTTATTCTACAAACAGTCCAAAAGCACCAAACATTGAATTGTCATGACTTGTTTTCAATGCTCAAATTCTCTAAGACATTTTTACTATTTTCTTTGTGTTTTACAATAGGTGTAGCCAAACATCTTAGTCAGGTTGGCCTCTATCTTATCTAGTCAGCACTAAGAGTAGATTAGATTATGGACTACCAGACCAATGACTCATGGACTATGACTCAGGCTTACCAATGCACAGCAACAGGGGCCACTTATGCTATATGTTTTACTCATACTTACTCAGTGTAGATACTATTATTAGAGTGGTGCACAGACCACCCTTGTAGTATATAAACTGAGCAATTATCACCCAGAGTCCTCAGTTGAGTTCTCTTGGGTTTCTCCCCTACTCTCATCTCCTCTAAAAAGTCTTCTGTTGGGGCCCTAAGCTGTCATGGCAAGGGTAGTCCTGATATGAATCACTTTTTTGAGTCACTGTACACTCTCTCTTTCTCCTTCTCAAACCTTAGGGTCATAGTTGGAGCAACCTTCTAACAGACTCAGCTAATGATTATTACAAAGGTACCATGCTCAATGTTAATTAAATATGCTTTTCAACTGTGCTTCAACCTCATCTGGGGACATTTTAATATCTGAAACAAATCATCACATTCATGGCATTTCCACTGAGGGGAGAAAGCAACTTACACTTTTGAGGGTCTACAAATCCATCAGGCTCAGCCTCTTCAACACTGCATGAAGAAAATGTCACCTACTTTTACTAAACTCTCGATCCTTCATCCGCTGCACAAACCTCCGAAAAGCAGGCACGACCAATTTACACGCTTCCTCTGCTATCGCCTCTCGCCCGAGTTCGCTGAGCTCGTCTGTGTCGAGCAGGCGCACAACACGATGGCGCTCCAGAACTTCATCCAGCAGGTCGTAAAAGCGGGTGAATCTCTCCTTCCCTGCGGTCCTTCCCTACCCATAAATATCAGCCAAAAGGAAAAAACAACCACCATGAACTGCAGCGTACCTCTTTCGGGTCATCCGATAGTGCTTGCATCAATGGTCCAAAGTTGGAGTCAAAATATCCCGCCTTGGCTGTCCGCTGGTTATGCGCTAGCAGATCCCTAGTTGGCTTTGCAACGATAGCGGGCAGAGAAGGGTCCACCGGTGACTGCAAAACATGCGCATTGAGGTAATGGATATTGTTCAAAAGGAACGTGCCAGCTACAGGTGGCCTGCGCGACCCCTTTGCTAGCATGTTGAGTGTCCCGATCGTCGTATTGATCACGTCATCTATCACATTATTCAATCATAAACAGCGAAAAAAATGGGGAATGGATACTTACGAACGTACTGCTCTAATATCGTCTGCTCATCCCCTTCACCCAGTTTTGAGCCCTTGCCCACTTGGACGCCCTCTCCCATCTTCCAGTTTCCATCTCCGAGGCTCAAAAGCGCCGAACCGACTGCGCCTTTGACGGCAGGTAGCCGGCTCAAGTACGACACGGTCTAAACATGCGTCATCACCAGATTTCTGCCTCTAGACGGGACGGGACGTACAGACTGGGTAAAATCCGTCACTGCACCGGTGTACTCTGTTAGGCTGGCATTGTTCTTCGACATGGCGCCAGACTTGATGTCTGCAATGAACTCTGGAAAACTCCGAAGGCAGACAGCTCGAAGGGAATGAAGTCCGTCCTTGACTTCATTACTTGTGCCTTCGGATTTGTCCCGCATTGCAAGCAGGCCTTCCCATCTCGGCTGGAGCTTGAGAAGAGATTCGTACGTTGACAGAGCAAGGAACGCATATTTGTGGATCGAGCGTTTGATAAGTGTGATGAGCGCATTGATGGTCGAGGAGAAGAGGGAGAGGATGGGAATCAAAAGGGCCGAATATGCCTGCGCGACGAGTTGTGGTGATGTGAGGGGCGCCAAGTCCGTCAGGAGACTGTACTCGTCCTGTCTCGCTCCTAGTCGAGACTTTTGTGGTCCTAGTAAAGAGAACAACGCACCTCGGCGACGGTCAGGACCAAATCGACCCACTTCCCAAACGCCTTGCCGGCTTCGACGCCTTCCTTGGCTTCGTACATCCCTTCACCAGCCTCGTCCACCACCTTCTTCGCTTGGCCCTCTAGGCATTTCTTGCTCCACGTCCCGCGCATGTCGGCGTACCCTCTCTGGGCTTCGTTCAGTGCGGCGCGGATGCCAGGCGCAGCGGGATGGGTAGGGTGAGTCGCTGGGAGGGGAAGAGTACGGAGGAAGGAGACGAGCGGGCGGAGAGAGGCGAGGAGGTCGGCGGGGAAGGGAAGGAGGGTGAATTCGATGCCAGGGACAGGCGTGGGTGGAGAGCCGGAGGAGCCTTCGGCGACAAATTTAGTGTAGAGCTGGGTGAGCCGCTTGGCGCCCGTTTCTACGAGGCGGGCCTGTGTCGATATGGCGTAGGTGACAGCACAAGAGGAGGTCCAGAGGCGTGCTCACCGTTTCGCTGCTGTCCTGATCTGCGCTTTTGAACGTGATGAGAGCATTCAAACGTTCTATGGCGTTCTTATATACATCCAATTGGCTGGTTTGGGGGCTAGACGCCACGTCAATTGGGATCAGGGTTGAGATGTTGCACGCACGACTCACCCACGCAAAATCAACTCTTCCTCCTCTTGCAAATCCTCGTGATTACTCGCCACTTCATCAATTTTGAGTAGCGTCTTGTCGATATCTGCAACAGGATCAATCAACGACTCGAACTCAACCGCCTCGGCGCAGCACGCACTGTTCCTTCTCCGGTTAAGCACCTGTGCAGAGGTATAGAGCGGCAGAATGGATTTTTCCAGTTTTGCCAAGCGGGTATCGAAGCTTTCGAGAACAGCTGGCCAGTGCTCCGTTCAGCGTCTGAACAAGATCGCGCAGGAACGGGAGCGCAGCGTACATATCATGCGTCGGGAAATTTGGTGTGTTTTATTCAGATTTTGCTCGAGCTGTTGGATATGCAATGAATGTCTATCCCTCGAGAGAATAACGCCAGACGACGCTCACCAGCTCAATTTCGGCGCTCTCGTCGTCCATGATGGTTTCGGATACTGCTTGTTTACATATATTTACGCGAAGATTCAAGCTACATTCACTCTCACTCGCCCTGTTTATTTAACGCAAAATGCACACTGTATTCGTAAAGTTCAGAGGCCACCAAAGGCCACATTGAGGAGTAAGGTCTGTTGGCTTGAGCGTGCATCGGATAGTCCGAGCGCGTTTAGTAATTTAATTTGAATATGTCCCTGAGCTTACTATTATTGCAAGTTATTCGACCGTCCGCCGTTGTATTTCGCCTTCCCACACACGCTACTTTATACACCACGAAGACTAGTTATCAAGGACCACTGCTCGTTCCAGGTCACGAAGCGAAAACAAGCATGTTGACATCGTCGCGCGCTCAGCAGCAAAAGCCTCATCGGCTGCAAGTATCTCAACACCACTGCGCAATGCCCATGGGTACGCCAGGTACCAGTGACTCATGCTGCCTGATAAAATTCAATTATGCACTCCGCTCAAACAGCGAAAAATACGCCACAGACACATTTTTCATACCTGTAAAAACATTTGATCAGTCGGCGGAGATCGACCTGGGAAATCACTGTGCTACGTGGCTAAAGAAGCACGGTACAATTAATTTTGGCCAGTGTGCAGGGCTTGGCCCACGGCATTTTCTTGTCCCCCTCGATAAAGAAAAACGGATGTCTTCATTTCTTACAGCGGACTGAACTACCCAAGTCTAGGAAAACCAGGCTTGTCAAGGATAGAAACACGCCTTAAACAAACCCATGGGGACTAGGTACTCGGGCCCAGAGCGAAAGGTGATAATCCAACACCGCCTCGCCTCGTTCACACAGTTTGGACGGACGGAGATTATGTGAAGGGGTTATATTGTCGATTCTCTCACATGAGACGGCTTCACGAAATTATTGCATGGTTTATGACATAACTGGGAGCCTTTCAATTCAATCATGAATTCCCGTCGCCTGACGCCACTGAACACCATCGTTCACATGTGGAGCGCATGTCTTCCCAAATGGGACGTGTGCACAAGGGCCCAAGGCGACATGGAAAAGTACAAGAGCAGCGGCTTTTGCTGCTCGTTCTCCAGCCGAAGGACCATCCAAGCCCTTCCTAGCTGAACGAATACCTCCTCACAGCTTCGTCATGAAATTCTCCTTTGCGTTGCTCGTTCTCCCCGTTCTCGCTGCTGCCACCCTCCTTCCTCGTGGTGATGGAAAAGATCATAAGGGTCATGATGGCGGTTCCACCTGCAGCACTGGCAAGCAGGTCTGCTGCAACAACAAATTCAAGAATGTCCGTCATTATTTCGTCTCTTCTTGTCCCTCAGACTGACCGGCAAACATGCAGTTTGGGACTCCTGAGCCCGTGGAACGCCTTGATGTGACTTTGACTTCGTGGAGCTGCATATATGCGGTGGAGTCAAACATTTTCCCCAGCTCCGATTGGATAGTCGACGCTCCGCTAGTCGCCTACAGTCAGAGACGCGCGGCCCGACGGAGGCGTCGATTATCTCAGAAAATCTTCGAGATGTCCAGTTGCTCTACCCCAAGTTAAACAAGACTCGCAATCAAGGAAAGCTGCCCCTGTTCTTCCTTTTTAATTCCTGCTGCATAATAAAATTGACATGTGGAAGTCGGCCGCGCAACATTTGTGTAGACGTATCCGCGATGTCCTTGATCGACGGATCATCAGCCATCGCAGCACACCCTGCGACATCCAAGGGACTCCAGATCCATTCGTTGTTTAGGGCATTAAGAGTAGGCACAGTCGATCCTGATGCCATCGCTGAGCATTTGATACGAATGGGGAAGGGCTTCCTCACGAAATTGGCATTAGGATGGTGGTAATATGGATGGAACTGCTAAAAAGACATGTAAGGGAAAACAAGCGCACGGCTGTAGAAAAAAAAAGCCTGGGCACCGGATCACCTAACACTGTCATGCACGGCCGAAGTAGCACCATGTACTCAGAACGCGAGCCGAATACTGTTGACGCTTGTCCAGGCTGCGTGCGCATCAAGACCGTGAACGCGCTGATCAAGTAGCTGTTTTTCAAGTTCTCCGGACGAGTAACATGGCGACAGGCCACTCAACCTCCACCTTTTCCAACACGCCAGGTACTCCGCCCGCGTTAGATACACATTGTAGATCCTTCCAAAACCTCACAGCAATATCACCCTTGTCGACACCCAACTCTCGAACAGGATACGTGCGAGAAAAGTTGTGCAGGGCGCTCCACGACCGGAGGTAGGCGAGCAGTTCGAGCCACGTCATCGTCTTGGTCAACACGATCGGGTTATGCTCCACTTTGGTGAGCGGTACGCCCGTGGGCGGGTGCTCAGCGCCAGCCAGAGCATGACGAGCCGAGGGAAACGAGTCGTCGGTGGAAGATTCAGTGACTGCGGTGGAGTGAGCCCCGCAAAGAACACACGCTCGACATCACCGAGGCCGCATCCCGTCGGATCCATCATGGATGGCGAAGAGGATGAAGATGGGATGAGAACGGTTGAGGGATGGGGCACGTCCAGGAGGTGGTTTTCCAATATGGTACGACCGGGCCGTTCGAAATGGGGTCCGAGAGAGGTAGCTGGGTCATTGCCCTGCGCATAGCGGTGATCAACTGGTTGACGGAAGGATAGGCTGATAGTCTGAACTCGGAGTAGATCTATTAAGAAAGCGCTTGAGCAAAGTTTGAAATCGATAGCATGAATTTAAACGCATACAAAAAATGCTGCGCATCCACCCTTTCTCAATGCTCGACGCGTTTCAGGCCACGCCTTTGTCCAGTCGAACCAATGAGCGGCTTGGGCAGAAACCATGAGGTCTACACTCGCATCCGCTACACCGACGGCATTGAGATCCTCTGCAGATCCCTGGGCAAAGGTAACTTTATCCGACCAAGGTGGCGAGGCGAACAGAGGGCGAGCGGCAGAAAGCATCGTTTCTGACGTATCGATGGCGAGAACTCGGTGGAAAGGCATGAGATGACGGGTTGCTTGGCCTGCAGCGCCCCGTGATACCGAAGAAACCTGAACCGTTACTAGAACGATTCACGGTGGACAATGACATACCCGTTCCACAACCCAGATCAAGTGCAAGGTCGTATTTTGCATCCGGAGAACGCTTGTGATATGCTAGAATGCGCTTGAAGAGCTTTCCAGGGTAAGTTGGACGAGCAGAAGCATAGATGGCCGCATTGAAGGATGGCCGAGCAAATGTTGACATTCAAGTCGTGTGGATTATAGTGTGACGTGACTCTAATCTAAGCGTTACGCGTTACGGGCCATTATATCTCTTATATGTTGCCTTTCGTCTTGCCAATCATCCCAGCAAAAACTCAACACCACCGTATCTCGACTGACACATCCACGCTTCGGATCTTCCACTCTCAAACTGCTTCCATTTCCGGCGTTCTCCTTACCCGAGGGTAAAACTCGATCCCACCTTATCGTGCACTCCCACCGGAATCCCATGCGCTGCGCTGCTTTAATGCTACGTTCATTAAGAGCATTTGACTTCCAGAGGACGCGCCGGAGGCCTAGTCCTCCCGCGGATGGAGGATCAAGCGCATAGCGCAACAACAGCCCAACCGCATTCGACGTGACGTGGCTGCGTTGGAAAGCGGGCAACGTCACCATATGACCTATCTCCACTGTTAGGTGAGGAGCGGATGAATTGATGTATGCAATGGAGCCCGCGAGGAGATCGCTCCCTTGACTCGTGTCATACACTGCGAAGAGGACGTTTCCCGAACTGCTCCTGATACGTGATTCAAGGAATTGGTGATAGTCTTCCAAAGTCCGGAATGGTCCGAACGGAAGGTAGTCAAAAACGTCAGGACTTGAACACAGTTGAGCATAGAACTCTGCTGCATGGATTGTTGGCTGAAATTGTGTACTTAGATGGGTCGGAATAACTGCTGGCTAGAATTGCATGTGCTTACGATGAAAGGGACTAATTTTACACGGTCGTTTTCAAGTGCATGTGGCACATCGAAGCAGAAATTCACGTCGTAGGGACCAGTCATGATGGAGAGTCACTAGGGACGAGTCATATTTACTAGTTGCACTGTTTGTTTGGCAGCGGATTCAATGTCGAATCCCAGTGGGGAATCGGGTTTGACCTCACGAACAATCCGTAATCACAGCACAATCAATTGGATATGGAACATATGTAACAGTCATGGTATTTGAAACACTGGGCAGTTGACAATCTAGAGCGTTCAGTTGTTTGGCGAACCGTTTCAGTTATTCAGATCAGTTAAGAACCCAGTATCCGCTTGAATTAATATACCCCCTCACTTCATTCGCTGGCCCATTGTCGAGGTGACTAGTAATCACCGTTGACGTCAGGGGCTGTGTTAGTTGAAGGACTGATCATCGCGTGTACAACTCAAGGTTTACTTGTGACTTCAATGGCAGGTGTGACCGCGATACCACACGGCCTCAACCGCCTGCCTCACTTCAATACTTACAACAAGCTGGTGCCTCGTTTCTTCTCTGCCGGGTGTGTGTTGGTGTACTCTACTAGTTCTTTCACCATGACGTGTCAGGATTTGACGTCACTCTAGGAATTCCTGCGGCACACAGTATCAACTGCCAGCCGAAAGTGCTAATCATGACTATCGATTCAATGAAACAACACATGCTCACTGTGGTACATCATGGTGAGAGAGAAAGAGAGCAGGTGACACGCTCCAAACAACGTTATTAAGAAACACCCAGTGATCCACTTTTCCATCGCCCACGAGCTCTCCATCGCTCTCATTTTGTTCTTCTTGTCACTCATCCTCGGTTTCCCAATCGGGAGCCCCTTTCTCATCTTGTTGCTCGTCCTTCAAGCCCTCCTTCTTGTGGTCCAAGGCTGCATAGGGTTCGGGACAAGCGGAGTGCGAGGGGGTACGTCGTGGCAGTCACTGCCCTTGCATTACTTATTACTTATTGGCTCACCACCTTGTCTAGGTAGCTTGGCCGCCTCCTACCAGTCACGGGCGTTTTGGGGATTGACTCCGGCTGGTAGTTGCTTTGCCACGAGTCAGTCAATAGCCGCTCTCGGTTTCCGGGTCCCGATCGTGAATCTTGTTTTGATGCTACTCAGCTGGGTGTTAATGGCTGCGGCTATCGCCCTCTTTGTCGATTGCTCACATCGAGAACATGCACTGAAGCATCTCACGAAGGCCGCGACCAACGCCTCTCACTCGGTTAACGTATCTCCTTGTAGTACACAGTGGTACAGAGATTGCATGGACCAGACCGCGGCTTCAAAATACGAGAGACTTCAGTGCTCTTGCAGAGAAATTCGGATCCATTGGCCATAGAGAATGCTAATCGCAGACCGCCACTATGATTAGTACGTGTAAAGTGGTTTGCAACTAGGATTCATTGTCAAAAACTGGATCGACGTGTTTGTTGCTACGTTATAAACGTCACCATTGAACCGGGGGGGAATTGCATGCACGAATCTCCGCATTCCCAAATAATACTAGATCGACGTTCTTGGAATCGCACTCTCTCCTGGCGAGTCATCTGTAAGACTACCAGAACGACTTTGCACAGAGAAAGTTCTTCGTTATCTTCGAGGTGCCCATGGTCCTGGTCGTCCTCATCGTACGATTCTTATCCCATACCATGTCCATCGGATCCACCCTCCTCCTCATCGTCTTCGTTATTGTAGGTATCAGTCCCCTCATCTCCACACTCAGCGACATCTGCATCATCACCGTTGCATCGTTGCACATGCAACGCTGCAAACCTGAGGATTTTCTCCGCGTCTTTGCTGGAATCATCGAATATTCCAGACGCCATAACTTCGGGTAGTAGCTTGCCTAAGCCCATATCGTGTATCATTCCGTCATTCATTGGGGCTAATCCATAGTCGTCTATCTTGAGGGAAACTGGCGGCGGGACCTGCGAGCCGTCTCTCCGAACATCGTAGACATGTGTCGGGGGCATATAGGAGAATGATCAATGCTACATCGCTCCAAGTTCGGCATCGTCAACGTGCGGGGGAAGAATTCCATATCGTTCAACCGAAAAACGAGCTCCACGGAAGCGGCAGCAGGTAGTACGATTAGTCCTTTTATCTTGTTGAGGAATTTTCGTCGTCCCACACGATGCCTTTGAAGTGTTTGACGGTGCTACATTTCCATAGAATATCCAAACATGGAGAGCACCGTAGCTCTTGGTCAGTTCACAACGGCGAGCGTGGACTTGTCTTACCTTCGTCTTTCAACGTCCGCAGAAGTGCGAAGCAGACAGTGCAGAGGGTGATTGTGGGATCAGAGGCATGGTGCTCTGACCAACAGGCGGAAAATAAATCCAGATTGTATGGTAGGCAGCATAGCTAGGGTTGCTTGTGTGTATAGCTCTGCCAGGGATTTTTCTTTCCAATACACACGCGGGTATGCGAGCGTCATGCGTAAGTTTGAAGATTCAGCTCCGACCAATCTCCGACCAATCCCTTCCACCGTTGAACACGTTTGGCAATCGTTAGCAATACTGAATATGAATAGGCCAGAACAAGACCGCAAAGATAAGAACGGAAATTCTGGATCGACCCTGGCATGTGGTATCCCGGTAGAAATTGATTTCTCGCTCACTCCATACTTATCATCAGGAGATGGATGAATCTCAATCGTCGACCTATGAGCGCCTGTTTAGAAACGTCAAACAGACTCTTCTCTATGCGCTAGGCGCCAGTCGCTCTGCAAGCCCTGTCAATCTTGAAGCAAATTCATCGACGGCTCGGGTGAGACACACATGGCTGATGGCTGTGTGATGCTGAGTGTGACCATTGTCTCATGCACCCCGTTCAGAGCACGACCTCTTTTCCCGGTCCCGTGGTAGTAGACGGTGCCCTCGCGTTGGCTCCGCTCACTGTCGTACGTTTAACTCCCTTTCGTGTTATCTGTGTTCTCATCCTCCTGCATCAGGACGACATTCAAGAAGTCGGGTCCGAGTCAAGCGAATCGATCTATCTCTCCATTCAAGAAGAAGGGAACGCTTCTGATCCAGGTTTTGACATAGATGGGTCACCGATTGAAGGAGAGGTATGCGGTGATGTCGTGTCGGATATCGGATATCATAACAGATTGATCATGGTGCGCATCACAGGGTGTAGGTCACCTTGTACCTACGGCAAATACTCATCCTTTTGTGACTGTGCCATCAATCACGGTGCGCTAGCAATACCATTTTTTCATTCGCACGCACGTTCTCACGATTGACAGCAGGGCGATGACCAAGGAAAGAAGAAGAGTGGCTTCGATTCGAGTAGTTCGGCTAAGGACGACGCTACGACGCCTATGATAGAGCGCACTGAAGTTTCTGTCGAACATGCCGTGGTGCGTCGTACTATGAGCAAAATAAGGCTTTGCGAAATTAATTGTTCTCGAGCAGCAAGATTCATCGTCTAAAATCAACTTTTTCCACGGCGCAAGTCAGTTCGAGATCAAGAACGGACAATTCATCTCTGCAGGGGGAAATGTTACAATGAACTACTCGGAAGGTGAGCATCATATGACTTATAATTTCCACTTTGACATCTCCAGTGTCAGACCATTCACTCAACATGCTTCCGTATGCCGAAGGAGCTGGTATTGATACAACAAAGGCTTGCTTGGAGGGCACGAGGATTGGTATTCTGACTGAAATCAAGGACTGGATCAATTCCACTGACAAAACTGTTCCTCGCATTCTCTGGCTTTCTGGACCTGCTGGTACTGGCAAGTCTGCTATTGCTCATACAATTGCCCGTTGGTGGATAGATGAAGTTAAAGGTTTCGGCTCATGCTTCTGCTTCAACCGACAGGCCCCCAAACGTCACGAGAAACTGTTTACCACCATCGCGCGGGATTTGGCTATTCGCATCCCAGGGTTGAAGGATTACTTGATCAAACTTGTTGCGGAGGAGCCAGCGCTTGTTACTACTCCAGATGCCACTCAGCAGTGGCAGAAGCTCATTCAGAAACCTATTATTGACCTTTCCAAAAGTATTAACAAACCCATAGTCATTGTCATTGATGCTCTTGATGAGAGTGGTAATGCAATCTCGCGTCGCCATATCCTTTCAATCCTCACCAAGGAGGCTATGCATTTGCCATCCAATTTTCGCATACTTGTCACTTCTAGACCCCTTCTTGACATCAGCAGGGCTTTCCGTAGTACAAGTGGCATTGGACCCCAGTCCATGGACCAAATCTCTAGGGCATCTACAGAGAATGACATCCAGTTATATATCTCTCATCAAATGATGGAGATTGAAGAATTTGACACTGGGACAATTACCCAGCTCACTCAAAAGTCAGATGGATGTTTGAATGGGCTCGGCTTGCTTGTGAATATATCAAGTATGCACCTGGCTTTTTGACAGAGAAAGAGCGGTCCAGAAAACTTATTGCACATATTGGAGGGATGAGAGCACTGCTGGATAACATGTACATGATGATTTTGCACGGTATCATGGGTGAACATCCTGATGGCCAATCCCTTGACCAATTCCACTCTGTTCTGCGGTTGGTGTGTCAACACAAGAACCACTTCCAATGGATTCCTTGGATGTATTGCATAGCAACATGTGCACAGAACATGAACCGTATAGGGTGGCTACTGTTCTGCAATGTTTGGGATCATTGCTCAGTGGCATTGCTGATAAATCCAATGCCATTCGAGCCCTTCACTCCACTTTTTATGAATTCCTTACTACATGTGATAGGAGTGGGCAATTCTTCATCAATCTTACAGATGTGGATGTGCAACTAGGTAGCACCTGCCTTCAAGTGATGTCACAGCACCTGCAGTTCAACATCTGCAAATTGGAGAGTTCATATTTCCGCAATTCACAGGTTGCTGACTTAGGGCAGCGTATTAAGGACTGCATCAAACCACACTTGTCATATTCATGTTGTTTCTGGGGTGAACATATCAGGTTGACACCATATGAGGCAATTTTAGCAAATCAAATATCAGAATATCTCTTGAATGAAAAAATCATGTTTTGGCTGGAAGTTCTAGGCCTGCTAAATTGCATTAGCATAGCTCCAACTGTGCTGGGAAATATTGCAAGCTGGTTTCAGGTAGGTGCATTGACAATGTTAATAATGCACAAGACATAATTGTTGTAGGGCAATGGCCATGAGGATGCCATAGCAGCAATAAGAGATGGTGTTAACTTTTCCAGAATGTTTGGGGGAGCCATTTCAGAAAGTACTCCCCATTTATATCTATCTGGACTGCCTTTTCTGCCAAGCAATAGTATCCTGAGCATATACTTAGCACCTAAGTTTCCTAGGTTGCCAAGAATTGCCACTGGAAAATCACAGCAGTGGCCAAATACACAGTTATTAATCAGAGGACACACTGATTATGTCATGTCAGCTGCATTTTCACCAGATGGAAAGAGGATTGCATCAGGTTCTTGGATAAAACTGTCTGCATCTGGGATGCTGAGACTGGGGTGCAAGTGGGCAGTCCTCTCAAAGGACACACTGAAAATGTCACATCAGTTGCATTTTCACCAGATGGAAAGAGGATTGCATCAGGTTCTGATGATAAAACTGTCTGCATCTGGGATGCTGAGACTGGGGTGCAAGTGGGCAGTCCTCTCAAAGGACACACTGAAAATGTCACATCAGTTGCATTTTCACCAGATGGAAAGAGGATTGCATCAGGTTCTGATGATAAAACTGTCTGCATCTGGGATGCTGAGACTGGGGTGCAAGTGGGCAGTCCTCTCAAAGGACACACTTCTTATGTCACATCAGTTGCATTTTCACCAGATGGAAAGAGGATTGCATCAGGTTCTTGGGATAAAACTGTCTGCATCTGGGATGCTGAGACTGGGGTGCAAGTGGGCAGTCCTCTCAAAGGACACACTGAAAATGTCACATCAGTTGCATTTTCACCAGATGGAAAGAGGATTGCATCAGGTTCTTGGGATAAAACTGTCTGCATCTGGGATGCTGAGACTGGGGTGCAAGTGGGCAGTCCTCTCAAAGGACACACTTCTTATGTCACATCAGTTGCATTTTCACCAGATGGAAAGAGGATTGCATCAGGTTCTTATGATAAAACTGTCTGCATCTGGGATGCTGAGACTGGGGTGCAAGTGGGCAGTCCTCTCAAAGGACACACTTCTTATGTCACATCAGTTGCATTTTCACCAGATGGAAAGAGGATTGCATCTGGTTCTGATGATAAAACTGTCTGCATCTGGGATGCTGAGACTGGGGTGCAAGTGGGCAGTCCTCTCAAAGGACACACTGAAAATGTCACATCAGTTGCATTTTCACCAGATGGAAAGAGGATTGCATCAGGTTCTTATGATGAAACTGTCTGCATCTGGGATGCTGAGACTGGGTGCAAGTGGGCAGTCCTCTCAAAGGACATACTGAAAATGTCACATCAGTTGCATTTTCACCAGATGGAAAGAGGATTGCATCAGGTTCTGATGATAAAACTGTCTGCATCTGGGATGCTGAGACTGGGGTGCAAGTAGGCAGTCCTCTCAAAGGACACACTTCTTATGTCACATCAGTTGCATTTTCACCAGATGGAAAGAGGATTGCATCAGGTTCTTGGGATAAAACTGTCTGCATCTGGGATGCTGAGATTGGGGTGCAAGTGGGCAGTCCTCTCAAAGGACATGCTGATTATGTCACATCAGTTGTATTTTCACCAGATGGAAAGAGGATTGCACCAGGTGCTGATAATGGCATATTGGATACTGACAATCCAGTTAATGTGGACAATACTGGTGGTTGCAATCCATCCCATGTGATCAAGTTCTCCTCAGTCAATGGACATGCATTACTTAACCCTTCTGATCTTTTTGCAAACATTCAAGATGACTGGAGATCCTACATTTCCTTCAATACCAATGATGGCTGGATCACTGGACCACATGGCCTTTTACTAATGTGGTTACCACCAGGTAGTCGAGAGAAAGTCTTTTTACCACAGATGACTATGATTATCCCAACCAACAGTGGAGTTGGATTTGAGTGAGATGGTTCATGGCAGCTCTTGGAGCCAGTGTTATGTAGAATAACTAATTGATGGTATTGTCCACATATGTGCATGGTTTGGAATTTTTATGTTCTTACTCTAGCATTTGGATATATCACTAAAGTTCAACTTGAGATCATAGTAAGTCTTACTATGGGTTTCAAAGTGGGGCTTCCAATAGGACTGTTACAATTTCTCTTCTGGCATGTTTTGTTCTGTCTCCTGTTTCTGTTCCTGGTTTCCAAGATTGTATTTAATCTGATTTGTTTCTTTGTATTTGTTCCACTTAGCAATTTTGGAATCGGTAAATCAACATCTTCAATGTCTTCTTCTACTTGAAATTTGTGGATTGGTAATTAGGAGAAAGAATAACTGTTTATTTGTGTTGTTCTTTTTGTTGTGCCAGATAATCCAAAGTTGTGGTGGTAGTTAAATATCAGGGTCTCCTTTGTATTCATTTTCAAAGAGTTCTCTGGTACTCATTTGTTCTTTCTCCTGGTTCCTGAGATAGTACCACCCTTTGTTTGTTGTAGAAGGGTAGACCTCCTGCTGATTAAGGTAGTACTTCTGTCTGAAGAGAACAGATTTGTTTGGTGGTCTGATCTGGAGGTTTGGGTATGAATGGTGTCTAGCTGGAATCAAAACTCTGAGTGGTTCTGTGACTTCCAACTTGTGTTACAGTTGATACCTCAACATTGGGTTGTTATAAGTCAACAACAGCAAGCAGAGCCTTGGTCTGCTCCCAGCCTATTGGACAAAGAGTCTGGATGCTAAGTCAAATGATGATGAAGGTCAGAGGGGAATGAGAAGAGCAAATTGGTTCAATCAAGGTTGAGAGCAAGATTTGACTAAGTTGGAACTAGAGAACTATGATACATGTGTGGGTTTATATATGTTTAGAGAACAAAGAAATTGCAAAAGGAGACAGTATAGTAGCTGCCTTAGAAAGGAAATGAGAAGGGAGCTATAAAAGGAGATAAGTATGATGCACAGTAGTATGAGTATGAAGATGAAATAAGACAGTCTGCTGAGTCAAAGCAGTGATGAGAAAGAGAAACCATTAAGACTAATCCCACACAACCACAAGCCTCATTAAGACAAGTAGGAGATGAAATAGATTGACACAGTAGAGTAGTATACTGGGTGAGGGTAAACTATCTAGAGTCTTGGAGACTCCTACCTATGATGCTCAACTGCATATACCCCAACCATGGTCTGTGTGCAGCAGCCACATGCCCCAAGGTGTTACAGTTTCCTTTTTGTCATCACCTTGACTCAGCAGACCATCTTACTTCATCTTTATTATTTGATACTACTGTGCATTGTACAGCCTGGACACTTATCTCATTTTATAGCTTCCTTCACATTTCCTTTCCAGGGTAACTACTATACCATTTCCTTTCATGATTCCCTTGTTCTCTGAATGTATATAAACCCCCACATGTATCATAGTTCTCTAGTTCCTGTTATGGATGATGCCCTTGTTGTGGTTTGTTCTAAGTCAACAGTGACAAGCAGAGTCTTGGTCCGCTCCCAGTCACTGGAGAAAGAGTCTAGACACTAAGTCAAATAATGACAAAGGTCTTGAGAACAATGAAGAGAGGGAAGAGTGTTGAGGTCAATTGAGGTTGAGAGCAATACTTGTCTAAGTTGGAACTGAGGTTACTCTATGATACATGGGGTTTATATACAATTAAAGGACAATGGGAACTGTAAAAGGAAAGGTATAATAGCTATCCTAGAAAAGGGAATATGAAAGAAGCTATGAAAAGGAGACAAGCATCCAAGCTATGTAATGCACAGTTTGTATGAGTAATAACAATGAAGTAAAATGGTCCACTGAGTCAAGGAACTGACACAAAAGGAAAACTGTAACATTACCCCTTTTGTATGTGAGAAGTCACCAACTTCTACCATGAGTTTGTCCAGCCATGGTTGATTCCAGCCAGTTGATAATATTGCCAACATCCTTGTCAGCAGTCTCCACTCACCACTGTAAGCTTTGGATCACTTGCTGTAATTGCTTGGCTTGAGCAAGCATCACATCTCGTTCGTTGTAAGTAAGAGTATGTGGATTGGTGGTGAGGGTGAGGGCCGTAATGAAGTTGAGTGGTTTGGAGAACAGGTTGAAGTAGGTGATGAGGATGGCAAGGTTGTTGCTAATGTTGTTGAGCATGGTGTTACAAGGACAGACAATGATGGGAGGAGCAGGGACAGAAGGAACAACAATGAGGTCTTCAAGCTCTGTGTTATGAGCTCACGCCCCTAAGCACAACCCTACAATCCCCCCTAAGGGGCCCACAGGCCTCGTCGCTGGCCAGAGGATAGAAAGGAGACAATACAGAGATAGATTGGGGTGGAGGTAAACTATCTGAAGTCTGGGGAGACTTCAGCTACAATGTACCTACTTATATACTACTCTATGAGGACCCCTTGCGACTCCCAGACCCACTGGCACTCCCCCAGTCTGACTCACTCTTATTGTTCTTGGTGAGCATGTGCTTGGGTGCTGCCATGGTTCCATTGCTGTGCGCGCATAGCCCTTGGGGAATGAGGCTGCTGCACACAGACCATGGTTGGGGTATATAAGGTGGTGCGTTGTAGATAGGAGTCTCTAAGACTCTAGATAGTTTGCTCTCACCCAGCTCACTAGTCTACTGTGTCATTAGCTTCGTCTCTAATCTATCATCTTCTCTGGAAGCTTGTGGTTGTGTGGGATTCGTCCTAACACAAGTGCATTCTGGTTCAGTGGATGGGGGAAAGAATAATTGGTTGTTCAAACTGTTTTCTTTGTTGTACCAGATGATCCAAGCTTCTGGTGGTAATTCTGTGTTGGGATCTCCTTTTTTGTACTCACCTTCAAAGAGTTCATCTGGTACTTGTTTGTTTTTCCTTCTTGTTCCTGAGACATAGTACCACCCCTTGTTTGTAATAGAAGGATAAACCTCCTGTTGGTTAAGGTAGTACTTTTGCCTGAAAAGAATGGATTTGTTTGGTGGTCTGATCTGGGAGTTTTGGGTCTCAATGGTGTTTAGCTAGAGTCAAAACTCTAGTGGTCCTGTGAGTTCCAACTTGTGTTGTGGTTGATGCCCTCAAGGTTGGATTGTTCTAAGTCAACAGTGGCAAGCAGAGTCTTGGTCTGCTCCCAGCCTACTGGACAAAGAGTCCGGATGCTAAGTCAAACAATGATGAAGGCCAAGAGGATGATGGGCAATGATGAGAAGAGGAGTGAATCAATTCAGTCAAGATTGAGGGTATTTATGACTCACTTAGAGTCATAATGACTCATGTTTATGACTCATAAATGACTCACACTGGGTCATATGACTCATACAATGTCATATAGAATGAAATAATGTCATATAGAACATCATAGAAGGAATATAAATAGAAGAAGACTCAGAATGACTCATGTTAGGGACCAACATTATGTAATAGGTAGAATATACTGTACTAGGGTTAGGGTTTCTGAAACATATATAAGGAGGGTGTTCTGAGCAACTATCCCCTCAGTTTTTACAACAAACTACTTTAGTTAAGGCAACACCTAAGCTAACAATGTAAGTAGATTGAAACCTTACTTATCCTTGTGTATGCACTGCTGTATTTGTTTCAATACATTGTCAAGCAAGTTCTAGGACCAGTAACATACAAACTGAAACTCCCAAAACAATGGTGCATACACCCCATCTTCCATGCATCACTCCTAACTCCATATAGAGAGACTGAAATGCATGGACCAGCCAGCAATCTGTGCTCTCTCGCCACCCTGTCTGTCCTCTGCTGCTCTCTCAAATTTTCTTCGAATTGCCACTTGAATACCTTCTTCACAAGGACGTCGGCAATCTGTGCTCTCTCACCACCCTGTCTGTCCTCTGCTGCTCTCTCAAATTTTCTTCGAATTGCCACTTGTATACCTTCTTCACAAGGATGCCAGCAATCTGTAACGTTGCCACGGTTTCTGGCTCACTACATATCCGGAAGTCGCCAGCCCTCTCCCTCATCTCGGTTGCTCACTTTTGTGCCCTCTGCTCTCTCGCAGCTGTGTCTCAGTGCTCTTGCCGTACCTGTCTGCCTTTGCCACCCTCTCTCCATCTTTTCCACATTCACTCGCCGCCCTCTGCCATCACCATTACGAGCCTCATTGTACTCACCTCATCACGCCACCCTCTGCTCTCTTGCTGCCCTCTCAGTCGCCACTCTCTCTTCATCATTGCTGCTCACTTTCGCTCCTGTTATCTACCCGCTCAGTAGCGTCGCCGTATGTCAATCTGATTTTTGGCTCACTACATATCCGGAAGTCGCCGGCCCTCTCCCTCATCTCGGTTGCTCACTTTTGTGCCCTCTGCTCTCTCGCAGCTGTGTCTCAGTGCTCTCGCCGTCCCTGTCTGCCCTTGCCACCCTCTCTCCATCTTTTCCACCTTCACTCGCCGCCCTCTGCCATCACCATTACGAGCCTCATCATACTCACCTCATTGCGCCACCCTCTGCTCTCTTGCTGCCCTCTCAGTCGCCGCTCTCTCCTCATCATTGCTGCTCACTTTCGCTCCTGTTATCTACCCGCTCAGTAGCGTCACCATATGTCGATCCGATTTCTGGCTCACTACATATTCAGAAGTCGCCGGCCCTCTCCCTCATCTCGGTCGCTCACTTTTGTGCCCTCTGCTCTCTCGCAGCTGTGTCTCAGTGCTCTCGCCGTCCCTGTCTGCCCTTGCCACCCTCTCTTCATCTTCACCGCCATCTCTCCTGTTATCTACCTGCCCAGCAGTGTTGCCGTCTGCCCTTGCCACCCTCTCTTCATCTTCGCCACCGTCTCTCCTGTTATCTACCTGCCCAGCAGTGTCGCCGTATGTCGATCCTGTTTCTGGCTCACTACATATCCAGAAGTTGCCGGCCCTCTCCCTCATCTCGGTCGGCCACTTTTGTGCCCTCTGCTCTCTTGCTGCTGTGTCTCAGTGCTCTTGCCGTCCCTGTCTGCCCTTGCCGCCCTCTCTTCATCTTCGCCGCCCTCTGCCATCACCATTACAAGCCTCATCGTACTCGTCTTGTCACGCCACCCTCTGCCCCTCTTGCTGCCCTCTCAGTCGCCGCTCTCTCTTCATCCTCGCCGCTCACTCTTGCTCCTGCTATCTACCTGGTCACTCTCTGCCCTCTTGCTGCCCTCTCTGTCCTCATCACATCATCCTGGCTGCTCACTTTTGCTCCCCTCCTTGCTAGATCCAGTTATCTACCCACTCACTCTCTGCCCTTTTACTGCCCTCTCAGTATGTGACCATGAAGGTAATAAGAGAGAGGATACAAAGAGTATGCAATGCAATAACTAGATAAACTTGTATTACCCTACCAATAATATATAATTATGGCCAAGAGGAAAGCACTGAGACAAAGGCAGGCCAAACCTTGAACCTGTTGGTCAAGCATTGTCATTCTGATCAACAATGATCAGAGGCACCATGATGATGCACACTACCTACACCATCTTTGTGTGAGTTCATGATCAACTGTAAGATTCTGATACTCATGATCAAGATTCCTCTATCATGCATCACTTATCAGAGACACAATGATGATTCAAAACTACCTACACTATATTTGTGTCAGTTCATGATCAAATGTAAGATTCTGATACTCATGATCAAGATTCCTCTATCATGCATCACTTATCAGAGACACAATGATGGTGCAAAAGTGCCTAAACCATATTTGTGTGATCAACTGTAACATGTCAAGATGGCATCTATCACTCTTACAGCTATTATACCCATCAAGCCTTTCTTGCATATCTTGCCCAGGAGCAACATCAGGTAACTATGGATCACATTCTGACAAAGGTGGTGTAATTTGCCATCTCTACTGACCCTTATCTATGTTGATACTGTGGCTGGATTTTTGGCAGTCTCATGAACAATTATACCACTTATTATTTATGGTAATTATGTAACAGTCTGTGTCTTCTTCCCAAAATAATATCATTCTTATGAAAAATCAAGTTCTTGTTGGTCTTGTGAAATTGGCCAACCATACTGTCCTTTATCTAGCATTGTCAACTGCTTTGCAAGAGTTACAGATATTATTAATATTTTAATTATTTTAAGGCCTTATAAGGCCTTGACCTTTCCATGCCAAAATCCAGATGAAACTACACAACACCACCTCCAGATCTCATTAATGGACAAGAGGAGTTCAAAGTAGAAACAATTCTCTCACACCAAAAACATGGTACAGGCTATCACTATTTAGTCAAATGGAAAAGCTATGGATAAAATGACAGCTCCTGGGAATGCAAATGCATTTTAGGCAATGCTGTAAATATTTTGAAAGCACATAAGCAGAGGAGACAACTATAACAACTCATGACTCACCATCATAATTGCTGAATCCTAAAACAAAGCATTCCATATGCAAAGAAATACACACCAATGTCTGCCTGTTTCACAACCTCTCCAAAAATTAATACATTGATTTGCACTCCTATCAACATGCTCATACCCATTTGAGGACAACACTCCCTTAATCACACACCCATATGGAAAATCAGAGTTCTACAATTGTTGTGCTGACCTACACCCCTTCCATGGAAACATCAAACATCTGCAGATAGATTGATGGAACTAGAGTGGGAAGAACAATGAAACCACCTGGGGATTATTAGACCTTTTCCCCCATGCTACTCAGTTCTAAGCTGAGAATGGATTCCTCCTCCCTACCCACCATGGCCAACAGCACCACCATTCTTTCAATTTGAACCAGGATATCCCAGAATTATTCAGACTTCTCACAACACAAAAACTAATCTCCTTGATGACCAACCTGAGGTTTCAACCAGGGAAGCCACACCCAAATTACCTCCACCATATGACCCTCTTTATGAAACAATGATTGGCAAACTCAACAATATTGACACCATTGATGAACTTGAATACATTTCTCTCATCATCAGAGCACCCATGCTGCCCTATCATTTCATGGATGAAGAGCTCCAAATGACAGATTATAATGACAGCATCTTTGGTTGAACATAAAAGGATCATCTGAAGACACCAGACTCCTCAGAACCACATACCTATCATGTTCTTCTTTGTTGTCATCATTTATCATCTTCACCTTGTTGGTCACCACTTGTGGCCACTATTACATTGATTCCACTGCCATCACCTCCCCATTTGTTGCACCCACTGCCCATAACCTCCCACTCAAGGTTTTTGTCACCACCACCACCACAATTGATGACCATGACTTTGCTGACCTCCCACTGCTAAATGTCCACCCAGGGCTTGAAGAAACCATCACTGTTCCCCCCACCACCATCCCTATTTTCCAACTTCACAACATCATGCTAGGTGCCATCAGCAACAACCTGGCTACCCTCCTCACTTAGTTTAATCTCTTCTCCAAACCACTTGATTTTGTCACCACCCTCACTCTCACCACCAACCTGCATATGCTGCCCTATGCCAAAAGGGACACTGTGCTTGCCCAAGCCAAACAACTTCATTGAGCAATTCAAAGTTTGCAGTGGCAGGTGGAAACAGCTGACAAGGACATTGGCAATATCATTGAATAGCTGGAGTCTAGGCAGGATCATGGCTGGACAAATTCTTGGTAGAAGTTGGTGACTTCTTTCATATTTCCTTTCTCAGGTAGCTGTGGCCTTGTTTCCTTTTACAGTTTCCATTGTTCTCTAAACATATGTATATAAAGCCCATGTATAGTACTGTACCTCTAGTTCCAACTTAGACAAATATTGCTCTCAACCTCATTTGACTTTGACACTCCTCTCTTCTCATCATTCTCAATGTCATGACCTTTCTCAACGGTCAAATCTCTAAGACATTTTTATTCTTTTTTTTGTATTTTACTATAGCTGTAGCCAAACATCTTAGTCAGGTTGGTGTCTATCTTATCTAGTCAGCGCTAAGATTAGATTAGATAACAATTAGATTACGGACTACCGGACCAATTGTTACAGTTCTCTTTTCGTTCCGTCTTACCGTTTCACATCCATCATTACTGCGCAGTGTACAGCCTGGACGCTATCTCCTTTTGTAGCTACTTTCACATTTCCTTTCTCGAGTAGCTACAGCCTTATCCCTTTTACGGTTTCCTTTGTTCTTCAACCGTATATAAACCCCATGTATCCTAGAGTAACCTCAGTTCCAACTTAGACGAGTTTTGCTCTCAACCTCACTTGAACTCGACACTCTTCTTCTTCATCATTCTCAAGACCTTCATCATCGTTTGACTTAGCGTCTAGACTCTTTGTCCAGTGACTGGGAGCAGACCGAGACTCTGCTTGTCACTGTTGACTTAGAACGATGATGAGCGTTGTTCCGCCATGACCGTGTAGTGACATCGTCACGTATATGCGATAAGCTATGCGAGAAAGAAGTCCTACCAGTGCTGGAACTATATACGCACTGAGCCCGGGGCTAACTATCTAGCACCTTAGCTGTCCGCTGCCGACGCAGTTCTGTCTCCGCAACGCAAAACTGCATGCAGTCGCAAGCCAATCCCGCAACACCGCAGACCAAACAACCGTACCCGACCTCGCCGACTAACGCCAATTCTCCGAAACGCCCGCGCTGACCATCGTCCGCCGCATTAAGGATAGCCGCAACACTGCCACTTCCGCGCTAGAGAAGGCCGCGCTCAGACCACCACGATCGAGGCCAGTTTAGCCGTGCGCCTACGAGCTACGGACAAAACTAGTTAAGCAGAGTAAGATCGTCACTACTGCTAGCGCCAATCAGCAACCAACAAAGGACGACCAAATTGGGTGTAGCGGAAACAGGGACAAAAGCGCTAAAAGCATACATTGATGCCTATCGCATAGGTTGCCAGGGCTCGATCATCGGATATCATACTCGTTGACGGACAGGGTCTCACTGCGGGTTTGCAACAGGAGTAATGGCTAGCGGAACGCTCGCGCACTAAACTACATTGGACGGCACCTTTCAAGATGACGAATTGGGATAGTTGAACACCGAGCAGGACGTTGAGGAATTTAGAAGTCCACTCGTATTGGTAGGTAGCTAAAAAGTATATATACCATCGTGTTTCATAGTATACGACACATACCCACACACTTTCATTGACCAAACCCCTCATTTATTCTTCAAATATCACTCTCTTTCCCTTTACGTCTGCTCCTTCCCTGCGTCGACCATTGTACAAACAGCCCTCGTCATCTAAACCCTTCAGCGGTCTACCAGAGTATGACAGTTGCCGCGACTTGGCTACGCACCGCCTTCGCGCAACTTCCATCACCTTCGCGCAACTTCCGTCGCCTTCGCACAACTTCCGCCGCACGAAGCATCTTCCGTCGCCTTTGCGCATCTTCCGCCGCACGAAGCATCTTCTGTCGCTCCGCACATCTTCCGTCGCACCTCGCGCATCGTCCGTCGCACGAAGCATCTTCGGCCGCCCTCGCACCACTTCCGTCGCACCTCGGAACTACATTCCCCTCGCAGGCCTTCGGTTTCGGGTTGTTCGGGAAAATCTTTGCAGAGCTCACAAAACCCCCTATTCCTGTCGCTCTGATAGGATTTAGTGTTATTAACAAACTACGATGAGGGCATCGTCCGTAACACAAGTTGGAACTCAGGAACCGCTCAGTGCTTCGTCACTAGCCAGACACCATTGAGACCCGAACCTCCCAGATCAGACCGCCAAACGACTCCATTTGTTATAGGCAAAAATACTACCTTGGGCGAAGGGAAGTCTATCCTTCCACAACAAACAAAGGGTGGTACTACGTTTCAACTACTAAGAAAAAGAACCAGCAAGTCCCAGATAGTTTCTTCGAAGGAGAATACAGAGAAGGAAACCCTGACGAAGAATTACCAGCAGAAACTTGGATTAATTGGCATAACAAAGAAAACAATTCAGATAGCCGATTATTCTTCCCACCAAACAAAGAACCAGAACTCACTTGGTGGCACGAATTTCGAGATACTGAGGATCTTACCGATGGAGTCTTCTCCGCACTCAAAGAGTCTACTCTTGCCAAGTGGAACGAATACAAGGAACAACAGCAGATTGAACTGGATCTAGATTTTAACAACGAACTGAAACAAGGAGAAAGCTCGAAACAAGTAACAGAACCAAAACAGGAACCTGAAACCAAAACAAAAAATGATATGGCAGACGAAAAGGAAACATCTCCGAAAGGAATAAAGGGAATCTCCATTGAGAAATTCAAAGGACAACGATCCAAAGCGAAACATTTCATCTATGCATTTGATGACACCTTCGATCTAGATGAGGAACGATTTACCACTGCCAAGAAAAAGATCAAATACATTTTCCTACACTTAGGAGAGGAATTAGATGACTGGAAATCCAATATCCGAGAGGAATTGGATGAGGCAATTACAGACAAAGGAAAGAAAAAGGAAGAAGGAACGACGCTCTCTTGGGATAACTACAACAGTTTCAAGAAGCGATTCTTAGCCGATTGGGGCGAATCAGACACCGCAGCCAGGACCCTGAATGATCTAGATAAAGTCAAAGTGGGTGGAGACATTGATATCCCACTTATATTCAGAAATTCCGATCGCTTATTCAGTCAACCGGAATCACAGGGTTCATGGCGCAGTGAATCTATTTCTGCAAAGGACTCCCAGCATCAGTTGCAGCGAAAATCATCGAAAACCCTGCAGTTATCAACATGGAAACAGCCTATGATGCTGCGGAGCGATTACACAATGCTTGGGAAACCCTGAAACTGATGAACCGATCCTCTGGATCAGGAAACATGGAGAGACGTTTCAAATTTAACCGAAACTCGAGGAACTCAGCATCAGGATCAAAAGGGGTCAATGCCATAACTACTGGACGCCTTTCAGATGCCCAAAAAGAGGAATATCGGAAAACCGGCAAGTGTTTCCGATGCGGAACTCAGGGACACATATCCAGGGATTGCCCAAACAAAGGGAACGCCCAGACGACGCCCAACAAATCGCCCCTCCTCAGAATCGCACTATTAGAACTATAGAAGGAAACGACCTCAGAAGAATCAACTGCCCAACGCATTAGGGCACTATTGAAAGCACTCCCAGACAAGGAGCGCGAGAATACCCTCCAAGAACTAGAAACAGAGGGTTTTTAAGAAGGAGACGCCAGAAAGCGGTTGATGCCTCCCATAAAGTTGAACAGTTAGCACTCGATTCTGTAATCGTACAATCCAATAATGATAAACGGATCTCAATCACTGTGCAAACGAACGATAAACCCGCTGAAATGTCCGCCCTCATTGATTGTGGAGCAGAAGGAAACTTCATTGACGAACGCATATCAAAAAGTTGGCCAAAAGAAGAACTAAAACAACCGATTAAAGTCAAAAACGCTGACGGAACTATTAATCAAAATGGCATGATCACGCATCGAACTCGTCTGACCTATTCTATTAATGGAAAACCATATGATAATTGGTTATGGATCACGAACTTAGGAGATCAAGAAATTATCTTCGGATACCATGGCTGGAAGAGCATAATCCAACTATTGATTGGCGGAAGAAAACCCCCAAATAGATGACGATTTAAGAGATGACAAACCTATTTTGGCGTATAGCGCTAGATACTCAACAATGGGGAGAAGATGAATACTGGATAAGAGTAAAACATCAGCATCACAGGCATCGAACACCAAGCAAAACGCGATGAAACACCAACTGTCTTACCACCGAATACCTTCCCTGGCAGTCTACCTTTGAGAAAAAGGCATCAGAGCGTTTCCCATCATCACGTCCATGGGACTGCAATTGAACTCAAAATTGGATTTACACCAAAAGTTAGCAAAATCTACCCACTATCATTAAAAGAACAGTCAACACTCGACGAATGGATTAAGGAGCAATTAGATAAAGGATATATTCGACCATCCAAATTGCCACAGGCATCACATTTTTCTTCATTTCAAAGAAAGAAAGCGGTGCCCTTAGACCCTGCCAGGACTATCATTACCTTAATGAATGGACAATAAAAAACGCTTATCCATTACCCCTAGTTCAGACCTAATGACGAAATTAGAAGGTGCAAACTATTTCACTAAACTTGATTTGCGCTGGGGATATAACAAATCCGAATTAAAGAAGGCGACAAATGGAAAGTGGCCTTCATTACGAACGAGGGTTGTATGAACCAACAGTAATGTTCTTCGGCCTTTGCAATTCGCCCTCGACGTTTCAAACCATGATGAACGAGTACTTCCAGGACATGATTAACGAAGGATGGCTCATTATCTATATGGACGACATTCTGATCTGTGGAAAAACGAAAGACGAAATACAGAAACGAACCGAAAGGGTCTTAGAGCGCTTACAGGAGAAAGACCTATTTTTTAAAGCTAGAAAAGTGCAAATTTTGCGTTCAAGAAGTCGAATTCCTGGTATGGTCATTACGCCCGGTCATATTCAAATGGACCCTGTAAAACTCGCCGGTATCAGAGATTGGCCAACCCCCATAACGGTCAACAAGTTAGATCTTTCCTCGGATTCGGAAATTTCTATAGACGATTCATCGGCAACTTTGCTGCTATAGCAAAACCATTGACGGACTTAACTAAGAAAGGTTTAACCTTCAGTTGGACGCCTGATTGTCAGACAGCTTTCGATGAATTAAAACGAAAATTTTCGTCAATGCCAGTCCTACTCATGCCAGACCCCACAAAGCCATTTATTCTACAAACGGACACCTCCAATAAAGCCACTGGAGTAGTATTGAAACAAGCCGACGCCTCCGGATCCCTCCATTCTTGTGGCTTTATATCACACACCTTGACCACAACAGAACAAAATTACCAAATCTATGACTGAGAACTACTGGCTATTATTAAAGGATTACAGGCATGGCTACATTTGCTGCATGGATCTCCGCACCCAATTATAGTCCATTTCAATCACAAAAACCTTTCATTCTATAGAACCCCGCAACGGTTAACACCTCGACAAGCTCGTTGGTCTATGATGCTATCGGAATTTGACCTGAAGATAGAGCACGTACAGGGACAAAAATGTTTGAAGCAGATGCATTATCTCGCCGTCCTGATCATATGAAAGATGATGATATACTGGATGATGTTATCATGTTACCCAATAACAAGTTTATTCGCCTTATCACTACAGATCTTGCTCAGAAAATCCGAGATGCTACGTCACTTGACAGCTTTGGAAAAACCATCATCAAAGTCATAGAAACGCAACGCGCTCCGCCTATTAAGTCCAAATTACAGGATTGGGCATTTGTTGACGGAATCATTCGATACATCGACAGAGCATATATCCCTGATCTTGGAACACTCCGCACCAGTATTATCAAAACGGTCCATGAATCGCCCACTTCCGGGCATCCTGGACGCTTGAAAACGCTAGAATTGTTACAACGAGATTACTGGTGGCCAGGAATGTATAAACACGTCAAAGAATGGATCACTGGATGCGCCACATGTCAGCAATGAAGGTGAACACTCACCCCAACACCCAGCCCTCCTACCAATCGGATCAAAGGCGACTCAACCATTCCAGCAAGTGACCTTGGACTTTATTACCGATCTTCCCATTTCCAACGGATTTGACTCAATTTTGGTCACGGTGGACCATGGTCTTACGAAGGGGGTAATTCTTACTCCTTGCAAAAAACCATCGACGCATTAGGGATGGCAGACCTCTACATTTCCGAAATATTCAAGCACTTTGGTCTACCAGACATACTTATTTCAGATCGAGGACCGCAATTCTCAGCCAAAGTCTTCCAAGAAATCAGAAAAACATTAGGAATAGATCATAGGATGAGCACCGCGTACCATCCACAAACCGATGGAGAAACGGAACGAGTTAATCAGGAACTAGAAGTATATCTTCGAATATTCTGCGCAAACGAAGCCCATACTTGGAAACAATTATTACCAATTGCCGAATTTGCCCATAACAATCGCCATCACGACTCAGTTAAAGCATCGCCTTTTCAGCTCATGTATGGAACAGACCATGTTGCACTACCTACTGCGGCACAGAAAATGACAACACCAGCAGCAGAAGAACGACTACAGATGTTACGAAAAGCTAGGGAAGAGGCGCTTGCAGCACATGAACTAGCTAGACAAATGGTGGCTAGACGAATTAGAGACAAATCAATCAAATTCGAAATAGGAGACAAAGTTTGGCTTGAAAACAGAAATCTTAATATCCCATACCAGTCCAGGAAGCTAGCGCCGAAACAAGAAGGACCCTTCCCCATTGAGCAAGTCTTAGGACCAGTAACGTATAGGCTCAAACTTCCGAAACAATGGCGCATTCATCCAGTCTTTCACACATCACTCCTTATGCCATACAGGGAGACTGAAACACATGGACCAAATTACACAGCCCCACCTCCTGATCTTGTAAACGGACAAGAAGAGTTTGAAGTCGAAGCGGTTCTCGCACACCAAAAGCGTGGAGCAGGATATCAATATTTGGTTAAATGGAAGAACTACAGTCCGAATGACAATTCCTGGGAACCAGAACGCAATCTAGGCAATGCTGCGGATATCTTGCACGCATATAAACAGAGAAGACAGTTGTAAAATACCCATGTCTCACTATCATAAATGCCGAATCCTTAAACAAAATATCCGATATGCAAAGAAATACTGTTCTACTCAAGGACAATATTCTCCAAAACTCTACGAAAGATTTCGAGGACGGATCATTAAAATTCCTATTTATCGCCCTCCAACATCTCCGTTAGGATTACCATGATTCTCTAAAATCATCCGGACACGAGCAGTCCGACAAACTGCACCTAGAGCCTCAAGACTAACCACCGGACACTTAAAACATCCACAAGGACACGTAGAATTCCCATTTAATGCTTGCCTTCATTATCTCCCAAAATATATGGATCTTACATTCAATCCTGAGGAATTACCATATTATCCCAAAGCCAGATCATACCTTCCATCACCCAACATACCTTTGAATCACAGATATGAGGTGTACGCTGAGATGGCCCTTCGAAGAGAAGAACCTGAAAAATATGTCTTCGTTCAGGAGCTAAAACACGCTGGCAAAGAAATCGAAATATACTGCTGGGTTGCTGATTGGCATGTCCCAAATGCACAAGCCAATTTCAATGACGCAATGGACAGCCTGGATTTCCTGAACGCATTTGTTGACAACCTGGTTATCCCTGATGCACCGGAACAAGCCATCACACAAGGCAATGACCCTATCACAGACACTGAGCATGAGAACGAGGTTTCCACCGTTACCAGGAATGAATTGAGCGAATCAGAAGAATCTGATGGAGAACTCAAATACATTCCCACCATCAGAGCGCCCGCGTCATCTTACCAATTTTCGGAAGAAGAACTCCTGACTGTCAATTATGATGACGAAGTGTTTAATTCAACATAAAAGGACGCTTTAGAGTGCACCGAGTTCCCCAACATATTTGTTATATCATGCTGCTATCTTCACCACCGTCGCCTACCTCATGCCCTTTGCCTTTGCCCTCCTGGTCACGCATGTGGCCATTGTTATGTGAACCTGCCGCTGTCCTCTCGCCCTTCCTCGCCACCGCCCAGGACTCCCCTCGAGGTCTTTGTTAATACTACCATTACCATTGACGACTTTGAATTTGCGGACTCCCCGAACTTCATGAACATCCAGCAGAACTGGCCGACACCATCACCGTTCCTATCGCCCCCCATTCCACCCCGTCACTCGCCCTCGTGCAACACCATGCTTGACAACGTCAGCAACAACCTTGCTACCCTGGTCACCTACTTCAACTTATTTTCCGAGGCCACTCGACTTCAATCACCGCCCTCATCTCAGCCACTGACCCGCCACACCCTTACCTATGAGGAACAAGACGCGATGCTTGCCCAAGCAAAACAATTACAATGGGCAGTTCAAAGTCTACAGTGGCGAGTAGAGACCGCCGATAAAGACATCGGCAACATCATCAGTTGGCTGGAATCCAGGCAAGACCACGGTTGGAGAATTCATGGTAGAAGTCAGTGACTTCTCGCATACGAAGGGGGTAATGTTACAGTTCTCTTTTCGTTCCGTCTTACCGTTTCACATCCATCATTACTGCGCAGTGTACAGCCTGGATGCTATCTCCTTTTGTAGCTACTTTCACATTTCCTTTCTCGAGTAGCTACAGCCTTATCCCTTTTACGGTTTCTTTGTTCTTCAACCGATATAAACCCATGTATCCTAGAGTAACCTCAGTTCCAACTTAGACGAGTTTTGCTCTCAACCTCACTTGAACTCGACACTCTTTCTTCTTCATCGTTCTCAAGACCTTCGTCATCGTTTGACTTAGTGTCTAGACTCTTTTCCAGTGACTGGGAGCGGACCGAGACTCTGCTTGTCGCTGTTGACTTAGAACGAACTACGACGAGGGCATTGTCCATAACACCAATGACTCATGGACTATGACTCAGGCTTACCAATGCACAGCAGCAGGGCTGATTATGTTATCTCTTTTACTCATACTTACTCAGCATAGCTACTAATTATTAGAGTGGTGCACAGACCACCTCTGTAGTATATAACTGAGAAAAGTAGCACCCAGAGTCCTCAGTCAAGTTCTCTTGGGTTTCCTTCCTACCCTCCATCTCCTCTCATCCTAAGTCTTCTGTTGGGGCCCTAAGGTGTCAGCCCAAGGGTAGTCCTGATTACTCAAGACCTTTGTCATAGTTTTGACTTAGTTCCAGACTCTTTGTCCAGTGGCTGGGAGCAGACCAAAGACTCTGCATGCCATTGTTGACTTAGAACAAACTACAATGAGGGCATTGTCCATAACAAGTGGCTTCTTCAACAACTGCCTTTGCTCTTTCAAACATCTTCTGACTGTATCTACTGACAATGGCTGATCAACAATGAGCTGGGAGTGCTTGGGTCACATCCACAGCAGTTTTTAGCCCTCCTAGAAGTGATGAGGGTGGCATGGCATGCATTTGTTGGTGGAAGAGGGCTTCTTTGGATGACCTCCAAAGGACTTTTGGAGTGAGGACAGTGTTTGGAGTGAATTCCAGAGACTGTAGAAGCCATGGTCAGTGGATGAAACAATGCCTTGGCAGAATGGCCAGCATTGAGAAAGGAAGATGATGAGGCAGAAGTGAGAGAGTGCATGATGGATTTGGTGGTGATATGAGTTGCTAGAATGTTGAAAATTCAACATAGCCACATGACTGTGTGAATATAGTCAACAGGGTCATGTGACCTATCTTGTTTTCTGCTTCTGAATTGTCAGCAGAAAAATTAAAGGTTTCCAATGAGCAGTGAGGTTCAATTCTATTTTAATCTTCTCCATAACAATGATTACATAATGACTCTGTATTACTATACTATACATGTTAAACTATGTACCGCTGAAATCAGAAACATCAGAAACTGATATCAATCAGTTGCTATGACTTGAAACTGATGAAGGATGGTTATCAAAATGATGGTACCTTGACATAATGCTATGTAAGCATGCAAACATGCCAGGCACCCCACTTCTGAAATGCACCCCACCTCTGCTGCTCAACAAGGAAAATATCATGTTCACTTGCATCCCATGGCCACTCCACCTGCTATACTGCCTCTCACATTGGTATTAGCCAGCATTTTGGCTCCAGAGTACTTCAAAACCTTCTCCCAATTGACAAAGACCTCATCCCGGTTGTCCATCCAAGCTCTCTACCACTGCCACTTGCTCATCTCCTCACAGATCACCACTGGCAAGGCTGCAAATGCTGTCCAGGTTATCAGGCACATAAACACTATCATCCCCAACCCAGTCTCCACAAAACCAGTCAGGACTGTCCTCAAGAAGCATACATTGCAAAGCTCTAACCAAGAAGAAAAAAACTGCCCACCACAATGCACAAGAAGGAAATGGTTGGCATTTGCTCTGAAGCACAAGGAGTGGAAAGTGGAGGATTGGAAGAGGGTTATTTGGTTAGATGAACTAAGATCAAAGATGGGAAGCAGAAGAAAGTGCTGGATGAGCTGATTGAGAGGGAGGTCCAGAAAATGGTAAACTTTGGTGGTGGGAAGATCATGGTACAGGGTTGTATGGGCTAGAACAGTGTTGGGAACTTGCTGAGGTTGGGGAAAGATAGATGCTGACCTGTCTGTGGACATTTTGAGCAATCACTTACCTGCCCAGCATAGAAGATCTGGAGTTGCTGATGAGGGAGCATTTTTCAGCAGGACAATGGCCCCAAACAGACCTCCAGAAAGGCTAGGAACTGGATGGAAGGGAATAATACCTCTTCTTCTGAACTAGCCCTCACTGTCTCCCAGACCTTAATCACCTCTGGCATCAACAATAAACCCATAGTTGTGCCCGAAAATGGAGTTTTGAGCTTGGAGAGAGTGGCAGGGGTGTGGAATGACACAGAGTCAGAGGTGTGTCAGAACTTAATTGAAACCATGCCTAGAAGGGTGGAAAGCAGTGTTAACAAGCAATGAGGGGTAATACAGATAACTAAAATAACATTTTCTTATATTTCTATATACACACTCAAAAAAGTGATTCAATGAATTGTCAAATTTTAAGTCCCATTATCTCCATGGATACTGTACACTTATTACATTAAGAATTTATCAGCATGTAACCCTAATGTACTACTCTTACTCACCCCTTCATGAATTTACCCTTGTTTGTTTTTGTTCTTGAAGTTATTCTACAAACAGTCCAAAAGCACCAAACATTGAATTGTCATGACTTGTTTTCAATGCTCAAATTCTCTAAGACATTTTTACTATTTCTTTGTGTTTTACAATAGGTGTAGCCAAACATCTTAGTCAGGTTGGCCCTCTAATCTTATCTAGTCAGCACTAAGAGTAGATTAGATTATGGACTACCAGACCAATGACTCATGGACTATGACTCAGCTTTACCAATGGCACAGCAAAGGGGGCCACTTATGCATATGTTTTACTCCATACTTACTCAGTGTAGATACTATTATTAGAGTGGGTGCACAGACCACCCTTGTAGTATATAAACTGAGCAAATTATCACCCAGAGTCCTCAGTTGAGTTTCTCTTGGGTTTCTCCCCTATCTCATCTCCTCTAAAAAGTCTTCTGTTGGGGCGCTAAGCTGTCATGGCAAGGGTGTCCTGATATGAACCATTTTTTGATCACTGTACACTCTCTCTTTCTCCTTCTCAAACATTAGGGTCATAGTTGAGCAACCTTCTAAGCAGACTCAGCTAATGATATTAACAAAGGTACATGCTCAATGTTAATTAATATGCTTTTTCAAAGCTGTGCTTCAACCTCATCTGGGGACATTTTAATATCTGAAACAAATCATCACATTCATGGCATTTCACTGAGGGGAGAAAGCAACTTACACTTTTTAGAGGGTCTACAAATCCATCAGGCTCACCTCTTCAACAACTGCATGAAGAAAATGTACCTACTTTTACTAACTCGTCGATTCCTTCATTCCGCTGACAACTCCGAAAAGCAGGCACGACCAATTTTTACACGC